>OY292360.1:4060000-4660000 GCA_958496195.1 Timandra comae
TGTAGTTGCTCTTGAGAACTTAACACGTGAGTCTGAGGGTGAGTACAGCTGCGAAGTATCAGGGGAAGGACCGAACTTTACCACGACACTGAGTCACAAAAGGATTAATATTCACCGTGAGTTTCTTACTTATGTCACAGCTTACGTTCCGTTTGTAATCAGATATTCAGCTACTAAGTTTTGTTGGTGCTGTGATATGTGTTTTGGGAACAACATTAAACAATTCAGACAACTCTTAAATGTTTTTGACTAGAGGATTCCTGTCGAACAACCCGTTATATTTTATTTACAAATTTCCGGGCACATTTTTTTGTTATTTTTTTTATGAACTAGCTGTGCCCCGCGGTTTCACTCGCGTAGTTCGCGATCCCATGGGAATTTCGGGATAAAACGTATGCCTTTGTTCTTTCCCGGACCATAAGCTACCCCTGTACCAAATTTCAAGCCAAGTTTCGGTTCAGTAGTTTAGCCGTGAAAAAGTAACAGACAGACAGACAGAGTTACTTTCGCAAACAAAGCCGATTTTTAACCCCCGACGCAAAAAGAGGGGTGTTATAAGTTTAACGTGTCTGTGTGTGTGTGTGTGTGTGTGTGTGTGTGTGTGTGTGTGTGTGTGTGTGTGTGTGTGTGTGTGTGTGTGTGTGTGTGTGTGTGTGTGTGTGTGTGTGTGTGTGTGTGTGTGTGTGTGTGTGTGTGTGTGTGTGTGTGTGTGTGTGTGTGTGTGTGTGTGTGTATCTGTCTGTCTGTGGCATCATAGCTCCGGAACGGATGAACCGATTATTGATGATTTCAATTTAGTTTTTTTGTATTAAAACGGACTTATGTGCGAGTGTTCTTAGACATGTTTGATGAAAATCGGTAAACCCGTTTAAAAGATATGGGGGTTTGAAAGTAATTGTGTTGGGGGTTTTTTAAATTTTTAATTTAATGTTATAACACCATATAAAAATGGTAATCCTCAAGCTTTGTAAAGGATATCAAAGAATACGAGAATACCAAGTATCATGAAACAATTTCATTATTGACCGAGACTTAGATACACAAAAAAACCAACGAATTTTGTCGACAATTGTAAATCAACTTGTGTAAGAATCCAATAATTATTGTTATATCATTATACCTTTATTGTTCAATGATATAATTTTTGCTTTTTAGATATGTTTCCTGGTTTGATTAGACAATGTACAATCAAAAATTTCAATTGGGTCCGTAAAAGTTGACTTTAATTTCCTCAAGGTTTCATGATGTAAGAAGTCTAATGACTGAGTTAACTTAACAAAGTTCAACAAAACAACATCCCTACAAATGGATCTTACGACATCCGACGTTACCATTATTTTCCTTAGCCTTTTTAGTAGTAAATAATTTAAACCACTTCCTTGTTACTAATAGGATTTTCTTGAAACGTGTATTGAAATCATGTCGAACAATGAGATCGCATCTTTAGTACTTAGTATATGTATGTCTTAGTCACATTACATCTTGATAGTTTGAACTATAGGTCGCCTATGACCCCAAGATCGTGATTCCCAACGTCATGTATGAAGTCAGTGTCATGATATCACTGCTTAGTCTATACTAATATTATAAAGAGGAAAGATTTGTTTGTTTGTTTGTTTGTAATGAATAGGCTCCGAAACTACTGGACTGATTTCAAAAATTCTTTCACTAATGGAAAGCTAATTTATCAATGCGTGACATAGGCTATATTTTATCCCCGTAATCCCACGGGAACGGGAACTACGCGGGTGAAACCGCGGGGAGCTAGTATGTAATATTTATATTCGATTTTATATTGACGAGTAACCCTACTTGATATGCCATATGTTATGGTTTCCATTACCGCTCATCCGAACCCGAAATCAAATAATGTAGGATAGATTGATTTCTTTGATTTCCGCTGACTTTACATATTCAATTCATACATAAGTCCTCCTGTGGACATTACATATTTAATACATAGGTACATAGACCTAAGGAAAAGTAGTATACGAATAAGTACAATGCAACTCAGGTGATATTAGTAATAGGCGTCACTTGACGTCTGTGAAAGAAGTCACAATTAAAACATTTGATCAACCCCAAATCTTAGCTATATAATACAGTTTTCCCTATATATTGATATGACATTCTAATTTCAGCAGAAAAGACCATTAAGACGCTGTCAAAGGCCAAATGCCCGTTTTCGGAAGACTGGTTATGATATTTCCACTATTAGTACAAAACTATTTTATGTATTAAATGCAACTTTGGTTCTTTAACTAAACATGACTCAAACGGAAACACGATAGCATAACAACTCGTGTATTCCTCTTCTCATGTAACTTATAAGCTTTCACATTCATTCTATCAGGGTTGTTAAAGATAAACTATAACAAAAACTGTTTTACCTTTTACCTCTGTAATACGATAAAATGTTAATTTCAATACCTTTTTCATGATTGAGTTAGCCCTACATGTATACCTTCAACACGTAATTCATTTTTCATAGTATGGCAGGTCACTGCATAAAATGTATTGTCACGATACCCTCTATCGATCGTGCCATCTATCGAATGACATCACTATCGATAGAGTTAATCATCGAGTAATTAATTGAAAGAAAACCCACTCGTGACTCAGATTATTATCGATTTTAAATATCTCGTTTTTTTGTATTAATTCTATATTAATACTTACCTAATTTGTGTGTTGTAGTGTAAAAAATATGGATTGATGTGTCTGAAATAAAGATTAGTTATTTTTTTGTCATTATATCTACTTACTAAAGATAATTTGAAACACGTACAAGTTTTACACTTAATTTTAATGTAAGTACAAAATTAAATAATTTATTTTTAACTTGATTTAGAGCTGAGCGGAATGTTTCGTTACTGAAGTTCTAGCTTCGGCTTTTAGAGTGTGTTTGTGAGTGGATTATTGAATGAAAAGTGCCGTACGTCTGTCGAAATTTTAGCATTTCTAACTACCTCGACCTAATATTCTCACGTAATCGGCGAAAACGCAATCTACTGAAAAACCAAGGAGTACTTTTCTGTTGAAAAACTTACTAAAAAACCTAATTAAAATCAAAAGAAAAAGATGAAATAAAAATAGAAATAGTCTGATTACTTAACTTAAACTACTTTATTATTAATAGCTATAAATTATTAAGAAACGGCAAACTTTCAACTACACTTATTCTGTCACCATAAAACTGACTCATAATAAAGCCCTAACATTTAGCACTGTACTAAATCTCAGAAAAGGAAAAATGATAGGTCACCTTATACGACATGACAGATTCATATTTAACATCTTGGAGGGAAAAGTAGAAGGAAGAAGAGGAAGGTGTCAGCCAAGAATTACTTACATTTGTCAGATGAAGCTAAAGGTCGCTGTCGTGTCGTATAAGGAGGTGAAGAAGGCTGCATTGGATAGGGGCAGATGGAGAGAGTTGCACTTGTTACACCGAAATGAGCACCACTCTTAAATTAATTAATGATCTAAATCTCATGCTTAAAGACCTCGTAGCTGTTTAAGATGAGTTGACCATCACAGCGTCGGCATTTTATTACATTTACATAGCTTCATGGAACTTTAACTGAATTTATAATTATTGCTACAGAAGTCCATATTCATTAAACCAATAATTAACATTCAGTCAACGCTTTAAGAATTTTACAATAGGTCGTATATCTATCAGTATAAATTAGTGTTGAGTTTATTGTTTGCCGACATCTACTGTTTCTGTGTTTGTCATAATTAAAAAATAATTGCATTGATTTCTTTACTGTTTTTAAATATGTATTTACATAATGAATACTACGCATTTGATCTCTAACTAGGTACAAATATGTGTTCTATCTATAGTGTCAGAAACTTGCAATTTTCTATTAATCAATTTACGTTATTCACCTAATTTATTTTTTTCTTTTAAAAGGTAATCAATGTAAGTGTAAACAAAATAAATCCTTGCATTTTATATAAAACAGTACATACTGAAATTGATAAAAATGAAACCCAAACTGCACGCGAAATAAAACCTTTAAATTTCATATAAATCATAAAATTAACGAAGACAAATGAAAAGCTTTTATATTTAATCCTAAATAATAGTTTGTTTCGTTCACTGTATGTATTTAAGCCAGAGTTTAACACAGCAAATGCATAAAGCTTTTAACGTGTTAGTGGCATAGAGTAGACGAAATCCGGGCTATTTGTACTGCACATGCTTGTTAACATTACGTGAGCATTGTGTCAATATAGGAAATTAAATTAAAGTTAGGTTATAAAGGTGGTTTATGATATATTTCTATACTTAGTTTATATGTATTACTGATCCATATTTGTATAGTTTGAATTTTATGAATGATTGAACCAATAAACGAATGGACTACATGTTGTTTTTTTAACTGATATGAAATTAGTGATGACAGTCAGGGATAATGTAGCTTTCCAATAGTGAAAGAATGTTTGAAATCCAACCAGTAGTTTCGGAGCCTATTCGTTACAAACAAGGAAACAAACAATCAAATAAATCCACTTTGTAATATTAGTTTAGAAGAAGCCTTGATCATCATGTTTGCAAAGTAACTTTGTGTATGAACTTTAACACGAGAAATTTTAGAATATAAAGTACAAAAGGAATTAAAAACGAGGAGAAGCTCTTAATAGGACAATTAAAACATTTATTTTCTGTACTAGAATCACAAATCTAATTATTATTAGTTACATGCAAATTGAAATGTATCATAATGTCAACTGAATTTAAATGAGAATTGCATATAATTGTACACACTGACATGTTTGTAATTGTATGTAAATTAATGTTATACCATCATAGTTATTTTCAATTGGCTATGCTCAAGTGTAATAATAAAGAACAGTTTTATTTAAAGAAACAATACACATAAATTATTCAATTCATATTCATTATTTAAATTGATATGTCTATAAAATCATTTGAATTTTCCAGTTGTATTAAAAAACGTTTAAAATGTTTTGTCTCATAAAAAAACAATATATTTCACTGGGCTCATGTTATTTAATCCACTGCGTTCCAAGTATTTATTGCGTACTTATATGACTTGATAAGTACGAAAATGATTTTACAGCGTTCTTAATAAAATAAAAAGCGCAAATATAATGTTCAATGTCAAATAATCTCCAATTTAATTAAATGTTATATTAATAACACGGGTTATCCAGCAGTTACAACATAATTACCTTATCGAAATTCCATTATAACAAAGAATTCCTTTATGTAAACTGTATCAAAGTAAACTACAATAATAAACATAGAGGCGAGATCTTAAGAGAGGTGTCGGGCTGGAGCTTTCCATACCAACGTAGTCACATTTTCATTTTGTATGGAGAGGCGAAAATATGTCATATATCTTCTATATTTCTATATCTTCTCTGTTATTAAGTAATTCAAAAAAATAAAAATAGGGACATGGCAACAGCAGGTCCACACTTTATGAAAAAAAAATTGCTCTAGATGCATTATCCAGGGAGAAAACACGGGATTACGTTTGTATGGAAAGCTCGACATCCCTCTTAATGATAATGGTGTTTGAGTTTCATGAGCTTAATAATGTAATATTGATCTCATATTGTGATACCAATATCAATATCATTTGATTGTTAATTAACTGTTTATTGGAACTGTTATCGAGTGTATTGATACGATCGTAGAATTAATTATGTAGTAGCTATCTGGATAAGCTTTGTGCTTTAACTTTTGATAGAAGTTTAAAGATATTCTTCTATAAACGTAAAATAATATATACAAGTCACTCGCATGTTCACGGCCTAAACTTGATTTTATTTTATTTTTATATTTGGAAATCTTACAGCTAGATAGGAAAACAAAAATAATATTTTAAGTGTGCAAGTACACGTGTACTTGCATTAGTACGAGTATACATATTCAGAATTGCGTTTTGGCAATCACAAGATTCATTTTGATAGGTATATAAAACGCCATTAAAAAAGAAACTGACTACAAAATTATTCTACTTTATATCAATTAGTTTAATTTATCAATTTATTGCAGGAGTGTTTTTGCTTATTTCTAAACCTTTCACCTGAGAGGATATAAGATACTTTTTACTCCCGGGAATTCCCACAGGATCAGCAGAAACGAGAACTACGCGAGGCAAGCCGCACAGTTTGATGCCAATTATTTTCAATGAAAATAGACTCACAAACAAAAGATACCCATGGACTATAATATTTTTGTAATCCCATTTAAAATAGTTAAAAAGTCTTGCATATACTTACTTTCATTTTAAATGATTTTGTTATTATTTCACTTTATACTACACATAACAAAACGCCAAAAATTAATATACATATAACGTAATAATATTTATCAAATATCTAAGACTTCAAGAAGATCAGACAAGGCACTCGTTAAACATAGGTAGGTACTCGAAAACTAAGTATTTGTGAACAAGTACCAACTCAATATCGAACTCTCGGCAAATATCAAACTTCAATCAGAAATAGAACATCTTCTCAACTATAAGGTATACTAGAAATGTGATTCGAATATGTTTACGATATACAGTTATATTAAAATCTATGTATTGAATATTAAATATCGTCTTTGATAAATTATTAGTCAATAAATAGATTTTCACTTAGTGATAAATAAAGTTGTTAAGAACCCTTCATTTTACTTTTTAAGACGAAATAATTTCTCGAATCCAAAGGACGTTTGAACTCCAAAAATGTAGACAATTTCATAAATATTGGACTTTATTTTGCTAAGGAGTATTAGTTTTATATACCAGGTAGTGCGTGTATAAAATTATCATCCTTTCTACAACTTTATCGTGACAGTATTTCTTTGTATTATTTCTACGACTATAACCATTATGTTATGATTGTTGTTACATAAATATAACGATCCTTTTATCAATATTAAACCCAGTTATTGTCATAATAAGGTTTAATTTTAATTAATGTTCATTTTTAATCAATCATCATTAAAAAAGCCGTCGGTCCTGAAAATGCCATTCATGTCAGTCATGCGAATCAATTGCAATGCAATCAGTCGCGAGCCAGGAATGGCGTATATTCGTATAGCACTCGAATCAGTGAATACACATTATTGCATACACCACATCGCATGTTTGCTGAACAGTCCACGTATTGCCAGAATACACTCCGAAACACATGTTTTAGAGTTATTTATTACCGTGCTAGCCGTGGGATTCTGAGCAAAAATTTGAATAATGACTAGTGAATTTCATATTTAGCGGTTTTGTTACTTAGTAGTTGGAGTGTTAACTGAGTAATGTTTAGCGGCACTTAATACAAATTTTCAATTTTTTTTTTAGAAATTTTACTATATGCCTACATAAAGAAAATTTCATGTTTATACATGTGCGGATTGTGCGGACTAACTTTCTTGTTTCACATTCGTTTATGAATCAATACTTATCGTGTCTGAGAAAACAGGGATTAGTAGAACATTACTTTACTTCGCTTATTAACAAAGTCATAAGAAAAGTTTGGAGTTCTGATTTCTTCAAATAAGTTTGTAATACATAAGTGTAGGGAAATATAATAATAGTAAATAATACCTAATAGGATGTAGGACGTTAATCTCGACAATTTTCTAGTACTTACATATTTATAAAAAATACATAACAATAATGAAACTGTATCGAACAGCTTCTAAACTAAACGACTTGATTGATCAGAATTATAAGTATTTTCTCACAAACTCTAACTAATCAAACTTTACTTACCAAAATTACTATTTCATAGTTTCTAAAGCAGTAATTAGCCGTTAGAAGACCTTACTAAAATTGTTCAAAGTTGCAATAAACATTCTAAACTATACAAGACTAAAACAATCTGTGTGAAGTTCGTTGTTTCAAACTGTTTTGGTCACGGCGTTTGAGGTTGAAGTTTAAACCACACTTGCTGCACATTTGTTTACCAAATACATGTTTATTGTACAAGCAACGAAATAATCTATACTTACTTCACCACATAGTATAAAACAAAGTCGCTTTCTCTGTCCCTATGTCCCTATGTATGCTTATATCTTTAAAACTACGCAACGGATTTTGATGCGGTTTCCAGTAATAGATAGAGTAATTCAAGAGAAAGGTTTTTAGCATATTTTTTTCCCCACACTCCCACGGGATCGGGAACTACGCGGGTAAAACCGCGGGGCACAGCAAGTATATTATAAAGCTGAAAAATATGTTCGATAAAACGCACTTATCTCGGTAACTATTCGGTATAAATTGAAAAAATGGTGTAGGGTAGGATAGCCATCAAAAAAGACAGTTGAAAAGTTGAATTTAGACATGACAAATTTACTCATGTGCTTTAAAATATTTTTTTCGAAAATATAAGTGTGATAAACTGAAAAAAAATGTAATTTTAGTGCTATAATCTATTTATAACATCACGCTACAACCAATAGGAGTAGAGCAAACGCAAGTAAAACCACGGGTATAGGTAGTTTCTTATATTTGTTCCCATATTGAGAATAATTGCGACGTTTCAGTCGACCTTGTTACGTCTGAACCTCGCAAATCTTTTTATTGAAACAGTAGCGAGACTTCTAATCCTTAGGAAAGGTTGAACGATATTTTATTTATTATCTAGACTTTTCTTTCCCCTCTTTTTCTTTTATTGGATGATATTGTCTCAAAAGCTTTTCAACTTGTACGTGTAAATAAATTGTATTGAATAAATTAGTGTTAGTAACTTTCTTCTTGAAGTACTTTTCAAAGTAAAAAGGTTGAGAGATGTGTTTATTTAGATTTTTCCATGGTAAGGTTAGGTTAGAAAGAGTTCAGTCGGTGGCACTCGAGATCTTGGACTATTCTCTTATTTTATGTAACTACGGATTACTTCTGCGATTTGCTTGCTCTTTTTCCACCAAAATATCATATAATAGTGAAATCATACGAATAAAACCACGGGAAACAAAAATTACCTATCTTTTTTTTCAACCCGCATCGTCTTACTGCTGGGTAAAGTTCTCCCCCGAAAATCTTCAACTCTCCCTCTCCTTCGCAGCCTCCCACCAGCTACTGTCGAAGGCAAAAAGATCTTTCCGCCAACGCTTTCTCGGCCGACCCCGACGACGCCCTAAAAATATCTTATAAAACAATTTAACTAAGAATAAAGTGTTTTTTTAGTGATTTTTCGATTATATTTTATATAATCGAAAAATATATTTTGAAATAAAACACTTAAACGGATTTTTATCGTGCTTGTATTTTGTTTTACATTTTCTGACGTTTCGGATTCTTTACAGAACCCGTGATCACAGAAGACTAAGACGAAAGAGTCTTACAAAGTAATAAACAAAATACAACCACGACAAAAATCCGTTTAAGTGTTTTCTTTCAATGTGTAATGTTCGTGTTAATCAAAGATATCAATAATATATTTTGATTTTGAAGTGATAAACAAGTTATTGAATATTTAAATATCCTGATTGACTTTCGTTGTTGACTTTACTTAAAATAAATATTGTATAAACTAACTTTTCAAACCCTTTTATCAAATACAAATATAAATTATTCCCGATCTGAATTTCTAAGAATATCCTCAAAGCATCAAACTCATTAATTATTTTAACTACATAATTTGAAACCAAATGTTGATTAAATTAATATTTGACTTTTTATCAAAGCCTCTCACTGCTATTGATCTATTGGAAACAAATTCGTTGATAACTTAACAAATTAAAGCTTACTTAATACTTAGTTATTGAGTTAGTAAGTACTTATGATTATGTTTAAATTATAATTAGAGTAATTACATATTTTGTTTGTTTTATTTTTCAACAAAACCTAACTTATTCGTTATCGTGAGAACGTGTTCCAACCAAAACCTATCTCGTGAAACCTAGATACATTTCTTTTTAAGTTTTGTTACTTTAATAAATCAGATTGCAGAATAAGAAATAAAAGAATGCTTTATGAAGTACAGAAAGTGAGATAGTTCATTAAACATTAGCTCAATATAATACTGCGCCTGTTTTTATTTTCTAAAGCTCACGAGAGGGACATTTGCTTTCATAATTAACCAACAACAATTGTATCTATATCTAAACATTTAATTAAAGGCAAATAAAACCTTTTTCATATCACAATCCGCAAAAATTCACAGCATTTTTTAAAATTTAATGCTTACTCATGGAAAGGATACAGAATGATTAGCTTCGTTACTACCAATTTATAGATTCAACATCAAACTGACAGTCACGAGATTTCCCTTAACGAGTCTAGCACGTCCATCATTATTAGAAACTCTTTGCTTAACAAATTTAAATTTGGAGAAGCCCATGAACTCTGCGATGAACTTAATCAAAAACACGATGAAGTCATTGTTTGTATTACGTCACCAAAGAGTCTTAAGGTGGCCATCGACGAGTCGTTGAACTGATCAGTCCAGATATAAAACTGTGGCGGAACTCCAACCGCCTTATTTGCGTTGCATTTTTAGTCTAGTTTAGCACTAAACCAGGTTTTACAATCTGATCGAAGTACAATTTCGAATACTGTCAAAAGACTAAAGTGACAGATTTGACTGACAAGTGACAGATGCTTAAACAAGGTTTTGTTAAACTAGGTTTAAAATGTAACGTAAATAAGACCGAAAGTTTTAGGCCAACTAGATTTCCCCACTGGAATCTGGAATCGCTCCGGTGATTGACGACCAGTTTTTGATGGACGCCAATTGAACTGATCAGTTACTGACTCATCGATGGTCACCTTTAAATTATTAAGAGCAACCGATTACTAAGTTTAATGTAAGTGTGACATCATGAAACTACATAAATGTTGATAGGTTCACATTAAGGTTGGTTTTTATTGGCGCCTACATACACTGAGATATTATTAATCTATAATTATTATACCAATATTAATTTAGCATAGTGATGATTATGACTAAGTCGTTTGCTTGATGAGATATACGAGTACATACTTTCAACAATATAAAAGTTTTAATGTTTATTATATTATTATTTATTTACTTATATTAAACTTTGAAGACTCACTCATATCATATTTGCAACTTAATTCAGGGTAGGCTCGTGCCCCTCGGTGGGGACATTACATGAGCTGATGATGATGATCCATAAGTTTTCATTCAAAATATATATGTATTAAAATAAAAAAGGTAAGAGAAAAATATAAACATGACTGCCTAATACCAATTTTTCTAAAACCAAAATAGTTTGTGTAAAAACTCTTGACTCAATCAATCAATCAGAGCTTATCGTAGTTAGCTGCTGGACTGGAGCCAAGATTCCTTTTACATCCCGTCTATTAAGGGTACCTGGTTATTAAAGTTAAAAACTATAATACTATATCGTTTATAAGTCATTAACAGAAATATATTAGTATGCACTTGTACTTTTACCTCTCAATCGACTATATTTCATCGCTAGTTTTAATTGAAAACCATTCAGTTGAACACGCTTGTAAGCTTTTTTATTATTAAACGAAACGTACGTCATCTATACTAATATTATAAAGAGGAAAGATTTGTTTGTTTGTTTGTAATGAATAGGCTCTGAAACTACTGGACCGATTTCAAAAATTCTTTCACTAATGGAAAGCTAATTTATCAGTGCGTGACATAGGCTATATTTTATCCCCGTAATCCCACGGGAACGGGAACTACACGGGTGAAACCGCGGGGAGCTACTAGTTTTTTATAATTAATATCTTTTTACGGGATATTTACACGTACCTATAAGTCGAATCCCTCGATGCTTATAAGCTGTTGTAAACTCTGCCTTATTTATGACAGACTTCTTTTAAATAAATTAGAATTAGGGTAGATACACAATATACTGAAATTCTGATTGGATCAAGATTAATCAAATCATTTATTAAAATTCAAATTCAATCATAAAGGATAATGGGTACAACCACAAGTATAGCTAGTACAGCACAGGCATAGCAAGTTTATGTTATTTTTGTAAATATTATGACACTGCGATACCTAACAGAAATTTTATATAATAACTTTGTATAGCACAACTACACTAACGTATAATTATCAATCAATCAGTCAGTCTACAGCGATAATAACTCGTGTCCGGAACAAATTAATGTCAGGTTTTTCCAATGTAATGTGAATTGGAGGTCCAAAGCCTATATCTGACACACGTGAGCTTTTATGGCACATTCGACCTGATAGCAGTTGAGGGTAACATTAAACCGATGGGTACTTACGAAATAACAATGTAAGCGGTACAATGTTTGGTTTGTCATGCCGAAATGGAATTGGAAAAATAATTGGAATTTGTAATGCAGTTGGATTGTTTGTTGGAAATTTGCTGATCTGTGTTAAACTATTTCATTTATTGATTTTATTCATATATTTCATGTAGGTATTCAATTCTTTGATTTACATGAACAAACGCATTGAAATAAAACTACTTTAACAAATTTATATCGTGGTTTTAATTTACTATCAGTAAGTTAGTATTTTACACCTGAGATATCGAACTTAATAATATAATATGTAGAGTTGAGAGTTGTGATCCTCAACGTTCTTCAAAACAGATTTGTCTTTGAAATATTCGTTAGTAATTTTTTCTTCTTCAAAATCAAATAGTAAGAGTAAGCAAGTAAACAACTAAGTAACGGCGTGTAAAATGCAAATGCAGGGCATTTGCCCTCCCTCACTGATAATATTAGTATAGATAGTGTGGAGCATTAGGCGTAATTACCACGCCACACTTGCGTAATGCGTGTCGGTGATCGCAAACCCGAGCCAAATAGCATGAACGTTAGAATATAGTATATGTATAGACCCATAGCAACAACGATGTACGAAATTGAACATTTTCTAAAAGCATTTTTACATACATTATAAAATTACGTTATTTGTTAGAACCTTTTTACTTTTTGCAAATTTCGCCTTTTATTTGAATAAAAAAGATGTAATTAACAACGTAGAGTGGCGTATATACATTGACAATGACGCTAATTGCATTACTTAATCTTTTGTACTCAAAAACCCGAAACCGGGCAGCCTTACATTAATGAAAGGGTGCGGGGTGACATTTCGTGCCCTTGTGCCTTTATTCCTAGTTCAATGACATTTGAAATATCGCTACTGTTTCACTTTAATACATTTGGGAAGATGACTGTTGGTTGTTAAGTGTAACCACTGGAAAACTCCCTTTTCAGTAATGATATCATAAAAATAACAGTTTATTTTATTACGTTCTTTGTGTACTTATGTTTTTCAAGAATATTCGCATTGGTTTTGATTAAAAAATCTGGTTAGGAATTGTGTTTTAAGGCTGTTAACATTTTTATCTCTGTACTTACGCGGCGCGGTATTTTTAATATCATATTTGGGACACTTTATCATGTTCAGTACCTACACTTTTTCATTTTTCCTATAGCAGCAGTTAGTGCCTATACATAATTACGACGCAAAAATGTATAGGTACTTACACAAAAAAATTGCCGAATATCATTTGAGAACGGCACGCATTTTAGCTAATAATTTTGTTGAGTTCATAGTTACAGCTTTTGAAAATGGCATACAGGGCGAATTGCTGGTATCAATAGATTCGATAAAACCTCATAAAAATCCTTGAAATAGATTTTCAAGTTCATAAATAACTACAAACTGATAAAATATAGTTAAATAAGGTACATAATTTCCGACAATTATAATATTTACTTCAGCAATTATAAAAACAGTACGTTCATTTATGGTGAGAATTTCCAATCTTTACTCTCAATTGAACTCAATATCAATGTAGGTATTTCAAGGAGATCTATGAAGTACATGTGGCTTATTCATTAATCACTATCACTACATAGTATAAAACAAAGTCGCTTTCTCTGTCTCTATGTCCCCATGTCGTCATGTATGCTTAGATCTTTAAAACTACGCAACGGATTTTGATGCGGTTTGTTTTAATAGATAGAGTGATTCAGTGGAAAGGTTTTTAGCATGATTTTATCCCCATAAGCTTACGGGAACGGGAAATGTGCGTGTGAAACCGCGGGGCGCCGCTAGTTTATTATACAGGCAGGCATAATAACTTACTAATGAGTTGTATACATCATTGCTTGTCCTAAGTATCTAATTAGAAACATTTACTTCTTTGAAATAAAACAACTTTTATAGGGATGAAATTCACCATTTCTTTCGAAGATTTATTTAATTTTGACGATTGTTTTAATAGTTGAGTGTCTTAATGTTGTTTTTATATTAAACTAGCTGTGCCCCGCGGTTTCACCCGCGTAGTTCCCGATCCCGTGAGAATTTCGGGATAAAACAGCCTATTGTCTTTCCCGGACCATAAACTACCCCTGTACCAAATTTCAAGTCAATCGGTTTAGTAGTTTGGCCGTGAAAAGGTAACAGACAGACAGACAGAGTTACTTCTGCATTTATAATATTAGTAAGAAAAGGATTAATATTTTTGTATTATCAATCGTATTAAAAAGCAAAATATAATCGCTCATAACAGACAGAGTTACTTCTGCATTTATAATATTAGTAAGAAAAGGATTAATATTTTTGTATTATCAATCGTATTAAAAAGCAAAATATAATCGCTCATAAAACTGTAATTAAGTAATACTTGTACAACACACCTGTATAAAATTTTATGCATTAAAAATTTTGTTCTTAGCTGCACTTTTTAAGTAGACTACTCGTATAAAGAAACTACACAGTGCACATCATAAAAAAGTAGTTTCATATTTTTACTACGTGGTAAACAAAAGGAACTTAAGTTAATTATGTCAAATTCTGCTTGTAAACCACTCTTGACAAGGGTTGTATTAAATGGATACCGAAAACAGACAAAGGTTAACTTTTTGTAGAGCTAAAATATTTTTTGTAGTGTTATTCGCCTGAATAAAAAATAAAATAAAAAATAATTTATTTATTGATAAAAACTTAATATTAGGAACACACAGAGAAAAAAACTGAATCGCTGAATGTTGTAGACGCGAAGGCTTATAGATGACTAGCAGCGCCCCGCGGTTTCACCCGCGTAGTTCCCGTTCCCGTGGGAATTTCGGGATAAACAGTATCCTATGTTCTTGCCCGGACCATAAGCTACCCCTGTATCGAATTTCAAGTTAATCGGTTCAGTAGTTTAGCCGTGAAAAGGTAACAGACAGACAGAGTTACTTTCGCATTTATAATATTAGTTAGAATGATTATGTTAACTAAAAAGTACATTCAGGATTTTAAAACAAATACTGGTCTTTATCAAGAATTAAAAGTAGTTTATAAATACTAGTTCTGATTGGGTAACAAACCTGAGACCTTATGCAACTAAAACGTAAGCTTACAAAAGGTTTTGTGTTCAAAAATCCGCTCAATATGTTTTTATAAAATGATTTTGCGTTTTATGTATTTTATTTAAGAAACATGTTGTATTGATACTAACTTTTCCATTGATTTGGTATTCAATAAACATTTTCTTTAGAGGCAGAGCTCGCGACAATCTCTATCATCGACTTTTTGTGGGTACAAAATGTGGTTCATGAATCTTTCATAGCGGATGCCTCCATTTTCATATTGCAATGAAGCGGAGTTCACGCCCAACAATGCCTGCCTTACTTACCTGAGATAAGGGTCTCGAAAAGAGTAACGGCTCAAATGGATGAAACGTTACCAGAAAATTGCTCAAAGGACAAAAAAAATTAACGGCTTCCTTGTATACTGACACTTTTTTGGTAATAGGTTAGTGGGACATGCTTGTGACCTTATTATTATTTTTTAAGTATTTATACGTCTTAGATATATCGCCTAGACATACGCACTTGCCTGCCAAACCTGACGACCTAGGTTTGATTTCTAGGTCCAGCGAATGATAACGAGGTAAATATTTTTACTCAAATGTTATAAAAGAAAGAGGGGCCTTTGTTCTGCTACTTTTGACTATCAAATTAGACTACTATTAAAAAAGATTTGGAGTTGTACCCAACTTTTTTCGACAAACAAATTCTCAAAACCTCTTCGATAAAGAGATCTCTTAAATACATTGTAGCTCAAGGTAACAAATAACACCTAAATCCCGAGAGAGACTCATTTACAGACGTTTTTCCAGTAACCACCACATAAAATCTATTCTCAATCCGCAGCCATTAAACGTTTAGTTCTAAACCACTAAAGGGCCATAAAAGTTCATTGCGCATAAACGCAGCAGTTTAAAATTCTGA
This sequence comes from Timandra comae, assembly GCA_958496195.1. Classification (NCBI taxonomy): domain Eukaryota; kingdom Metazoa; phylum Arthropoda; class Insecta; order Lepidoptera; family Geometridae; genus Timandra; species Timandra comae. Next base: position 4,076,191 of record OY292360.1, read on the forward strand.
CCTTGTATATTCCGTATAGGCCACCGTCAATTCACCAGTTTGCTTACTTCCAATAATGTAAATTCAAAACCACTTCAGAGCGAGCTAAGCGCTTCGGTAAACACTTTCTGGTCTCTTGTTTAAAGCACAGTGAATTAATTCATTGCTAATTTGTGTTCATAAATTTGCCTACATACACAGGGAGACAGTGCCGTACGTATCGATCTGTGATGAGCAAACAACAGATACGGGTGATTCGAATATATTTCAGAGTTGGCCTCAATGTTGATGCTCAACTAAAAGTATTGGCGATGACTCTTGCAATGAAAAAATAGTTTTTCTTTGAGCAAGCATGAATGAAGAATGGAAGCTTTTTTAAATGAAGATAACTCATAAACTGGAGATAATAAACTTCTTGGTATTTTAATTTATCATTGGAATTGAGTACGAGTACATCGAAACAAAAAAAAGTCCTTAATAACGTTAACATTAATCAAATATTTCCAGAACATTATCTTAAAACAATATTCGTAATACAGTTAATATTAAAATCTCTGTAAGTATTGAATCGTTTATACAAAAAATAATGGACGGAAAAATATTTTAATAACGTTCCCGAGACGTTCCCGAGCTAATATTTCCCATCACAGATTCATCTCATTGTTATATGAGAAGAGATACTTTACAAAATCTATTGGGCTATATCATCGTTATTGGAGGTAAAAATGGTCAAGATTTTTATAGAGATATTCGATAACGCTCGAAGCTTACACCGTGTATTTTGTTCGAGAAACCGCATATAAATCCCGGATGAAATTCCTCGTGATTCTCTCAAAAAGGATTATGCAGATCAATAAATAAAATATTTCAGGGAAGTAGTGGTGGTTCAAATTGAATGTTGCGTGGAACAAATATCTCTGCTCTGGTGGAATTCAATAATATTGTCTATAAAGGGTGACTGCGACCCAAATAAAAATAGGGAACGTTGAAATTGCCGTATAAAATGCTGTATCTTTTCCTCGAGATTGGAACAGAGGGTCTTTCTTCAGTTTGTTTTCGTACGCGTGTTAGCTAATTATGTTCTTTCAAGATAATTACGTTTCTTTATGTTTACATTTCGGAAATTGTTCTTGTTTTAATTTATTTTCAACGCTTCCTAATACGGGATGATTTAATTACAGTTTCTATTTTACTGTTATATTTTGAAGGCCTGTTTAAAGATGGTATTTTGTGTGATTCTTAAAGAAACTTCTCACTTCAGGGTTCTCTTTCTCGTTTCTTGGATTAATGCTGGTAGAGTGATGAAAGGTAGGTGTGATCTAAATCAAAAACAAAATAGTCATCACTGAAAAAATATAATCTGTTTTTTGATTAAAAGACATATTATCTTTTTTTTTACATAGCATTTATCTCGCAGCTGTTTCAGACAAAACATCTCAGACTCAGACAGGCTTATCGTAGACCTAAATAAAACGCTACTTCATTTATCCACTGTAAGTAATTGAAGGAAAATTCCCGAACAAAGTTTCTTTATTCATACCCTTCGTTCTCGTATGACGTCACATTTGACGTACCACGCCAATCCGAGCGTGTTTCCTTTGGCAGGATTAATTAATCTTGTATTAATGACCGCACGCACAGCAATCCGCTGTAATCTACATCGTAACATTCGAATATATGTAATAGATGTTATCTTGATTGCTCATCTTTTAACGAGGTCAACATCCCAAACAATGCTTTATGGTGGTACTAATGTAACACATTAGTGCTTTTGAATTTATATCATTTAAGTTGGATACTCGGAAGAATCTTCTAGAAAAATATAACATAACATAATCATTCACTACATCATCTCATTATAGTAACTGACCTCTAACAAAGCTCGAAGCTTGCATCTAAGGTATCAGAAACTACGCACACACGCATTCACACACACACCCAGACCGAGGCAAACATTTGTGGTACAAACATATCATAACTTTAATAATTTTAGTGATTCACATCTTTGCTTATGTAGAATTTCCCCATGGACATCAATTTCTTGTCAAAATAACCTTGTTTTCATAAATAATAATGGACACAGCAATTCCGAATTATAGTTCGGTTTTGGGCTCGCTGAAAAACGAAGAATGGACAAAAACGTGGATGAATGCACGTGGCACATCTAGTTCTAAATATAATCTTATGCAGTTGAGACTGATCGATAAATTGTTGATTATAATAAAACGTAAGATCTTAAACAAAGAAGTCTTAGTCTATACTAATATTAAAAATGGGTCCATATTGGCTCACCTAAAGTTCTTTACCCGAAAATGTTTTTCCTAACTATTTGTAGTCCGAATGATCATTCTTCCTAAAAATTTTCATCCTAAAGTTTTAATTCATACTATTTGTAGGGCTACCGACGATGCTCATAACACTGATGTGTCCGAAAATTTTAATTACTAACATCGTTAATGTAAACATATTTAAAGTCCTACTGTTTTTTATCATAACGCTTTTATGCCTAAACATACTTACCATAATATTTTCACTCATGCTCAGAAAGAAACATTTACCAAGTGTAATAAAAAATATATGTGGGTAGAAGATGATATTTATAGTTTTAATGATTATTATACGACTCGTTTACGGTTATGCTTATGGCCTGGGAGTTTACCATAACCATAACTAAAGGACCAATTCGGTTCTGGCACTTCGCCGGCCGCTGCCGCGGCACGCTCGCTACGCTCGCTCGGCTCGTGCGTTGGGATCACAGTTCTAACATAACCTAAACCAATAATTAGGAATAGGACCGATTCGTTACTGGAACTTGACTGAATAATTGGAGCAGGACTCTGGTTTTGCTCGCTCGGCTCGTGCGTTATATGTTATACCTACATGTTATGTAAAAACAAAGTTACGAAAAATTTATGTATATAATATTGATTATAATAAATAAAAATAAATCTAAACAAAAAAGATATGACTTTGAATAATAGTATGAACGATGGTTATGTTGAGAAAATATAGGAAAACAAATAAAAGTGTAAAAGATGTTTATTGCTACTGACTTTATGCAGTTGAATGTTTCGGAATTAAAACGTTAGTGACAAAGATTTTAGGAGTTGCGATTGTTAGGATAAAAAATGTTAGGAAGAAAATTTTCGGATTTCCAATTATCGGAGTTGAAATTTTAGGTGAACTTTGGCGCACCCATTAAAAATAAGTAAAGTTTGTGTGTATGTATATTTGTTAAATTGTAAGGGGTAATCTCGGGATCTACAAAACCGATTTCAAAAATTCTTTCACTAATGGGAAGTTATATTGTCAGCGAGTGTGATAGGCTATAGTTTATCCCTGTATTCCCACGGGAATGGGAAATACGCGAGTGAAACCGCAGGGCGCTCCTAGTACAAAATAAATCTTATAACGTTATAGGATATCTGATATCCTCACGTTCCGTTGAGTACTGCACTCAACTGGACTGTAATCTAATACACTACAATAGGTTATAGAAAAGATATCATCTCCTGATGTTGTTGTACAATACGCAGTTAATGGGATCCGTTTTTTGATCTGAACGCAAGTGATTGTATGTACCTACTTAGGAAATATGATACTGAAGGGTGAATCCGAGGTCAAGACTTATAATACAATTTTGATAATGTATATGTAGTGTTCTTTGTAGTTGATGACGCCTCAGCGGTCTAGTACATACTTACATACATATACGCATCTTCCTACCAAGTCCGAGATCCCATGTTTTCATTTCTTACATCTTCTTTCTTCTTTTTGCTATTCCAAATGTGTTAATATCATCGACTCGCTTAGGTCCAGCATTTTACATATACCAATCCCTCCTCACTGTAGTAATATTATGGTCATGGAGAAAAGCTTTTATGCCCTGCACTAGTCTATCATGTTCCGTGCCAAGAAAGGGATTGGCTCAGCATGCGCTATGCGGAAGTTATCACTCATTCATTATTCAGCATTGATTGACAGTAAACGGGTTAGTTAAAGATGCGTAACGGTTAACGTTCATGATATCAATTCTTAGTACAAAGGCGGCCATTGAAGATTCAGTTGAACTGATTAGTCTAGACATAAAACTGTGGCGTCAAAAGTTTTAGGCCAACTAGATTTCTCTACTGGACTCTGGAATCGCTCCAGTGATTGACGACCATTTTTGGATGGACACCAGTTCAACTGATCAGTTAAGCTGACTCGTCCACCTTAAATGAGAGCTATCAAAGAGCGTAATTCCCACTGTCACTATAATTACTCGATCTCAAGCTGTGCCTTGTGGTAAAACCCACGATGCCATTTTGTTTTATCCTGGAGAAGCCCAGGCGTAATGTAACTTTTTTTACATTAAAAAGTAAATTGAATATTATTTACTTTCTATAAGTGTATTCAATATTATTTATTTCAAACTAATATGTCGTATTATATTCGCAATATAAAAGTAAAGGTTATATTTTAATTTTATTATTAAACGAAACGTACGTCGCAGACAGTGTAATTACGTAGCAGACATTGTAATTATTTTATATAAGCTTTAACTTTTAATATAAATGTGAGTGTACGAGTATATGTAACTGTTACGAATTGAAATAATAGTAAAGCTGGGTGTCATTTCGAGGCAGAAATACAAAGGCATCTTCGCAACGGTGTCCACCAATTAACGTTGCAATCTTCCCGGCAAATTGCTGTTATATCGTTTATTTCTATTGCAAAACAACATTGAACAGATTCAAGTTTTGTTGTGCCGAAGTAAAGGTTTTTAAGTTGTATTTGTCGAGGAATTTCAACGGTTTAAAATTTGATTAATTTCTTGCTTGGTATTTTGATGATGGAATTTTTAAGGAATTTATTTAAAAAATATTTTCTGGTTATTTATTTTTTACCAGCTTTTATTTAATAAGTACTTAAATAAGTAAATTAGTAGGTACTTTAGTTAAGTCGTTTCTGGGTGCTGCCTTATATTTTCAATTTAATTATATATGATCACCTTTTTAAAAGCAAAGTAATTTCCAAACGGTCTAACTTTTGAATCTTTTTCCAAAAAGCATTCATAGACGCAGTTGGATTTTATGGTGTTTTTCGACACTAGATAAATCCTTTGTTCGATACTACGATATTTTGTATTCTCTGTTACCAAGGGCAATTTAAACACCCTACAATATTGGTAGTTTATAAAATTCTACTTTAGTAGTAACAGTTTTATATTATTACCCGCGCTGATATACTACATAAGTACTATACTTTTTCAATCGAACCAATAAAAACACATTTTAATCAGTTTCTAGAGATTTCAGACGAACACACTTTTCGACTTTATAATATTAGTATAAATAAAAATTCCAAACACAAATCTTTTTCGGATAAAATATTAAATGACTAAGTACTTCATATGTAAAATTATTATACGTACAAAAAGTATTGAAAAAGAGAAAATCATGTCATGACAATTTATACTTTGAAACGGAATTATATCATGCATATGTTTCAGTACAATTGCCTCCGGGATTTTATGTAAAAACCTGATACTACTGGGCGAATACATTTTTGTCAAGCTTTTATCTGTTTATTACGAGTAAAAATGTATATTTGTTTCATTTGAAACACATTTTTGGCAAAATGTTTTGGGTATTAGCGTTTAATATTTAAGTGATAAGTGTACCTATATGAACAGCATAGTTATAGGTAATAGGAAGAATGAATAGCATAGTTAATCCACGTTTCCACTCATTCATACATGGTGTTACTTTTGTTCCTGAGAATGATAGCTAAAAAATACTATTATTGAACAGGTCAAATGGTTTTAAAATTCTCATAAAGTTAAAAGTAGATAACTGGTTTATAAATACACTACGTATCTGCCTGGTACACAACACTGTAGGGTAAAGATCAATCTTGCCTAATCAAGTTGGTGATCGGAAACCCGAAACATGTTTCGAAAAACAAACATGGCGTCTCTCAACTTCAGAATCATGCCTTGAATACATAGATATGTTAAATTCAATACATATAAATAAATGAATATACAACAACAATAAAAAGTTTCAAATAGTATCCTCGGTAACACTTTGAACAGATAAAGAGACGTAAAAGTCTTTACGACCAATGAAAATCTTTATCCTTACCAACTTTTACTACGTGCTTTGAGTTATCTGGAACGTAAATAGTTCCTTTAAATACTTATGTGAGAAAAGGTGTTTGAACATGGTTTATTAAGTACCTACTTTTAATAGACCTTAGAAAGCTTTTTAAGATGTCTGCGAATAAGTCCAGATTTATAGGAATGTATGTGTGATACCGAGTGTCTATGTGTGCGAGTATATATACAAAAACATAAACATAATCATTCACTACATTATCTCATACTCACCCCTAACTAAGTTCGAACCTTGTATCTAGGTTATCAGAAACTACGCACTCACTCATTCACACACACACACACCCAGACCGAGACAAACATTTGTGGTTCACACAAATATTCACCCCGCGCGGGAATCGAACCCGCAACCTTAGGGATGGCAGTTCGGCATGGTGACCATTCTACCAACGAGGTCGTCATGTGTTTGTAATTCTCGATATCATGTTTTTTGTTACTTGTCCGATATAATATTATTGTCTTAATGTAGGCAGAATAACTTGAAAAATAAAAAATATGACAAAATTCAAAGGAATCTAATTTATATACACAATGGATCACGATTAAGACGTCAAACGCAAATGTATTGTTCGAAATGATCTCAGCATGATTGAACAATAAACTTATTAGGTCGAGGCCCACTTATAATAAAATTATACTTACAATAGATAAGATTATACGAGATTACATATTAAAATTTATTATCTTATCCAATAAAGCTTTGTTGTTTGACTTAAGTGCTTTTAAATAGTTATACAGTGATTTATTAATTGTTTATTATTAATAGGAAGTCATGTATTTATAACTAATGAATGACGTTTGCAGATCAAAATATACGAATCACGGAAGGCCTATTTACAATTTTACAAGGAACTGTTACAGGTAAACTGTGTGGCAAAACCGTTGTAAGGGATTTACCAAACGGTAAAGTTCAAAGTTATTTTCGTTTACACCAACCAAAACAAATTCAATTTTCCCACAATAACAAAATTAAAATTTCTAATCAAACGCATCAATCATTTTCTATTAAAAATGTACATTGGGACTGAAATTAAACGTCTGAACCAGACGAAAGGCTTGCCGAACTGGAAATCTGTCTGAGAAAATTATAAAGGACAAAATTTGGAGGATTTGAAGGGAAGCATTAGCCAGATACCATTTCGCATGCAAATTAATGCAAATCACTTCTAATTTGCCAGCTGAGCGTAACAGTTCTGTTTCACTACTTTCACTAGCTGTTTGTTTATTTTATGTAAGAGTTTTTGTTTGAATTCAACGCTGTTAGGTGGGTGAATAGAATAAATTTCAATTTGGTAAGTCTACTTAAAGAACTTTGGTATATCTGTGGCTCTTTATTTATATATTCGTCGATTAAGTGACGAAGTTGAAGATCTCATCTGCTACAAATTCAATTCCATATCAAAACAATCTGTTTTGTGCTTGATTTAAGGGCTTTCTATATGTAAATAACTTAGTTATTTCAACACTAGTGTTGTCGGGATTTATAAATGATTTTTTTATTTACCTTATCCCATTTTATGAATACATTTCACTTGTATCATTTACGAATGATTTGCAGACAAAATTTAACGATTCCATAAACCGGAATACATCTTCAATTTATTGCACACTCGCATCAAATTTACTTTACAATAAAATAAACGTTTATGAAGAAGCCTTTGAAGTTAATAATATACGTAAATTGGTTACCATTCACAGAAAAAAACATATTAAATTTATATCGCGTATCGTAAATTGCATTTGGTTCAGATTCCTTCATTACAGAACGTCGTAAAGCGTTATAACAGGCTGTATATCAATAAGAATTGCTTCGAAAAATCCAATAAATCAAATCTTCCGTTGGTCCTGACAGAATTGTCAATACACCGGGAGGTCTCAACAGAAACCAATTACTCGCCGCACGAACTCAAATAAGACGTATTTTCTTCTTGACATTTGCTCTATAAACTATACTTTGCCGTTTAATAACAACGAAATTGATTAAGCAAATCGATTGGTAGTATAATGATTAATTAATAGTATTTTTGTGTGCGTGGGTAATGAGAAGGAAAAATAAAATGTATCCTCAAATAGTTGGTTTTGGACTTCCGTGTGCTAATTAAGATTTTCCTCTTATTTAGACTGTTTTGTTACGTAATTAGTTTAAGTACGTAAATAAAATTGAAACTTTAGGATAAACATTTGTTAACTTAATGTATTCACATATTGTATAGGTACGCAAGTCTAATAATACATTAGCTTCCGTTCCGTTTTTATGTCGTAAGAATTTCGGGATGAAAAGTAATATTTGCTATTCCTAGTTCCAAGGATCTGTACTACCTATTATGAAAGAACCCTGTGTCGTACAGCATCTTATTTTTAATAAATTTATATAGAGATACATAATTATAATTACTTTTTATGCCAGCCATACGCTACCATAATCGGTAAACATTTTGCTGAACAAAATTAAAATGATGGCCCCCAACATAATCGTCTGTTATAATTAAAATTCCATACATACGAACTCGACTGTTTTTGACAAAGCTTTAATGTTATTCATGGACCAAACAAAGGTTTCTGGTTCGCGTCGAACGAGATAAAATATTGTTGGTCACATCACGGAATATTCACCGAGGTCGCTTTGCATGTAAATAATATTATTTATTTTATATTGGACGCACGTATTGAGATCGCCACGATAGTCGTAGGTAAAATATGTTATTCATAATCGATAACCCCAAAAAATTTGATGTGGCAGTTGTTTATTGTCTGGTATAATGTGTCTGGCAAAGCCTTTAACGCCTTTATGCTCAGTTAAGAGTATACAAAGCTTGACTGTTTATAGAATTTAAATGAATGAAGAAATTGTTTTGAATTTTTAAATGAAGAATCATTTAAAAATTCGAAACAATTACCGAACTATCGAATTCAAAGTTTGAAAAAGAAAGCTTCGAACTTCGAACGTTTCTTTAGCAAACATGAAATGTCAGTGAAAGAAAAACATCTCTAATTGGGTACCAATAACAACTAGCTAGACAGTGCACGAATTTGCCAGACGTTGCATCACGACAGATTGCAAACCATAGATTAACATAATACGTTTGGATACTATGTATATTGCTGAATTGATTTTGAGCAGAGTAAAAATACACGACAATTTTTTTTAAATAAATGAAACCGCTGGTTAGGTATAAGTTCTTTAAGCTATTGCGATAGACCAAATAAAAGTTATAATATTTCTATGAAAAGTATAAGCGCCGCAATTGCTAAACATAAGTACCCTCAATTGAATTTGGTCTATACTGACATAGATTAAAATTTATACTCGTATGAACTTAAACTCCCATTTATTGTTATATTGCCGTCACCGCCCTTTATAAAGTGAAGGAAACTTCACAATATCATATGACTATAGTAATAATCTGTCATTTCCTCATCCATTTCTCTCATATCGTATCTTAATATTAACATGAACATGTGGAATGTCAGTCATGGTTCGTTAAACACACATGTTACATGGTATATTTTCTATTAACTTCTATCACATTTCATAGTCATATCTTTGTTTCTGTATTCATGAATATTTTACTATAAGTTTTTGTTTATTTACTTGTTAAATGTAAGCTGTGTCTGCTGACTTCCTTCGCAAAGAGTAGTCTTATAGATAACTAGCTGTGCCCCGCGGTTTCACCCGCGTTGTTCCCGATCCCGTGGGAATTTCGGGATAAAACATAGCCTATGTTCTTTCCCGGATCATAATCTACCCCTGTACAAAATTTCAAGTCAATCGATTCAGTAGTTTAGCCGTGAAAAGGTAACAGACAGACAGAGTTACTTTCGCATTCATAATATTAGTTGGGACTAGTACCCGCTCTCGTAAGACGGCGGGGATAAAATTCCACCAAAAACCTTCTTCTTGAAACACTCAATCTATTAAAGGAAACCGCATCAGACTCCGTTGCGTAGTTTTAAAGATATAAGCATACATAGGGACAAACATTTTGATTGATTGATTGAAGCAGACAGGGGAGACAACTTTGTTTTATACTATGTAGTGATTTATCGATAAGATTTTCAAAAAACAGTTTTAAAGACGGAAACTACAAAGATAAAAGGAAAATCATTTACTTACATTAGTATGTATTATATCAATAATGAAGGACAAAATTGAATTTAACAAATCATACAATTTGAATATTATTTTAATTCCTTCTTACTATTTTTTAATAAAAAAAATCCACTTAAAACGGAAACTATATCCATCACAACTTTAAGGCAAAACGTTTCACACATAACATTAGGAAAACCTATATCTATACTAATATTATAAAGAGGAAAGATTTGTTTGTTTGTTTGTTTGTTTGTATGTAATGAATAGGCTCCGAAACTACTGGACCGATTTCAATAATTCTTTCACCATTAGAAAGCTACATTCACCCTGAATAACATAGGCTATATTTTATTCCCGTATTCCCACGGGAACGGGAACCACGCGGGTAAAACCGCGGGGCACAGCTAGTCATTTATAAAGGGAACATTCGAGAACAATCTAACACAAATCAGAGGCATTAAATATTCGGGATAAACTGTCTTGTCTCTACAACTCTTGATCTGATTGGGGATTTAACTCGATACCACTTGAACATTGCACTAAGTGGTGTGCCACTCTAAGTGGCAGGTGGAAGGTGATGTAACTTGACTATTTAAACAAGGGACTTGTATGACGAAATGTATGGCTTGTCTCTTTTGAATAATGGTGTAAAACCTAATATCTCTACATACAACCCAACATACAAGTAGAATAAAATAAGGACGCATAAGCTCTTATCGTAAAATTAGACTTGTATGATTCTTCAAACTACACATTTTAGTGCAATTTTTATGACTAGAAATCAATAGCGAAAAATGGGATACAATTTAGTTGACTATTTAATCAAAGAATTATCATACAAAATTACGAGCTTTAATTCAACATGTAAAAAAGGTAACAAACAAATTATATTCAGGTTTTCAAAGTAGGCCTGTTCCATATCATGAAAGCCAGAGCATAATTTACGGAATTAACGCAGATATTAAAATATAATTTATAGCTCAAAATAAATTAGTACTCTTTGGGTTTAGCTGAAAATGGCTAATTAAGAAAGGTTTATAGCAAAACCAGGGCTTGGAATGTAATACTGTCTATAAAACCGACTGAAATCCTAAGTTTGTTAAATTCTATTTTGAAAGAATATAATGAATATGAAAACTTTACATGAATTGTAAGAGCTATGTTTGCTATTTGTATATATTTCTCATATGTTAAATTATGTTGTTGTATGTATTATTTCACAATTAAACCACAACAAATTTTATTTGATTTTGTAGACTATAAGTGTATCTTACTTACTTATATCTAATTAGCGTACGATACTTTTTTTCACAGAAATTGCTAAGAGCTTTCTGACTGTAAAACTTTATAAAACGGCATCGAAGACCAATAAATACACGAAAACCTTATACACCCCTATTTTGAAATTATGGGACTTATTAAAATCAGAATATCAGTAGCAGTAACTGAATCCATATATCTAATAAAAATATCAAAAATAATAGTCAGATTACTTATCTTTAAAAAATACTAAATAAATGTCGTATTACCAGACGGCATACTAGCTATCAAATATTCTGTGACAATCACTATGAGACAGCTCGACGGCTCGGGTCGATGACCTCGCTCAGCTGTTCATGGCAGCATTCGCCTGTTGTTCGATGTAGTATAGCAATAAAATTCAGCGGGATTTTAAAAAACTTTGACTTATCATAACTTTTTAAATAAAAGCAAAAGATAAAAACTAACTTCACTATTATATTATCACCCGTCGTTTACATTAGCTGTGTGATTAAGTATCTCGAATTCAAAATAGGGGTGTATACAGTCCGTCAGTGTCTGTCTGTCTGTCTGTTACCTTTTCACGGCTAAACTACTGAACCGATTGACTTGAAATTTGGTACAGGGGTAGCTTATGGTCCGGGAAAGAACATAGGTTACGTTTTATCCCGAAATTCCCACGGGATCGGGAACTACGCGGGTGAAACCGCGGAGCACAGCTAGTTAGGTATAATCGTAGACCAAATGACGACAATTGATTCACCTTATGACAACTTGAAACTTTTCCAAGAAATTTTAACAACACTTCAAACCCTCTTTTATGTAAAGTAGTCAATAGAATCATATTTGAATCATATTTTCTTTATAGGGTTGACTAACGTAGTTTTTTAATATTTAATTCCATATTTGAGAACCAATATGATCCCAAGAGGTCTTGTTTTTAAGGTTATTCCACAAAGTAGTATTTTTTTTTTCTAGTATTTTATATCCATCTTTTTCTAGTATATTTTTGTATAGGTTTTTATAGTCCATAAGCTTACACCTGCCGCTATAAACTGGATTCATAATCTGGACATTCAAATCTGATCCTCCCAGGATTAATGCCATACGCAATGATGACGATAGTGATTTAAAAATATTTGAAAACCAAAATGGTTCTAAGTGGTCTTGTTTTTCTATGGAACCTATCCTACAAAGTTATAGACCAATATGTGATTACTACGAGTATTAAAAGTTATACTTGTAAACCGAATATCTTGTGATTTCTAATTCCTAGGTATATCTATGTAATTCATACGCCGTCGTTTGTTATCCAAGCGTTTGAGATCACTAATATATTATTATGGACAAACGTCCTGATTTATGTCTGCTACTAATATCCTCAGTGACAGATTGGTCTGCAGTAGACAGATCTTATCATACCTTTGGTCTCAAGTTCGATTACCGTGATTGACAAATAAATACCGTTTTGTGTAATCGTCAAAATATTAATCTCAGTTTTTAGGAAAATTTAATCTACTTTCAAATTGGTATGAGATATATTTTCTTCTTCCTTCTGAAGATCCTTGGCTTCCATTTTGTTATAGGCGTCAGTTTACTTATATTTTTTTTCCATAACGGAGCTAAGTGCAAACCACATGAAAAATCGCAAATCTCTTGCCTTACACTATCTCTGTTTCTACAGGGTTTGGACACGCTATCTCACGATTATGATTTTCTATCTGCAACTTTGCTAAGTGTATTCTTTTCTAAGTGGACCATGTTTAATGTTTGTATCAGCAAGCAACATAATAAAAGACCATTTTGTTTTATGTGTTTGATTTGTAAGTCGTCAGACAATAGGTATAACAAGGGCTACCTTTTATCTGAAACTGACTCTACCTGTATATTGTCTAACATGCACAACATAGCTAGGGTGCATTTTGTATAAGTAAATTATGGAGTAATGGACTACCTATATTAAAAAGCTATATTTTAACGATACAAAAATTACAAATTACAATTTCGATGTGACAACCCTAAGTAACAAAGTGGTATACCCACATCAATGAGTCAATATGCAAAACACTCCATGATTCAAACTAATACTACTCTACTCTTAACACGTTTGTTTAGCTGTTTATCTATTAAATCTATCCACATACATATATACTAATATAAATTATTTGTTTGTTTGTAACGAATAGGCTCCGAAACTACTGAACCGGTTTCAACAATTCATTTACCATTAGAAAGCTACATTCACCCTGAGTAACATAAGCTATTTTATCCCCGTATTCCCGCGGGAACGGGAATCACGAGACGCGGCTAGTTAAATAATATTTTACACTAATTTAATTAGCTTGACTGGCAGTTAAATATTAGTCATGTTTTTATATTTTCTTTGTATAAAAACCATCTATTATGAATTAATTAATTTATCATTGTCGTCATTGTGATGAAAATTTGACCTTTTAAGAGTTTGTCATTGAAAATAACTTTTAAAATCTTACCTCTTATAAAACATCAATTTCTGTTTTTATTAAGCTTTTAGAAAACAATAATTTCAAGAAAAACTTATTTAAAAACAAGCTTTTTTTTAGCTTTTATTGTATTGTCATTGGACTTACATAAGTATGCCAAATTTCAGCTCAACTGGATAACCGGAAGTGGTCGAAAAATGGCTTGCAAGATTTGATTACAGACAACGGGACAGGTGAAACCAAATAAAATATAAATAAATAAATAAATATAATCATTCACTACATCATCTCATTATAGTAACTGACCCCTAACTAAGCTAGAAGCTTGTATCTAGGGTATCAGAAACTACGCACACACTCATTCACACACACACCCAGACCGAGACAAACATTTGTGGTTCACACAAATATTCGCCCCGCGCGGGAATCGAACCCGGAACCTTACGGATGGCAGTCCGGCATGGTGACCACTCTGCCATCGCGGTCGTCATAAAAGCTTGTAAAAAGGCCTAAACTAAATGAACTGACACACAGACATAGCAAGTGTTTTAGTATAACAGTTTCAGCATAAAATCAATACACTAATTAAGAGACTCTTGAAAATATCCACCGTATTATGTACATGAAATGTCCTCAGCTAATAAAACCACACATTTCACTAAAAGCAGTATCCATGTAACAAGATACTTGTCAAAGGAATATAGAGCTTTATGACTGGAAATCCTTTTAGTTTCTTATAAAAATAGCGTGGCTGGTTAAAGATAGGTAAGATGATATCTAGCCATTAACGCTAGCTTGACTTATAGGTCCAATATTTTCAGAGCTAACGATCTCTCTCTGTCTATAAAGATCGATGTTGTTCAGGGATTATTTACTATAAATAATTTGTAATATAAAACTGTACTGCACTTTGCGGCCTGTAAGATGATGATGATATTAGTACAGTGTGGAGGAATAAACGTAATCACAACGTTTGTCTTATGTGAATAGGTAATCTCAAACCTGTTCCATGTTTGGAAAATTACAATCATGCATAGCTCGACCCAGACATTAAACCCGGGACCTCAAACTTGGTAGTCAAGAGACAACCACTAGACCACCGACGCTTTAAGACGTTAAACATTTCAACTCGGCTCTCAGCTCATCTAGTACATAGATAAACAATACTGGAATGCCAAAGTCTATTAAGTCTACAGAAGTTTAATTCTTTAAGACCAAAGCACTGTGTTACGTCTAGGTAGTAAAGTTGCCCCATAAAACAACGTCATCAACGCCACCCGTAATGAAAAATATAAAACAAGGATCACCGCATACGATGTGTTATAACTTTATTGCCAGTATCAATTCTTAATGTTTAATTTAAAATGAATTGTTATTTTCCAAGTTTATTAGAGTTTAAATTTATGTGCTTTCATTATCTTCTTGTGAACGCTTCTGCGCTGCAGCGGTCTAATGGTATGAGTACCTATCTGTCTAACTGAATAGCCTGGTTCGATTTTTGGTACGTGAGAATTATGATTACTATGGAATTCCAACAATAGTTAACATTAAGAAATGAAAGTCCTTGTCAACACCGTAGTTAAGTAAATTAACAAAGTATCAGAATCTAGGATAAGTTTACGAAACATCATGTAACAAATCTCAATCAAAATCGATCACTCCGTTCTCGAGTTAAAAGTAATGTTACAAACCTTTGTTTTATGTATTAAGAAGAAGATTACAATAAACCAAACATAAATTAAGATATAAGCTAAAACACTTCAAAACGTAACAAACAACAATTAAATTTGTAACAAAGAAACTAGTGTCAAAGCAGACCGGCACAATACAGTAAACAATGATAAATTAGAATAAGTCGACAGAACTCGAACAGAAACGAACATTAATGCGATTTGCGTACAACACGACGACACAGAACTTAACTTATTCCCACTAATAAACATCCAAAAGTTTCTGAAAAAGATAATGGAGTCATATAACTCAATTTATTGGAATAATTTTATGAAAAAGTATTGGTTTCCAATACTAATTTGGAACTTCGACAACAAAAGTACCTTTCAGAGTTTGTAAGTCGATTTCAAACAGTAAGTATTTTGGGAAATAGCTTCAAAGAGTTACATTGATGTTTAAACAATACCATTTTTGCCAATAACTTTGGAGTATGTTCCTAACTCCATTGTAGCCGTACAAAAGGTTTCTTTTTTTCTTGAAGGGATTCATACAACATACGTTACGTAAAGTATAAATTAATATTTACTCTACGTATATTCTTTATAAGCCCTCTAACTTTCTCTCTACTGATATAATACGTGTACAAGTCATAGCTTTTTAAAGGTTTTAAGTATCCCTATACTTATATCAAGGGTAGACTAGAAACCACAAAGTACTAATAGTTTGCTTAATCAAAAATATCGCAGTACGTAAAAGGACCCAAACTAGAGCAGTCTAGTTGGAGAAAACTAATCTAATCTAATGTTTGTAATCAACCATTGCTAAACTCAGTCTTGTAGCCGTGATAAAACTGAATCAATTCATGCATCATTTGCCGTAGCGATGCTTTGCTATGTATGAAAATGCATACGATAATGTGCACTGCAGTATCTACGCCCATTCTGTGTTGACGATGACATCATTTATACATAATACACGCTTGCATACATCGTGTACAGCGTGTGCACATGAGTCTTCGGTATCTACGTGCGTAGTAGTAGGAAAGAGAGTCTTTACAAGTTACTTATTTATTTTCAGTATTCTTCAGCAGAATTTAGATAATGTAGTTAATGAAAACCCATAATTTGTAACAAAATCCGTTAATTATGTACTGTAACCCTTTCGAAAACAATGCTACAAAATATCTACTTACATAAAAATCCTTTGAACTTTTCTGACTCTTTCTGAGAAGCTAAATAGCTTTTAGTGAGAACCTTGGGGAATGCAATAACTTTATTAAATCGACGGCCCTTAGAGGGTATTCTAAGGGAATGGTAATTAATTTTCATTAGTAACAAACGGGCTGCTCTCAGGCCTCCGCCAGTTTCTTACATTTTAACTTTTGCCTGGTTATTTGTTTCGGCAATCATTTGTGAATAATATTGTGATTATAACAAATAACTTAGGTTTTACCGTTTTCTTACATTATTAAACTTTCACCAGCTTTAGTCGCGTATTAAATCTTTTACGGAGATTTAGGGACATTAAAACGCGTTTCATAGAACTATGAAAAACTTTAAAAACTTGGAACGAAAACTAGAATAAATTATATAGTGTTCAACGGTGAATTATATGGTAGGAATACTAGGAATATCAGATATTCATACAGATACAGTTTCACATTCATATTATTTAGGTATTAGCATGAAAATATGTTGAATGATTCATGATATTTCAGAAGAAATCGCGGAGACAATCCTATTTCATTGGTAAACGAAATTATGTAGATATCAATCAGTGCCTATCGATGTATACAGGGAGGTATTTATTCTAACAAATGTACATAATTATCGGTAAATAATAAGTAATAATAAGAATATTCTACTAATGCGTTTATGATGATGGATGGATGAGTGGATATACGTATGACTGATTCTCTATGACATAGATAAAACAGGATAAATTTAAGTGAAACTTAGTAAAGATGTTCCATATTCAACTAGGGATAGCAAATATTATGAAGATCTTTTATCTTAAGATACATACAAAGTTATAAGAGAACTAGCGGCGTCTCGCGATTTCACCCGCGTGGTTCCCGTTTCCGTGGGAATACGGGAATAAAATATTAGCCTATATTATTCAGGGTGAATGTAGCTTTCTCGTGGTGAAAGAATGTTTGAAATCGGTTCAGTAGTTTCGGAGCCTATCGGTTACAAACAAACAAATCTTTCCTCTATAAAATATTATTAGTATAGATTATGTGGATAAAGCAGCAGGGCTAGACAAGAGATTAATAAAACCATTACGTTTTAATTTAGGAATATTCGTGTACTTTTTGCTATAAAGGAGATGATTGATTGATATTTTTGACACCACTTAATTTCTTTTGAAGTGTTAACTTCCGAACTTTATTACTTTAACCTTTGGTCTGAAAACGTTTCCAAAAAATTCTTTGAAAACTAATTTCTTTAAGATGGTCTTAGCGACAAAATATCTGAACAAGCAAAGACTCAACGAGATAAAAATATGAGTAGTACAACTAAATATTTGCATATCCTAAAATCATTTACTCAAAGCCCGTATGACTTACTTCGCCTGCCTCTACTTATTTACTTTAACTTAATACTTTTATTAAACCACTACATAAATGGGAACCCTTTTAGTACCAGCCCTTCAGGATATCGAAAGAAGATCCATTTCCGTACCGAACTGTTCAAACTACTTCACAAACGTACACCAGAAGATATTTTACAAACTATTCTTTTCATATGTAAATATTCATGTCCCAAATGTATATCGGAAGCATTTTTTGTAAACGTTTCTTTTATTTGTTAATGTATTTATTGGACAGGTCGGTATTTTGATATTAAATGACGGTTGGTGTATTCAAATAGTTTTTTAGGTGTGAAATATTTACTTTACACTCAAAAAAAGCTAGGGACTATATAAATAAATTCGAATATTTGGAGTATAAACCTGCTGACCAAAATAAAATAGCAACAATTTGTATTGATATGTGTTTATAAGTTTATCTTTACCACGTAAAAGCTACTGAACCGATTTAAATTATATTTGGTATAAAGTTTTATCCCAAAATTCCTATGGGTTTAGATTTACGAGGGTCAAACTGAAGGCGCCGCTAAATAATACTCATATATAAGTAAATCTGAAGAGTTTGTTTGATTGTTTCGTTGAACGCGCTAATCTCAGGAATGCTATATTTTATCCCCGTATTCCCACGGGAACTACGGGGGTAAAACCGCGGGTATTATAATATACAATAGAGGTATCAGTCACTTTTATTAAATGAAAGTTTGGAAAATAATTAAACCATTTCTTCCTATATAATTAAATTTATAATGCTTCTAGACTCCAGGTAAAACAGTCTTCAAGGTATACATCAAAATATCCAATTGTAACGTAGCTAATACAATTTGTAAGTGCTCGACGCGGTGAGAGCAAAATTAATTTGTAACCACACACCCCTTTTGTTAATTGTATTATTTGCACCAAGCTTTTGTTCCTATGTTTTGTTTAAACTTACTGTATAATTTAAACTTTATTACCAGGCATTAACATTTAAATTCTATTGTAAACGTTTTAGAGGAAAATATTGAAAAACAATTCGAGTACTTATCAATTAGGTATCTTTTATTTCTTTGTTTTTATTTAAATCGTACTTGAACTTTCTTTAATAGCGTCTTCATTTTGTTTGTTATTGTTATGTTTACTTTGAAGGAAAATTAATCGGAAAGTTTGAACTGGCCGAGAACATCTTTACGAATAAATATCTTTATTAAAACCTTGTTTTTGAAAATCAATATTTACGATTGCATTTGAAAATTTTAACACAACAACATTCGCAACTGGTAATTTAAAATTTTTGATGTTTAAGTGTATGAAACTTTAGTCTATAAGTAAATATTATTTATTTTTATATTTAACAATCACGACCTTATTTGAAAATCTTTCTTCCATATCAAATTGGGGTCGCCTTAATCAGATTTGCAAAAACGCATATAATAATACATCTAAGAACAATAAAAAATCACAACACTCTCTCTGTCACTAATGGAAAACTTCAGTCAGTGAAGAACATAAGCTATGATTTACTCTGTTTTTCTACGGAAACAGGTAAAACTAAATCAATTTTACGTAAAAGAATACAAAACAAAAGAAAATGAAATGAAACTTTCAAATGGGAAAGTAAATAAATAAATTCGGATATACCTTTACTAAGTCCCTGTACTTTTATCTCGAGGATCATTTCATTACAAAAATAAAAGAACAATCGTTATCTCAACAAGATTTTTTCAGTGCGTTTGGTTTAATAGGTAATAGCATAAAATACTCGTTAACCCACATTTCTCAACCCTTCGCATAATAATAAAGAAACCTTTTTATTAATCAAGTTAAAAAGGGGATTCGATTGTGCGGTGAATGAGAATTCCAAAAATTACGTCGCTATAAAATCCACAAGTGGTTTTATGGCGACTTTACATTCAAGTTGTCCCTTTGTTTTTATAGTTAAATCTGGACAAAGCTCTATTCAACAAATAAAAATGAATATATGTTTTACATTCAATTTTTTTAGTATTTGCTAACTGTCCTCCAGTGTTGTATCCACGTTCAAAAGTCAAAAATCATTTATGGCCTCAATGCGGCAATTTATGAACGTTGATAGTAATACTTCTTCAGTGTCAGTCCATTATTATGAACACAGTAAATAAATAAAAATAGTGTTCAAAGAATATTTTACAATTGTCTTTGTACTTTATCGGTTTTCCATGAAATCGGCACGTCCTGAACATGAAATTCAGTTTACTGCAACAATATTAGTAAAGTACATGAACACGTTCTATACTGATGGGTTTTTTATTCACTAAAGTTAGTGCGAATACTTTGTGTCTGTTTATGAATGTTTTAATATTAGCACTGTCTATACCTACGCGAAATCTAGTGAAAAAATATTTTTTTTTTTTGGAGATAGAGTCATCAATAAAAAAAATCACTATATTTCGCGTAGGTACAATACAACCACATTAATTGATGACTAGAAATGAGAAGCATGAAATTTTGCATATGACATCATAAAGTAATAAAAAGAGCACTAGGAAACCATTGTTGAATATTCATCCCAAGGGGAAACAAATAGAGGTTAAAAGTTTAATGTGTTGAGCAAATTCCATAGAGCACATGTCTCGTAGTCGAGAAATCATTAAATTTTAATATGAATACAACACACGCGTTTGAATTTAAACCTTTGTCTGTTCCAAGACTACTTACAATATCCATTTCGTTTCCATTCCGAGAGTAACTGTAAACTCGGGTAACTAACTTTTACATTGAAACTTTGTTGTTCCCAAGGGAAAGAATGGACTGCCATTGCCAACGTCATTACCAACTAGTTGATATCTTCATAGCGGTTAGCAAAATAATACAATTTTAAAACACCTTCATATAATAGGACTGGTCTATTTTTTGTTCGCTCAAATTTTGCCAAACAAATGGTAATAATTAACATAACATAACATAATCATTCACTACATCATCTCATTATAGTAACTGACCCCTAACTAAGCTCGAAGCTTGTATCTAGGGTATCAGAAACTACGCACACACTCATTCACACACACACCCAGACCGAGATAAACATTTGTGGTTCACACAAATATTCACCCCGCACGGGAATCGAACCCGCAACCTTACGGATGGCAGTCCGGCATGGTGACCACTCTGCCATCGAGGTCGTCAAAAAAAATGATATTAATTTTTAAAGGTACGAGTATAAAAATAAAATTTACTCACAACCGCAACCCTAAAAATAACAAATGAATACCGCGGTCCGCATATTTTGTACTCCATTATAAAACATACAAAGACTGAAAAAAGGCATGTGTTAACATTACCAAAGTTACAGGCTGTGGTTAATTTTTAATGAAAAACTCGTGTGTTATCTTCGTACGGTGGGTTTAGCAGAGTGTTGTTAACATTTCACGAATATTTCTGATTCTTATCGCGAATTCAAAAGGTTTCCAAATCTGCCTCTGCTTGTTTTTCATTTAGAATTTTAGGTCGTTCAATTTTTAACTAGTGTACCTTTAAAGATATCTCACGGAAAAATCTGGTGTATTTAGGTCCTGATAGCTACGTAATTTTAATAATATCGGCTAGGAAGAGAAAGGTAAAAGAAAATGAGGTAAATTAATTCCAAACTTCGAAAAACCCAGAACTTTCCAATCCACAAATATTGTCATAAACAAAAAGCCTTAAAAAAGACATTGACTTGTTCAAGTTTGATGAATTCGAGAATATTACCTGTATAGCTTCCAATTTGAAGATGTAGGTAAAATTATACCACGTAATGAAACCACCTTACTTTTAAAAATGTTATGGTTATAAAACTCCATCAGAAACTGTCTCGTGAGAACACGGTGTTAGAAGTTTTGTCAAACTTTTTCAATCTCAAGAACCTCACCATAAAGAAAACAAATAGTGTTGCCGCTGTATAAAACGCAACATCTTCAAAACTTATATTTGCACGTGAGTGGTTCCTAAAGAATTTTCTTTGCGAATGAGTTCTTTGAATCTTAAGGAGACGTAATATATGTATCGTTACGTGTCTCGAATCCAATTAAAGTTAAGAGTCGAGACGTTTGGTGTTTCCAACCGAGTATGAGTGCTTAATACTTATTTCCTTTCATGTTGTAAGTGGTGTTTTGGGGTAACAATTAATCACATTTTGTAATTGAATTCAAGAATACGTGTGCACTCTATTTTTAACTTTATGTTATACCTCTTTATAATGAAAAGAAAATATATGAGGTTTTAATATGAACACGCATTACTGATGCCGTTACTGAATCGATCAATGAAAGTAATCAGTAGTAAAAATATCCTGCTAGAAGACTCTGATAAAGTTAATACTCAAAAGATGATAGTAAAAAAACAAATCGAAAGCACTAAATCTATCAGCTCGAATCAAAAATAGATAAAATAAGTTCTCAATTCGAAAATGTCTATTTTACGCTGTGAAGCAACTGGTGCTAAGTACATTTATCATTTGGAAGCAGTCTTGAGTGCACAAGTGAACGGCAAACTGTACTGTTTGTAAAGGCATAGCCACTATTGTGCGATGCACTTTTGTGAATAGTCTTTTTTAATTTATTTTTATTTAAAGTTGCACTGTGCCAAAAATTCTTATGGAATTATTAATGGAACTACTTCTTTTTGAGACAGATGTGAATTGTGAATAAAGATTTTCAAGGGTAGTTTTTTTTATCTTTTTGGAAATATTTTGTTCGAAGTCATAATACAGTAGAGCTTTAGTCCTTGACATTCGTTGTTCTAATCATCATATTTTATAACAGTTTTCATTGCCAATCGTGGTTGACTTTTTCATTTTCCCGTGGATTTTATTTAACGATGATTTCTATAAACTAAAAATAATTTTGATAACATGGATAAACTAGAAATAATTAGGAATAATTATTTACTTACAATATTGTCTAGCATGAGACATCGAGTTCACCACATTTCTAGCAATTAACATAAAGTATTCACTTAAACCTTAGACCCTGTTAAAATGAGGTATGAGAAACATCTCTACTTTGACCTAGAATACAAATTTAGATATATTTTATTCCAGTGGCACCAATGTGACCGGTGCCCTTTCGTTCCACAAGATCAAGCAATGCCTGAAATACCCTTCAAATACCAAATGAAGTGTAAACGAGATCCCAACTTGAACTGGAGACAATGATATTATATTTGTAGAGACGATCGAGCAAATTCTACTTATTCTATTGAAATAAAATGTGCCATTCCTTTAGCAAAAATATTTTGCAAATAACATAGTTATAGTATCATGTAATAAGGCATAGAATTCTTTGAATATTACAATGTTTCACTCGTAAAAGGTAGACCGATATTTATTCACGTTATTGAGTATGAAATATTTTATGGTAACCACACCTGGACAGTAATGTAGTCTGGGTTACATCAACTACAAAACAATGTATTGAATACATAGTATTTCCTATGATCATATTGGGAAAATGTAAATAACCAAACTAAAAATTACTTCGAAACAAACTTCTTCTTGAATCATAGCTAAGAACACCTGCAATCATATCCCCATTTCTACTAAAACTGGGTTGGCAGGGGAAGTACCCTCTCATTGAATATCGGCATGAAGCTTAATCTTGAGGCCAGCCGTAGCTCAAAACAAAACAAAAGAATAACGCATTTCACGCGCTGAGGTCAGAAGCCAAGCTCCTTTCTCTCTCCTTCCCTTTGTACGGTGTTCGTCTTTAGGTAAGGATTCCTCCTTCCAATACTCTATTATTCCCTAAAGACTACCGTACTAGTAATCACAGTATTGAGTCACAATCACTTAACATCAGGTGAGATCGTGGTCAAACGCGAGCCTATTCAGCTTTAAAAAAAACAAACAATCTTTTCTGTGCCGGTGATAGCGTCGCGTTGTAATCGCATATTTTGTTTGTCAGTTTAATGAAAATCGGTCTTATTTGCTTTACATTTTAAACCTAGTTTAATAAAACCTGGTTTAAGCATTTGACATCTTGTCAGTCAAATCTGTCACTTTAGTCTTTTGATAGTATTCAAAATTGTACTCATATCAGATTGTAAAACCTGGTTTAGTGCTAAACCAGACTAAAAATGCAACGCAAATAAGACCGAATGTGTCCAAATGACATTAGAATCAAATGAAAATACTTAGGAGCTTCCAATTTTGACTGCCGGCACAGAAAAGATTGTGACTCTATACTAGTAACTCTTCAGAGTTGAAGGGTGCCAGTATAAATCTAACCAACCAATTCTGAAACTATTTAACTTCTAAGTAGCCCTCCCAACTACAGACTACATTTTATCCCGGAACTACAACTTGTAGCTATGTATGTTAACATTATGTTGTTTGTTTCAGCGAGTACCAACTTAGTGGGAAAGTTTACACAAAGCGTCCGTCGTATCGTCCAAGACGTGAAGGATGAAGGCGCTTCGAGTAAGTACTATAACATAATTATATTAGTTAAATCCAAAATTGTTTTCTATGAATAAACTATTTTTCGCTTTCACGGAGATAATACCCAAATATTCTTTCGTAAAACCTTGTCCTAAAATTAGGAACACAACAAAAAATATTTAGTACAGCCGTTCTAGTCTTTCTCAATAAACAAGTTCTCATCTTCATCTAATCCAAACAGATTTTGTTTCCAATATTGGAATAGATACAACATTTCCATAGAATAAGCAAACAGTTATCATATCAGGAAATGTCAATTTCCGATGCAACATTTTGATTTACATAACAAAATACTTCAGTTATCTCCAAAATTCAAATTCCATTTTGTTATTATGCCGAGTCCAATGTGGCGAAACAGAGGTCACGTGTAAACAACGTTATACATTATTAGCTGAGGTCGACCCGACTAGATTAGGGGTAGAGACGCACTGAATACTAACGGATAACATTGTCACCGCACTATCTTGAATTTATACTGGCTTTTATTAGTTTTCGTGACAATGTGAGTCTGTTTTTAAGCTTTTTAGCCGTTTTACCCTGGACTCTGTTTTCGAGATCAAAAATTGAATTGTAAATCGTTTGTAAGGCCTTCTTCTTCTTCTTTGCGTTCTCCTTGCTTCGACCTACTTGAGTCCGCAGTCTATTTAAGGACTTCCAAGTTGCCCAAGGTAGATCATGTCCAGGGGGGAGTCGCTCCGATTGCTCAATAAACGAGTCTTATGGGTATCTCTCCTTCCAAATCTTTAATTGAGCGTCTTTAACTCCCCATCCAGAGGAGAAACTTCCTTATGGAAGTATAAGGCCTTGAAGATTAAATATCAATATAAGATAGCAATTGAATAGATACAATTGGACTGATAGTCTATTTGTGATTCAATTGTTCAAACCAAGTCATCATCATCAGCTCATAATATATATCCACACCGAGGGGCAATAGCCTGCCCTGAATTAGGGTGATTAGGCCTTAGTCAAACCAAGTACATATGTATACATTTATACGTATCTTCAAATTTGTTTTTCATTTCAGTTTTGTAACAAAACATGATCCGCTATTATACGATTTTCGATTTAGATACACATAATAAAACCTTGTAACGACTAAGAAAAGATTAAATTTCCTGACAAGGCTAAAGAATACGGTGGAAAACTTGAACATTGCAATTGGTTCTTTACATTGCTCGTTCGTTTATGAAACGAATTTGTGAACCCATGCGATACGCAGTTGTTTATAAACGGGATTTCAATTTCGTATTGAAATTGTTCATCGACGCGTAAACTAATGGATTTGATATTGGTACTTTTAAAATAAGCTTTTGGTGACATTCTATGTTTACATTTTGGATAAATACGTTCAAATATTAATTCTATTAGAAAAATCTTTTGTGAAATTCTTTGACCACTTTGGCTATACTCAAAACCTGATAATAAATTCCAAAACAAACCATATAAACTAATGATGTATCGTTCTTCTAATCTAACTTTAAGACACATAATACTGATTGCTTTTGGATTGGGTCTAGAATAATTGAAGCACTAACTATTCTACTTGGCTCTAGATCTCTAGGCTAGCCTTACTATTTTAATTAGTTCTGCCCTGGCGTGGTCTTACCCCCGTAAATCTTGATTCCGTAGGAATTCTGGGATAAGAATTATGCTATAGGTTAATCCAGGGAATATACTATAAATTGTATACGTGTCCCAAACATCCAAATCTGTTTGGTATTAACAAATACACGCCTATAAGATACATCATACACACACTTTATATTATTGTGTTATGGGTGTAAAATATAAAAGACGTGAATTTACTTTCACTTGAATTTATTAATCTAATTAACAAGAACACTCAGTTACAACCTCTCACACAACCTATTGGCATTGATGGTGCTGCCACCTACAGTGTTGCCATATATTACTTAATATTAATACCATAAGTTAAATTTTCATTATTTCTTTTATTATCTAATAATCTAATATATATGTAGATACTTTTGTGTAAATACTGTTGCCTTTACAATCTTATCATGACTTAATATCTAATACTAAGCACATCAATATACCATGTGCTGACTATCAGTATTCAAACGTTAATCAAAATTCAATGACACGGTATATTAAACCTTAATGCATATGTAATTATGGTCATTAGCCGTTTAACTATTTCAGTTGATTAGTTAAGGTATCGGTAATAGAATTCTGGGCCTAATAATGATCGTTGATTTAATGTTAACTGACCATGTTAATCAATTACGAGCATCTAATGCAGCTATCGAAATGGAGCCAAAACGTTAGTGCGGCAAGCAATCAATAATATGAATATGATATCATGTTATTTGTGGGTAATACTAATTAAGTAAGTGCTAGTATTTTCTGAGTAAATATGATGATAAAATGGTGCTAGGTTTTGGAGTCAAATGTAAAAAGTTAGTCACAAACCATGTGAATAACCTCGTGTATATAATCTAGTACATGCGGGTTGTCATTGACAAAAAACAACTTGAGTATCAACTGATAAAATTGTTGACCAAAAAGTAAATTTAAATGGAGAAAAATATTTAGGAAACCTTACCTAAAAATACATATTATATTCTTGAAAGTTATGCCCTTTTAAATTTCATTAAAATCGTCCCGAGCATCCTTTATGTATAATCCTTTACTTACTCTGTAAATAAAATTGGACCACGTGAAATTAAAAATTATGTATCCCATTTACTCAATTTTAATAGATTTTGCGTCTTAGCCAAGATAACATGAAGTCCTTTGACTAATCAATAGTAGCAACTTCTTTAGTAAATCAGTACAAATTTGTAATGAACGAAATTGTATTTATTATTATTTTCTGTGTACCAGGCGGGCAGACTAAGGAAGAGGTGATTGAGACGAACGAGCGACTGCGCGCGGTCCGGATCCGCTTAGACGAAAACTATGACACTGCCAAGAAATCGCTGGTCACTCTGATGGCAAGGTACAGCGAGTCGAAGGCTGAGAGGAATGTATTCACTAGATACGCTCTTCTGAAAGCCATGATTAAGGTAAGATTGAACTGCACAATACAATTTCAAACTCATCTAGGTACTGTGAAAGAAGTCGACGGTCACCTTTTAGGTGATTTTCGCTTGCGCGTTTGGCACATCGGTAACACTACACTAGATGATTTTTTGCGTATGCTAGTGACCTAAAAAGGAGCTCTTTAATCTTAGGAGAAATACTCCAATCTTCCATTCTCTGAACCACATTAAAGAATCAAGAAAAAAAATCTTGTACAAATTCCTGACCAATATTTGGTCCCATATTAATTGGACTGTGAAACCCTTAGACCATAACTGCAATTTCCGAACACCAAATAGCCACCTGATTCCTGATATTCGATGTAGTTTAACTTAGAAATCCATATATCGGAACATACTGGACAAATATATTCCGACGGCAGTAAACAAGGCTTGACTAAACAATACCTATCTATAGATACATCGTACGGCCAGCCTCTTAACGCGTGAAGGAGCAAGACATGAGCGTCTATTTATCACTTTCAGTACGTATAGATAGGTATATTGTTTAGTTTGAGTTAGGCGATGTTATAGTATTCCACGTCCCTATCTTGTATGCAAGCGTGACAACAATGAGTGACGGTGACAAAGCAGAAATATAATGCCCAACTACCACTAGACGTTCCTGATCCCATATTTTACGCTTGCTTTACAGAAATTTTATTTTAAGATAGAGAAGCAATAGTTTGCAAAATGAAATAGGTTTTAAATTACACCTGTTACTAATAAAAATGTAGCACAAAATAATATTTTACATATTATTTAAAATTAAGAACGTGCACGTGCAAAAATAAATTGAAAAAGACACACTCCCCAAAAGTGTGAATAGACGAGCGCAATCTTTTCTGAGAAAGGGTGACAAAAATGTTTTATTAACGTTACAAAATATCTCCGAGATGTTATATATTTACCAGACAGAATGTAAGAGAGAGAACTAGATTAGAACATATAAAAGCATGTTACGTTCTTTGTGCTAATACAGTGGTTTTGTGTGGATGGCACAAGATCCTTCAGTTAAATTAACCAGTCTTACTCGCAACTGAGTCCATTGTTTTAATTGCATTTAGAAATTAGCACGCTTCACTCCGCTTTGAACTGTACTGCAGAACAAGGAATTGTAGTGAACAAGGATACTCTTCTGCGGTTCCACCTGGTTAGACGAGAATAATTTAACAGATATGCTTAAGAGCAGAATAAGTAAACAGCTATACTTGTTGCCGAATACTGATAAGAGAACACTTAAAAGATTCATTTATTTTGTTTGGTAAAACCAATTAGTTTCCAACTCATCCGCACAAACTTAAAGTTCGTTTACAAAGCAGTGTAATAACTATTAACAACGTTCCAGCCCTAGTCTAACAAGTTTTCTTCGGACATCCATAATTGGGCGAAAACTCACTGCTAACAAAGTTAGAAATCTCGAACGTGTCAAACGAATTTCGACCTTATTATAAACAGGTCACGTATACCGAACATTCGCATTACTAGGGCTGCCCCTGGGTTTCGAGGTTCCCATTATTTTCCGTGTGTCTTGAATATAAAGTGCAAAAACAATTTGCTTCGAGTATTAATATTTTTTTACTTTACATCTGTGTGCTATTTCACTTTTTCCGTCTCAGGTTAATTTTCTCGAACAAACTTTCACACTCTTTAGTCTCTCGAATTTAAAAATTCTAGCTCTTTGCAACTTATTTGCAATTAAATTAATTCCTGATTTACATAAAAGATATGAATATTTTATAGAAAGTTCTTCCGGGGTGCTTTTATGTGGGCTGCTGTTTGCATTTATTACAGTGAGCTACATATTGTATACATTCTTTTAGTCAATAATGTTCCCAACCTACCTTGAATCTGTATGTGTGCGTATATGTGCTGTAAGTGAACTATGTGTGGGTACGTACGAATGACAATGGGTTGACGTGACTCGCGTCGACAGTCAACTGGGAGCTAATTTTCAGGACTGTGTCGTACAATTCGGTTAAATGAAGTACCCGCAACCGACTAACTTAATTTTTATGCAAAATACCTCGGGAAAGGTATTTTTAGCGATTTCCCTTTTCTGACCTCAATATAAAAGTAAATGAGAGCTGACTTAATCAGAAATTGTTGCTTTTAACCGCATTTTGTATCTTATATTCGGGTTATTGGTAAGATACTCTGTGTTTACTGTGTAAAACGGATTATTATCATGTGATAGAACTATAAGGCAAGGCTTATATCCAGCAGTGGACGAATACGGGCTATCCCCACAGAATATACATAGTTTACTATGGAAATATGTAATGAAACGCCTAATAATAAAACTTCAAGTTAAACGTGTCTAAAATATATTTTTTACGTCCAAACAAATGTAATCAACAGACATTTGTTCGGCGCCATTAGGGACACAACAAAACGTCACAAATTCACAATATTTAAGGCAGGGAAAATAATTATTTAGTAAAATACTTGAGTCGCGGCACCATTTAACCGAACAGAGGTAGGTAATTACTTCCCCACCGTACTTGATTAAATCAAATATCTCATATCTGCCATATACCTGCACTTACCTCCGACATAACCAATTCTGCTATGTAAATATACCGTGGTATTTTCGTTGACATATTGTACTTAACGAAGGTCTTTGACGTAACTTGGTGTGGAGATATGGTTAATTTTTAAATGGGAATTTGAAGATGGAATAAATAACATGAAAAATATGTGTATAATTTATGAGATAAATATACATAATTATTTAATAACAGTTCTTTAGTATTTTTTATTCAAAAACACTTCAGAATATTATTTCTTGTTAGAAATTCGGGATCAAAAGTCATCAAAAAAACACATCCTTTTCAGTGAGCTTAATTTCAAAATGATCAGTCGAATAGTAAGACATATACGCATATCAAACTCACTATCAAATTTTATAATATTACTTACTACGTAGGGTAATATCAGTTTTACTCCGTAGCAGCTTCAAAATAGTTACATTCAATTTTCAAGTTGTAACGACCAATATTAAGACGTCAGCCCGGCTTCACGTTCTTAGAATTTGTGGATCTAGGAAGCTTACTGTCATAACCAGTTTCGGAACACTATGCCATAGAATATGCACTTACCTTATTCGTAGTAAATCCTTGGTTTATATCGCTATTTCTGTAGTAATAATATAGTAAGATTATAAGTAAAATTGAAATAAAACACTTAAACGGATTTTTGTCGTGGTTGTATTTTGTCTGTACAGAATCCGAAACGTCAGAAAATGTAAAACAAAATATAACCACGACAAATATTCGTTTAAGTGTTTTATTTCAATGTGTAGTGTTCGTGTAAATCAAAGATATCAATATTATAAGTAAAATGTTAAAAAATATACTTACTATTTTAATAAGGATTTGGAAATAATACAAAATATACTTAGGTCAATCAAAAGTTATATTCACTTGCCAGACATATATTGTGCCCTTGCCAGATAACCCAGACATTCCGTCAGATTCCTGAAACGAGTGACGAATAGTTTGCAATAGTGTCTCAGGTTGTTCAAGAAGATGACTATCGTGGTGATCAAAATATCATCAGAAAAAGAATAGTCTTTGCCCTGCATTGTAAGTAGTAGTATAGTAGTAGTACCTTGACATAAAATGTACAACTCTTTAAAGTTTTCTAAACTCTATTATTCCTACATTATTATCGGTTAGTAACAGTGTTTAAATATGTGATTATATATAAATAATGACTACACACACTGTACCATAAAAGTAAATAACATAAGAGCTTTTAAACTATGCAAGGTTATTATCCTTGCAATTTCTCTACACAAAATATACTTCGCGTTTTGTATGCTCATAAATATGCAATCAGATGTATGTAAAGTCGGTTGCACCCCTTTTTAAGTATTTTAGCGAAGTTAAAAGTAAACACGGCTTGAATTTTATAAAAGAAAGACTTGGTTTTGTTATCTAATCAAGGGTAGTAGGTTTGTTTTGTGAGGTTCGTGAGAAAGATCTTGATTTATAAGTACTTACTTGTTTTTATTTTATATTCACATCCAGATAGTATTAACCGATTTATTAATTACGCTTAGCCTAATGCCACCTAACTTATATGTACTACAAAAGTTTGCGATGGGCCAACACGAATTGTTTGTATGATCGTCATCTTTACTCTATCACTTTAATAATCTTATCTTCTTCTTTCAAACAAAGTCTGGCACTATCATGATGGATGAGGAAATATACTTACATTTGACATTGGTTTAAAACAGACAATAGCAAGAGACATAGATCACTCCAAGCACAGTCTTAGAAGTCTTAATACTGTAGACCAAAAATAAAAGTAGTAATACTATTTTACGTATTTTTATATACTTCCCATCACTTAAAACATTCATGCTGCACATACCTACATGTAAGATACAGGTACCCCAAGTTGTTTGATATACGACTATTGCATGAACTTCAATTGCGATGTCTAAACATATCATTAAGCTTTGCTGACATAGCAGTAACGATCACGTTTGCCTGAAGTGTTACTAAGAGGTGTACTATATCAATTTGCATACTCATGTAATGGACTATGTACCTTAATTCAGTGTAATAGGAGTTAATTTATATTCTAATTTTGGATATTATGTATCAGTTACATGCTTACTAAGCTATTCCTTTATTTATTACCAGCTACGCCCCGTAGTATGTAGTTTTGGAGTATATAGTTCTTTGCATAAATCTCTGATCGGGAAGATATTACATAATCTTTTATTGAAAACTATAGTAAATTATTCACTATAATTTTCGTCAATATTATCGTGAAAATAAATTAATACTTGGAAATAACATTATTTGTTAAATTTCGTCAATAATATAGTGATTTCATAAAATTCATCATGACTTCATAAATGTTATATCAAAGACAAAATACCTTGGTTACTCCGTACCTTATAAAATACTAGCTGTAGTCGATACCAGTAATAAAATACTTCAAAACAGACACGTCCTTATACGTCTATGAGACTCCTACTCTTCTATAACACATAAATGAAACATTCCTTCTATATAACTTACACTCATATGTAGAAAACTTTACAAAGTACAGTATCGAACATCAAACAGCGAACATTATACAACATTTCCCATGAAATATTACCAATATATGAACTATAGATACTTATCGACGTACATAATATTCATTACCAAAAGCTATTGAAACAGCCTTTTGTTACAAAGTATGTAATAACTAAACCAAAATGCAGTATGAAATAGTTCGGACGAAACATTTTCGTACAACAATGGACTTGATTAATTAATCTTTTGGAAATAACGTTATTCGTTATTAAAGTGCTGTGAATTAGTTCAATTTGTTTCTTTATTATTGAAATTTGTGATATAAAGAATCATTAAGATATATAGAATTAAAAACTTTTAAAAACATTACTACTATATGTAAGTACTAGCAGCGCCCCGTAGTTTCACTTGCGCAGTTCCCATTCACATGGGAAGACAGGAATAAAATAGCCTATGTTACCCAGGGTGAATGTAGCTTTCTAATGGTGAAAGAATTTTTTAAATCGGTTCAGTAGGTTCAGAGCCTATTCGGTACAATCAAAGAAATATTTTTTTCCTCCTCATAATACCTATTAGTATAGATACCCCGTCTTTACTAATAGGAGAAAATTCGTTAATACATTACTATTTAATTATTAATTTTATTGGTCTTTTTAATTAATTTTACTGGTTGTCCGAAACTAAATATGTATAAATGCATGCATCTGTAGACCGCCCACGAATAATGACGTCACCGCATCATAAAATCTCCAAAAAGAATCTCAGAGTTCGGTGTAGCAAAACTCGCTTCCTTCATTATTTAATTTTTATCTTCTTTAAACTTTTTAATGGTAAGTAAATTTTACAAAATTCATGGTCATGATAACACTTTTACGAGAGGACTCATGGGAATTTGTATTTTATTATATTTTTATAACTCTTTTAATGAATTTTCCTCAAAAAGATGATAAAAGATTTAAAGTGAAAAGGCATTATTTATAACGATGAAACAAATCTATAAAAAAATAATACAAAAGGCTGAAAATAACTCTTAGACCAATAATTTAAAAAGGAATAATAAGCGTATTATATTAAGTACTTTTCAGAGTTGTTATAAAGTATCGCTACGTACACAATCTTAGCTTCAATCGTTATTTGAATTGAAGCAAATATCCCTTCAGCATTGAAAGTTATGGAACCAGAAAATAACCGACGCGATACAATCGCGTTCAATTTGTTGAATAATTTGACCAAATATATAAACTGTTTTATATGATCAAATATACACCCTTATTTTGAAATTGCGATACCTTATCTCACAGCTAATGTAAACGACGGGTGACAATATAATAGTGAAGTTAGTTTTTTTCTTTTGCTTTTATATAAAAAGTTATGATAAGTCAAAGCTTTTCAAAATCCCGCCGAATTTTATTGTTATTCTACACCGAACGCTGCGATACACAGCTGAGCGCGGTCATCGACCCGAGCCGTCACAGAATACTTGATAGCTAGTGTGCCGTCTGGTAATACGACATTTATTTTGTATTTTTTAAAGATAAGTAATCGACTATCATTTTTGATATTTTTATTGGATATATGGATTCAGTTACTGTTACAGATATTCTGATTTTAATAAGTCCCATATTTTCAAAATAGGGGTGTATAAATTAGACCCTTTAATAAGACCCTTTGCCGCTTCGTTATAAATATAATCATTATTATTTTTGAAATGTATTAGAGTATAATATAATGTCTACATTTCATACATGCTCTGTCCCATTGATTACATCTTGATAGATACTTTGCTTAGGTATATTTTGTAGATTTTTCAGTTCATTAACCTATTTTATACTAAAACTAGCGGCGCCCCGCGGAGTTCCCGTTCCCGTTAGAATATGGGGATAAAATTATGCTAAAAACCACCCCACTGAATCACTCTATCTATTAAAACAAACTGCATCAAAATCCGTTGCGTAGTTTTAAAGATCTAAGCATACATAGGGACATAGGGACAGAGAAAGCGACTTTGTTTTATACTATGTAGTGATATAAAATTCACAGTCTAATTACTAATTAACAACCTTGTATTTTTAAGTCGGTAAAGCTAATTAAAACTTCTACATCGTAAGTTCATATACAAAATTCTTGTAATTAAGACTTCAAATTAGAAAGTGGAGCGTATGAGAAATCGTTTTCCGAATGTTTAAAATAAAATTCAATAACAGAGACTGTATCCGCACTCTTAATATAAATGAAAAATTCCTGAAGGTTTAAAATTTTCAAAGGCATTGCGAAGATTTATCGACATTCGACTGGGAAGTAAACCAGTGCAACCGAAGGGAAATTAAAATTCATTCTCTTCCTCACTCGTAGTCACTTGGTTTTAACTTTTTATTTAACAAGATCACATTTTGAATTGTCTTCAATTCTCTTCGCTTGCCAGAGGTTACGCAACCTACTATGAGATAATTGAGTTTAAAATGTACTTTTATGTTTTGGTATTAATTATGCCTTTGTTTTTATAAAGCTTCATTCTCCTAATTTAAAATCAAGATAATACCCGTAACCAACCAACATGTTTTTTTTTAATGGCAATTCAAAATGTCTGCTAAAATTATTTTTCTTATTGGTCTTTAAAGTTATATAGTTCCTCAATATGCAGCTTTTCTCTTATTATCTTAATTTCTACTCGTCCTATATTTAACTCTTTATAAATATGTTTAATAAAACTACTACATATAAAGTTGTTCGTATAAAGTTCGATCATTATTTTTCATGTCCAAAAAAGTTCGCGAGCAACTCTTTTGGCTGATACACAAAAAAGCGAAATAAACCCCGTTTACTGCTCCCAAGAGCCTCCAGTCTACATGTGTTTAAAAATTCGATCAGTGATGTAGGATTTGCTCATGGCACCGAACCAAATAATAAGAAGGAAAAAACATTAGAACGAAGCGCGGCGCTTGCACTTTTCCTCTATTAAGACAAGGCAGTTACAAGATAGTAGATACGGCCTTTATCTGGGGAAGCTGGCGCGACTCCAGACCAAATTTATCCACTTTAAGAAATCATTGCACATTGTCTACAGTTCTTGTTCACCTTACTGTAACTAACTGAAGTTTTAGAAAAGCTGTTCTCGAAAACTAGATTTAAAGTTCTTTTCGTATTTTATGTTCAGTGAGTATTTTATAAGCAGTGAAGAGTTTAATAAAAATGATAAATAATGGTGAGAGGTTCCCTCAGACATCGAAGATGAACTATGTATGTTCCTTTCAACAGTCACTTCTTTCTCTTTACGTTTTCTCTTTGACTCTTTCGTAGGTAATACATGCACGACTACGAGTATAACGCTCTACTGCAAAAGATTTCAGATATTCACTTTTCCTCGTCTAGATCTGCCATGTCAAACGCAATAAAGTACAGAGTTCCAGAAATACAAACACATTTTTGCCACTCAAAATAGCAATCACACACTAATTGAGAACAAAAAATATCACACACTAATAAAATTGAGCACAAAAAACGATTCACACTAATTGAAAACAAAAAAGTATATTTTCACAAAACAATTCCCGAAAACAAAAAGGACACTGTAAGTACTACCCGACAAATTATAACGAAGCTTTTCAATAAAAGTTAGTCGATAGAACCTCGAGCGTTAACAACCGTGTTCGCGACAAAAGAACAACGGTTTTCAATTCACTACTTCATAATAACTACATCTATACAAAGCCTATAGTAACCTACACAAAGTTTTTTGTATCGTGTGCTACTAAAATTGTAAAACTAGCTTACAAACTTTTTTGTTCGATGTTGGTTGTTGTAAACTGAAATGGCTTACGTTATAACACGTGTAGTTGAAATTGATCAAATTATGGGCGTACATGTTCAACTTTTTCTTTTACTTGGTACAACTTTTTTACAGATATTGATAGAAGTTTTCAATAAAATGTGTTTAAA
The DNA here is from genome assembly GCA_958496195.1 of Timandra comae. Lineage (NCBI taxonomy): Eukaryota > Metazoa > Arthropoda > Insecta > Lepidoptera > Geometridae > Timandra > Timandra comae. The sequence continues at coordinate 4,112,866 of OY292360.1, forward strand.
CTGACTTCAAAAAACGAGGATGGAGTTTTTCTCGAATGTCTCAGTTTTTATATTGATATCACATGTTTAAATTGTTTCGTTAATATTTGCTGTGTTATTTATTTCGTCCCTTTAAATTCCAGGATGTCATCAGACTAGAGACCCAATACTGGTCTCTAGTTGAGATTCCTCGACAAGAGAAAGCCGAGACAGTCCCCGCATTCGTGCTTCGTGCTTGTGCCATCATGGAGAAAACGCAGAAATCTGGTGAAGGAGTGAAGACATCTACAAAACTCGCCGAGGAAGCAGCCGATCGCAGGGAGCGAATAGAAAGACTGAATGGTTGTATATTATACTATATCCCTTTCATCTATATTCCCATTAAATTTGCTTTAATTATATAGGTGTAGCTTTGTCTCAAGCACAAAGGTAAACACGCATCAGTCAACCTAATAATAGGATGTATCTAGATCGTCATATACTTGAAGTCAATGGGCCGACGTAACCTACATAGGTAAACGTAGGTTCACCAGGTTGTCCTAACCTATCTACGCCTGTAATTCGATCGATTTTAATTAAACTGTCACAGACTAACACCAAGCTAACTCGATGTCTCTGTAAAATCTAATTTGACTGAAGGACCGAACGTTCTAAGGCTTCTCTCTCTAAATTAATTGGTTTCCTGGTAAAGGATGATGTGCACAATTTTTTTTCCAACAGCATTGGTGATTACCTAGGCTTGGTAGAATTGGCTACCAGCCAGCGTCAATTTCGGGACATTTACTTGGGAGCTCTCTGTAGTTAGATTACAGAACCGTTGCATTTCTAATTACATTCCGGCATTCCACCAAGCTTTGTAGCAATAGTGATTGTCTCCCAAAAGGATAGAGCGAAAATACTTTTAACTCGAGTGGGATTGTACCCAACTTGTTTTAATCTTAGAGCTTTGGATTGCTGAAACAGTTTACATTTATCAAGGCAAACTAATGTTAACTCATTAAGCCATTACTCTTTGCTGTAAACGTAAACGACTTCATTAAATTATTTAAGTAACCTAACTATGTAAATAAGTACAGAAATCAAACGGTCAACGAAATAAAATGTTTATTTCATTTAATATTTGGGACAATAAATTTTCGCAGTTAAATGTCTGAGGACCTCGGATCCAAATTAAGCGGCGGTCGCACCACAAACCCAGTCCTAAGTACGAATTAAGCACAAACAATAAAATGAGTTAAGCCCCAAAACCATGCCGACACAGAATACGGGCCCTTACGTATTTTACTTACGTTTGCGACAAAATTGGGACCCACAAAATTGTTTTAATCTTGAATTAAATTCCGATGACAAATGAGAATGCCGACCTTGCAGTCTTACCTATAGATTCATTTATAATTACCATTTATAAAATGTTAATACAGAGATTCAAAGATTATATTTATTTCATAACGTAAGCGCAAAGCGATTGTTCAATAATGTAAATAATAAAGTAAGTTATTTAAATAAAAGGCGTAATTTCAGATATGACGACATCCCAGATCGAATTGGAAAACACACAAATGACTAATGATCTGTATCGTTTGCTCAAGAAATATACGGGATTGAGGAATCTTATTCGAGAACTGAAGGTAAATAAATTGATTGAATAATATTTATATGTTGTATCAGATAATATTTTTCGAAGAAAACACAAGTTTGGTAAATATTTTTGGAATAATAATTTTCCATCTATTCTAAGGTTCTATTGTAAATCAAATTTTAAAAGGTTTTCAGAATCTTAGTGATTATAAATCCGATGGTATTATTAATGCAAAAAAATAAACCGATTTTAAATAATTGCAATGATTGATATTATTTAAAGTTTACTTGTTTATTAAAAACATTATTGAAGTCCAAAAATACAAATCATTCTCCAAAATTTTAATTACTTTTGAGCAAGAAGTACTCCACAAAGGAGCTTTCATTCAGGATAATTCTGTATTGAGTTTCGTTTTTAGGATCTTAAAGAATTTTTACTTTTTTTTTTTGCTATTTCAATACTAACCATTATTTTTTTTCAAATTTCAGTCAGACTACGTGAGTTCGAAAGTGTACCCGATGTTCCCGCGGTACACGATGTTGAAAGACATGATTAAAGACATCATGCACGATCCCGACTACATGGAAGTGTGTCACGAGGTGGACCCATAGCGTGGGGTGCGCAAATAGATGAGGAGCTCATTCACTGACCGGCAACGGTCGAGTCGTCGCTAAAATCAAACGAAAATATTGAACTGGACGTTCTTTTGTCTACCATCTTCTGAAGGTTAACACCTGAGAGAGTATTAAGTAATGAATGAATGTTTATAGCCAGTGACGGATTAAGACCAATCTGAGACAGGGCGAAAAAAGCTTAGCTAACACTGACCCTCGCTATATTCAAGGTAGGGCATGCCCTAAGCAATTGCTTAATTTGATTAAGGGTTAATCCGTGACTGTTTATAGCATATTTGAATGAATGAATGTCATCAAAGACCTCATATGAACCAAAGGTCCTTATAAAATCTATAGGTGTCAGATATTGGGTTCGTTTAGTAAGTTTAAGTTTGACAGACAATCAAATTTTTGAAATTAGAACTGTATTCTATATCTATGGTTAGTTTGTTATTGAATCTGTAATTATTCGATGTGTCCAACGGTGTATTATATAAATTAAATACTTGTTTATTAGATGTATTTGATGTCTATTTATGAAATTGGCTTTGAATGTTGTATTTATCTGCCAATAAAACTAGGTAACGAATAAAATTGTATCAATATTCGGTGTTTAATAAAATGTACCGCTTCGTAGAGCTTCTTGAATGATTTATTTGAAAAATTTGATTGTTTTACGGACTGCTTACTGCTAGTTAAAAGAGGTTGGTAGACATAAGAATTATGTAAATAAGTTCGATAATTTGTGAGATTAGCGACGAATAGTGAGACGAGTACTCAATTTATTTGCGCAATTTGTTATTTGGACTTTATTTAGTGTAAGATTAGGTTTAAATTGGTGTGTACTCGTCCTTTCAATGTTTGTGTTGTATTCGTTGTTGTTAAATGTATATTTGTGTAAGATGTTATTGTTGCAATACAATTGTGACGGAAATTAAACGTTTGCCCTGAATTTGTGAAGGTTGATCGGGTAAATAGCATTTGTTGTAATAAGTCAATGACGATGTTTTATTGTTGTTGTTTTGATGTTTCTGTCAGTGTGTTAACAATTGTATAAGCTGCTATGTCTTCTGACTAATCTTTCAAATAAATAAACACCTATACATACACCCTCTTATTGATAAACGCGGTTCATCTACGTTTCCTTTCTTTATAACATGGTGCTATTCCTAAGAATAAAGGAGGAAAAACGTGGATTAACTAAACCGTTGTTGATTCTCGTTTATTAATAAGACGGCCAGAGAATAAAGTCTTAATTACATAATCAATGTCTCAACTGTTCGCTTTCAAGTTCTGCCACATAAGCTTAGAACATAGATACTGATTTATTGGACGGGGGGAATTTTCTTATGACCGATGAAGCAAAATATTTATTCTTTCCATGATCCCGCCCCTGAAACGCTAACCCTATGTGTTCTAGGTTTAAACGATAAATAAACCAATTTATTCATAAAACAGTTTTGATAAATTATAAACATTTACCAAGAAATATCATGTGGTTTGCTTCCAATAGTTGTTAGAACAAAATATCCGCTTTAAAAGCTATTTGTAGACAAAATGTTTGTATAATGTACTAAATAAATGTAGGCGAACATTATAATAATGTTGTACATGCTGGTTTATTCTGAACAATGTTTTATGAAGCGATTTAATATGTACTAGTACTTATAAGTAGAACTTGCATGTTTTTTTTACAATTGTATTTCTTCACAATCATTATGTGTGTATGTATGTATACAGCCTTATTAATGTCGAAAGTTTTAAACTCTCGTTTAACAAGTGCAGTTGTAAGACTAAGCTCGAGTTTAAAATTCAAATGATCGGAACTTAAAACTGTCTAATGTTTCATCAAAACTAGTCTACTCGTACTAGGTATTTCAATACCTTTAAAGTCATGACTAGGACTAAAATAGCCGATAATGAATAACAATCTACTGTTTACTAAGTCACAAGTTAGGTGTCTGACTCAGCGCTATTCCGCACATAGACTTTCGACGTTAATAAGGCTGATAGAATCCCAAAAAGGATGTTTAAAGAATGTTATAAGTATTTAGAATTTGATAAAAAACAACCAAGCATAGGCCAAAAATTACACTGCCATTTTGAGGTAAATTTTAAGAAAACTTAGCTTAAATAATAATGATAGTTCTTTTAAATATGTATTCCAAATCGGTATTAAGATTAAGATTCCCGGACTTAGTGCAGATGCCAATTAAATACGGAAATTTTATCTTTAAACTGTATCTAGTTATCGAATTGGAAATATTAATTAGTTGATACTTTTTCTGATTTTTGAACTTTTTGTTGCTTTTTGAGGCCCGCACTAATATTATTATTCAATATCGATGTTAATAAAAAAAATATTTTAGTTTAAGGGCCTATCACGACCTTCAAGTAAAGTTACTCACCAACTAAAGTTAGTTTTGTCTCTTCCTAACTTTATATCAAGTGACAAAGACAAAACATGTGAGTAGCTACTCGGAACGTTACTTGAAGATGGTGAAATAGGCCCTTAAAGTTATATATTGTAATTTAAAACTCGGGTCTTAATCGCGTATTAATGGATTGTAAAACATTGGATAGAGTTTTCAATATTTTATTATTTGTAATCTACTCTAACATTGTACCGGTATTTTTTGCTTGAAACTTCCTTTTTGTGATATCTATTTCCAAAAAACTATTTACTGTACCAAATATGATTTTATGGACACATATCTACGCAACCATATCTTAACCAAAAATGTAATCTGCCCTATATCATTATATTCAACTTATATCCTGAACTTTCATATACTACTAACTTAGATATCCATTATCGTGTATCAAACTATATCAATAATATACATACCAATAATTATATAAGGTAAATAAACATATATATCAGCAGTATCAAAGCAGCTTAGGTATATAATAATGTATTATATAAATATACATATATACATAAGAATGTATGAATGAGTAAATGTCATGCCATTGAATGTGTTCAAATGAATTTAGAATGAACAGTTTTAGCAAATACTTTGTGTAAAATTTGAAATTGTAATTGCTAAGCTTGTATAGAAAATGTAATCTTTGTAGTGAGTCTTAGTACCAAATATTTATCTATTTATGCTCCGTGACTTTGTTATTCCCATTTCTTCCTTCCCGTGGTTATGATGGTAAACTTACCTCTATCTTACAAATTATAACCTTAGTAGAGTTTCTAAAAATAATTTCTTAGTCAATGCTATACCATCTCATAGTATTCTGAAAGCCTTACTTCATAATAATACTTATTTAACTATAGTTTCTAAAGTAAATAGTTTTTCAGTCTATTGATAATATATCGGTAGGGACAAACTGTTTTATAAATACATTCTCAATTCTCATATCCTGACTCAGAGTAGAGACTTTCCTGTGTCCAACCTTGTTCGATCTTTTTAAATAGAACTTAACTTTTAGGAGATCGGCTTTTAGTAGCCTCATCTGTAGAATCTTTCCTGTAGATTTCTTAGCTGTAATAACGTTACATACATATACTTAGCTAATGATATTAAATATCTATTTCTTGTACCTATATATACATTTATTTTTAATTTAAAGTATATATTTACTTATTTACGATGTATGTAATATTGTATAAAGGAACCGCAGTTGACATAAAGTCCTTGTGATTTTAAAATAAGTATAATTTTCAAAGATATTTCTGCATTTCTAAATGACTCTCCTGATATCTGTAGTAGCTAAATATTGTCTATAAAGCTTAAAAATAGATTAAGCTTGTTATTGTAAACTAATTTATTATAGAATATATATAAATTTTATGTAGATATGATTTATTATATTAATATGTTGTGTAGAAATGATCAAAATTTAAAAAATGCAGTGCGTGGATTTGGCAAATATAGTGATAGTATTAGAAGTTATAGGTAGGAAATATATACAAATATGTTGTAGGTACTATTTAATCACATAATAGTAAATATTTACCCCCTTGTTCATAAAAATATAATAATCATATTTTAGTTAAAATATGTTTTGTCACTTTCACACTTTTACAAATGATAGATGGTGTGACAAGCGCAAAACAGTTTTTAACTAAAATAGGTTTATGAAATGTTTATGAATAAGGCGGTTAATCTATATTTATTAACCTTTGCAATTTTATTCCTATTCTCATATTAACCAAAAAGAAAATAGCAATAAAAATCAGTTTCATAAACTTATTTGATGACAAATACACACATACGAACCGTAAGTTACTCATCATCTCACCACATAATGGGCTTTTCCCGGCCATCCAAATTTCGTTGACACCAAAACCACAATTTTGTTTAAGCCTAACCTTTATTCCCACGATATCCAAAAATATACGGTACAGTCAACCAGGTAATTAGTCACTTGTCTGGTTGTAAAGGCACCAACTGCTCCTTTTCTTAGGTATCTATACTGTTTACCGGTAGCCCTTTCCATCGCATAATCTTTTCCAGCATAACAGTTTGTATGCCTAATGATCAATTCTGTTTGACCGTTATGCGAAACGAATAGGTAGTATGCCGAAAAACGTTATGCAGTTTAAATTATGCCTCTTTAGTTTATGCAACCCAATACAGAACCCTGTTAAACACTATTATCTGGATTTTTGACAGGTACTAATATTATAAGTACTACTTCTATATTAATCATTAAGTAAATATAATAATTAGGTACTTATTTGAGTATTAATATACTTATAAGTAATAAGTGAAAGCATATAGTGAGGAAAATATAGAATAAATAATATCTACATTTAAAAAGTAGTGTCTTTTTAGATAGGTAGTCGTTGAAATAACATGTACTTATTTATCTATTTACAAAGAATGTTAGATTGAATATTAGAAACCTATATCATTTCAAAGAATAATTATGTTCCTTACTGCCATACATTCTTTATAATCTTTATTTAGAGAATCTGAGGGAGATCTCAAGTAAAGCAATCGAGGTAGCTTCCCTAGCTTGGAAAGAAAGATACAACTAATGAATGAGTGAACTTGATAGAATGAAGGAATGAAACTGCCATTACGCTCTGACATTTACCCTATATTGAGAGGGGTCCCGTCATAGAATAAGGATCACGACCAGGATTCTCTCTGGTCTCTGAGTCCCGTTGTCGAATGACGTTGCAGCGAATGGTCGTTGTTCGAAACGACCATTCGACACAACGTACGGGACCCATTGAGAGTGTAGATAGAGGATATCTTGTAAGCCAAGATTCCTAGCTTCATTATAACAAACTCTTGAAAGTAATTTCTCAGAATATTGTCCAACCAAAGTTTATTGCAGATCCAAAATGTATATTTTGATTTTACTGGTAAAGCTTTTACTTACGAACCCACTGTCAAGTGCTCTCACTGATGATGTTAATAAAGGGAGGATTTGCGAAAGAATCTTATGGCATTAACGCTGTATAGAAATAATAGATGTCAACATGATTTTATTGTATTTCATTGTTTTAAATTGGTTATTTATAAACTTTGAGTATATATATTTTGACATATAGTATATCAATGTTTATAAAATTATGTAAAAATAGAAGAGTCATGTCATGATTTGCAATTTTTTTTTAATAACTTTATATTATTATTATTATAGGACATGATTTATATGAAATATCTATACTTATCATTAAATGTATAACTCGTAGTGAAGTAGATAGGTATTATAAGTATTTATTGTATTGTATTATGTACTAAGATTTATTAGATAGGCCGTTATACTTTAGGCTGCCAAATTGTAGTTACTATGTATAAGTGAATAACAATATAATTGTATGTAATGATATCATATTTATGTATTAACTAGCTGATCTGCTGCAGCTTTGCTTACCGTAATCTTTGATGTCTATTTAAAACACATTTAAACTAGAAAATCCATAGAAAATATGAATATACTCAACAGAAACTATCTTTGCTTACCTACCTTCTTAACCATTAGACTAAGCTACATAATACATCCTAAAGAGGGTACCTATAATATCTTCTTAGAAACAAAACTCGCTCTTTTACTAGTAGAACTTTAATAAATGGTTTTGTAGGATACTACTTAGTACTTTTATAGGTACTACTAGTACATAATGGTAGCAATTTTCACAACACGTTATGGGACAATGGATAAACACTTTTTTTTATTTTAAATGTTTTAAATGTTCTGTCCCAAAAAGATTCGTACTTAATCGTCCAATTTCAGAAGGTATGCCAACAAAAGAAATCCTTTTCATTTGCAAAACACTTGTGAAGAAAGACCTCGAATATCACATACTTACAACTTCCTAAAATTTGTGCGAATTTCCTCCTTTTTGCAGTCGGATAAGTACTTACTTAGGTTTGGATATCTCGTTACAAACATTGTAAATCCAATTTGACATCATTGCATGTGTTTATGCCATTTCATTTATGTAAGTAATTATAAAAAATGATTAAAATGTAAACCTACTCTAAAAAGTACAGAGTTAAGGGTGGTTAAGGTTTCCAATTTCAAATATGTATGTAATATGTTAAGTGCAGCAATGTAGCGATATATTAAGATGTCTGCCGCAAATAAATAATTATATATATTTAGAATTAATCAATATTTATAAACGCTTTGTTACATAAAATGTAATATATTATTTTTTGTGCAAACTGCTCTTTTATTTCCTAAGACACGCTATATTAATAACAGCGCCATCTATCTTGGGTTGACGAAACAAACTTGAAGAGTTGTTAGATTACTTCAAACTAAAATCAGCACGAGTTTGGCGTAGCTTACAAATTAGTACCTCACTTGCCGCTAGATGGCATTGTTAAATTTTTTGTAACATTTCCAAAAAATTTGCAAAATCGAACAAGTAGGTAAGTTAAGCTTTGTAAGAAAAATATGCCGGTTATGATTTGAATAAGCTTCAGTAACTTACCCATAGATTTTTTAATTATTTAAACAATTTGATTACTTAAGATTATTTTCTTTTATGAACAGAAAGCTACCTATTAGAATAAAACAATTCAGCATTTTAAAACCGTGGTCTTACCCACTTTGTGCTTTGTATGCCGTGCCGTGCTCGCTATCGTTGTCGTGTCGTGACGTGCGATTCCGATTTGTCGTGCCGGCCGGCCAGTACGTGCGCGCGCTGCGTGCGTTTGTTTGTAGCGTTCATTCATTCGCTCGCTCCGTTCGCTTCTTTTCTTTCATTCGGCCGGCAGCTGCTCCGTAGAGAGGTTATCGTTTGTTGCGTTCTATTATTATGGCGCGGTTTCGTCAATACGAAAAGTTTTAAAAACTTTTATTTTCGAATTTTATGAACTAAAAAGCAACTTTTTATATTAATATAGTTATTAAATCTATATAACATTGCTAAAAACTTATATAAAGTGAAAGTTCACCGGTCAGGATGTCGGTTAATTCAAAGTGGCGGTTACCTGTCGTTTTTTGTGTTGGTGTTTTGAATGGATGACGGAATTACGTTTAATTCGCGTTCGTGGCAATGGGTGAGTAAGTTGGAGGGACTTCAATCGAGATGCCTTTCGTGCAGCGTGTGGTGGAACCTAAGTATGTGTCGCGTACGAGTTTGCGTGATGAGAACGGAACACCGAAGGTTACTGACGATGAACTGCAGGCCGTGACGAACTGCACCTTGAGCAATGCACTGCGACAACTCGCATCCCTCGTGCTGTTAGCCGAGGACATCTTCAGCGAGTTGACTGCACAGCTGCAAGGGATTACGGAACGGTCGAAAGTCGCGCAGACAAAACTATTGAAGATAAACGAAATCGTTGAACAATATGACCCGAAGAAGGTTACAGTCCGTGAGTATTTTACCTATTTATTCATTTAATTATTATAATATACTCACAATAGTTAAAGTAGTGGTTAGAGTTAAAGTAGTAGATATGTATTTTATGTAGAAAAATCTATTAGGAACCTAAATCTTGAAATCCTAGGTCCCGCCGACTTACCTATGAATTTTTATTTTCCTTATCTATGTTGCGTTTATACCTAGGTCACTAGTCACTACCTCTCAGTCAGACTCTACAATGAACTTACGTAAACAGTAATTAATTAGACAGACAACCACCTAACCTAGGTACCTACCTATTTAGTACAAACCTGCTTAACTGCCTTAAGTTACTATAAGTAAGCATATTGACCCCAAACCGCATGTGAAACAATTTATTCTCAATTGCCTTATCCCATTTATTTTACTCTAACTTATCTTCAAATGGCTCAATGGGCACAATATCTAATTGTTTGGTATTGGGAATGATGCACTGATAACACGATAACCCCTGCCGGTCTTAATTCCGGATAAATTAAATTATTTAGATAGTACCTAATAAAGAAGATATTTAGAACAGTTTGGTTCTATAGGTTCCTAGGTAGGTAGGTACTAAGTTATTCTTTGCATGACTCAAATGTTTTGGTTACCGAAGATCTCCTACTTGTACGAGTACCTAAGTTTGCAGTTATTCGCAATAAGACCTCTTCAGTTTGGGTTCTTTTCCATGAAAGACGTCCAATCCTTAGAATACCTAGGAAAATGTAAAAAAGACAAGTTAAAAACAAAAAGACAAAAAACATACCTATTAGGTAGGTAGGTACCTAGGTCAATTACTGTACCATTATTTTAGCACCAAATTAGGCTCAAACAATTAAACTTCTATTGGAAGTCTAAGGTAAAGTAGGTTTATGAAACCTGTAGTAATTTTCTATCTACTACGGCATACTTTACTAGGTATAATCTTCTTATTGTCCATCAAAATGTAACGAGCGTACCGGCCTCAGTCTCGCGTTTGTAAATTAAACTCATTGAAAGATACGTTCCGAAACCTCATTACTTCGTCCTCCTTGAATGTGCCGCCTATACAAAAACGTTGATGCATTACTCGACTCGGAGCTCTATCTAAAAACCTGTTTGGGCGTTGGAACGGGCCCACGATGGGAAAAAAAACTCCCAGATTCCGATGCGCACCATAAAAACGTTCGAGATAATTTCAAACCCATCCAATTCTACAGACCGCCGTTTGATTATTCTGACCGCTTGAGTATTTAATTTAGCACTTGCACACTGGAACTCTTATCACTTTCTAAACATTATGCTCACTTCAAAGTTCCTTGGATAACTTGCAGTAAAGTTCTATTATTATCATAACTAAGTAAACCAGAACCTAGGTTCTGGCAGACAAAGGCTTAAATAAAAGAAACTTATCATAAAGCCTAAAGAAAACAACCGCAGCCATATCTTCCAGTTAAAATCTGACTTCAAAAAAGCATTTGTTATCTTACCTTCAAAACGTTCACAAGAACATAATGGTAAGAAAACAGTGAGAACTTCAAAAGAGCAACGTATGCAAACAAAATGAGGTAAAGGAAATGTCCGTTGGCTGGAAACTCGCAAGTCCCGACATTATTTTGTGACGGAATGTAAACACTGCAATTCATTGGACAACCTTTCACCTGCGATAAGAGCTAAGTGTTGTTTTTAGTGTTGTCCCTTAGAGGTCTTGTTGGCCTTTAACTGCTTGTAAAGTTTCTGGGAGAGTACCTTATATAACCCGGTTAGTTTGCCAGTACTAGTAGAATACATAAAAACGTAAACTAATTCATATTCCTATATATATCAGAAGAAAATTGATTTTGTAGTCAACGAAACGTTGAACCTGAAACAAAAGGTAACTTAAATTTAACAATTAAAATGCCTCAAAAGGTCATTGAACGATAATGCTCTTATCAATTCTTAGGTTAAATAAACGAGTTCATAGCTAATGACGTAAAATTTAATTGCGGATTGGTGAAATAGTAGACTGTTTTTGCGTTTCCAATAGGTACTATTTTCATATTATTGCTACAAATACCTACAATTTAAATAAAAATTTAGTTTTAGTGCCTTTCGCAACATTCCATTTTACATATAAAACAGCTCGTTACAAAGTTCAGTGAGGCCATGGTTGTAGATTGTAGTTTTACTGGGTTGGCAATTCAAAGTGCGAGCAAGTGGCATGCGATCAAATGTCAAAGTAAGGAATAATAACAAACAAAACCCATGGAAACATAGCCGGTAGTAAAGGCGCGTTAGTTTTTCCCATGGCTGATTTATCTACTGCGTGTAAAAGGTCCATTCAACCTCTCTGAAAAGCACGCCACACCATTCAAGGTCTTATTGCTTTCGATTTACAAATCACTCGGTAGTAAAATGGAAGAAATAAAACTTCCAAATAGTTTATATTTCAAGGTGGCCTTCGGATCAATATCATTTTACGTCAGATAAATCCTTATTTATAATAATGCCTATAAGCAGTAAATAAACAACCATATTCAACTCTAGTTTAATGTAATGGGCTACATACAACTAAATTCGTATTTAATATAGGTACTCCAAGATTTACTCGAGTTAATAACTAAGCTATTGGTTGTGACTGTTAACATAAATCACTGTTCTCTCTTATTGTATGGGAGGAAATTATAGAGTATTTCCGTAGCCCGCATCTCCGATTAAAGATACGGTAATAAGTTAACCAACTAACCAGAGACGGAATAAGAGTGCCAGAAAAACCTTTGAAATTATTATTCGCAAATTATTTGAAACTGACATGGTGTCTAGATAGAAAAACCACCAAAGACTGGACATCGAGGTCAGACATTCATTATTTTAGTCTGGTAGTGAAAGTAAATGTAGTGTTGTTCCAATTTCTAATTACATGGTTTTACTTTACTTCGACCGTATCAAAATTTTCAACGCTTGTCTGGTCAATGTCTAAACTGTCAATCATAATAAGTCTCCGGTTAGTGCATACGGGTGCTGCGTGCTTAACAAGATGCAACTGGCGGGAATACTATCACATTTAAGTGCTTATTTATCGAAAACAATCCTAAGTGGCTACTTGTATCTCAGAACATATGAGTGACGCTCATATTAAGCAATCTTGGTTCGCAAGGGAACGCGCCAGACATTCAATGCTTTATTAAAACGGAATGGTATTGTATAGAAATTCCCCGGCGGGACGACGTGGCCAATACGGGGCCAGACAATTGCAAAACTGCATACTAAATCATGTGCAATCTCTAGGTGATACCCAGTCACCTATTAGATCGAATTCCACGTACGACGGTGTCACCTTTCGTCTCCGATAGTGCCTTTCCTTAGCTCCGTGGTGTAGATTTTCAGGCTATTGAATGACTACAGTCGAACCGTATTAAACAAGTCTTCGCGTAATCTGAGCTAAGGCTTAAAACTAACGGGCTTTGTGCCTAATGCTTTATGCCTGAATAATTTTTACGAAATATAATATGGAAAAGTATTTTCGAAGGGTGGATATATTAAGCCTGTAATTTTTTTTTTGTTGGTTTTAAGTACTCACATTGCATAAGCATTTTATTATCGCACTCTACAAATAGAAGAAGAGACAAAAACCACACTTGAGATCACCCCTCTCGTCCGTCGTCATTGTGGGAACTTTAAACTAACAGGGAGGCGTGATTTTTTGTATTGCAGTTCTTAGAAAAGTTTATCCCAGGTAGCCGACCACTAATGTAAGGGCTTTGTTCCATTATAATATTGCAAATTGTTACAAGATGCAATACCAATTTATTTTTAACACATGAAATAAGAAATCATATAACTATTATTACTTTACGTATTACTTAAATAATAGGTAGGTAACCTATAATAAAAGGTTTTATTATAATGTTATGCATTTCTATAGTAATAAAAGATTTGCAAGTACCTAGGTATGTCTAGTTAAAATGTTAATCGTAAGCCTTAGTTGGTCATAAATCATTCCGCGTACCTATTATGCTGTGTTGCATAAAAGATGTTGAAATATGAATATTACTTTGAACAATGGTTGATGGTTCATATATCTTAACATTTCCTGAAATGTTGAGTAACTGTGGTCGATGCTTCGATGATTTAAATAAGTTCTACGTATATTTTATATCTAATGTTCATTTTGTGTCTAATTCCCTATGCATCAAGTCTGTGACAATGACCTTTAAAAGCCCACGCTAATTATACACTCACGTCTCCCGACTTCGACAACCGGTGCCAGACTAGTTCATGGCATGGCATGTTTCAACATAACCACCCAAACAAACAAAGTGCCCAGTAAAACACCTCTATATATGTAAATCTGTTTTAAGTTTTCTTCACATACAGTACAACGAGCTCTAAACATTTGAAATTTAACAACATCAAAAAGTTCATTAGCGTACTCTTGAAAGGGGAGAGCAATTAATTAAATGTGCGAAAAACAAATCAAGAAGGCAAAAGATTGAATTAACGGGCACCGGTGCTTATAATGTAATAACGTTAATAAGACCCAAATCGACGGTCGTAAATTTAACGCGCCCCTGCGTGTTGCCGGCATATGGTGCAATTGTTATCTATACACTTTAACATCTTATTGGATTTCCCTGTTGAATAACGCAATGATCACCAACCATTGAACTAATAAACCATTTCAAGCCCGTCAGTGTATCCCGTTAGAGCTCCATTATTATTTCAACAAACATTGTGCCTTTATAAAAGTAATAACGTGCCGACAAAAGCAAACGTGAAAAGCAAAACGTATCGGAAAAAGATTGAACGATTGGCGGAATATGGGGTGAAATGGAAAATGTCCAAAACGTGCAGTCGTAAAAAATGTTTTACCGTTGCAAAACTTCAGATCTTTATTCGTTTCGGAGGTTATTCCTCTTAAAGTGTTGAGAGAAGGAATGTTTATTTTATTCCATCTTACTTATAGTATGGATTTGCAACTGTATACATTACTACGAAGAATATATTAAAATCTAACGCATTAGAAATATATGTTCTCTAAATTTCGACTGTAATAAAATCAAAGATAAAATGGTAACTCTATCCTTGAAACATAAAGTTCTCTACCCATTATTTTGATTCTCCCAACGAAACCCATTAAACACTTGAAGACTGCAATAACGTTGTCTGTCTATTTATTTAACTTCAATGGTTCCTGTTGTTTTTAAATTTGTTTTGTCTTACGTGTGACTTCGACACCACACCACAGTAGTTAATATTAGATGGAAGCCCGTAAAAAGTAGGGGTGCCGTGGCAGCTGATCGGAAGTCCTGCCCTTTGTTCGGATTACAACCGAGCTTTTGTAGTTAAAGGAAGGAAGGAAGCAAAATATCTAATCAATCATAATTTTTATATTTTCAATATGTGTATAATAATGAGTTTACTTGTTTCCCCAATTAAGATATCGTTCGTAATCTCACTTCCTATAAATAGGCATATAATATAACATACATGAGAAATAACTTGGTATGTAGGTACGTATTCGGTCACGAATTTTTGTCATATATCCGCCATTGTTCGTTACGAAATATTCGTATTTTTTATCGAATACAAAGAGGGAAAGCCTCCATTATTCAGATGTTTTGGGCACAATGGTTCACCGGGCGGTTGGCGTGCGCGCAGCGTGTGATCCGCTCCAGAGATCGATTGTTCGCGATATACAGCCCGACGCTATATTCAAAATTGTTAGCTTTTGTAATGCACAATGCGAATATAAAAGAACTACACACCTAGATAATTTGAAGTTAGATAATTTATTAACTGTTTCCTGCCTCTCCAATCGTTTCCGCTCTTCTTTTCAGTCCGTGATTTATTAGATTCAGATTTTTTGTTTATTCAAACTTCTCAGTGAAGTAAGATGTTGAGAGAACCAATTTCAGTAAAGGAGCTAGAATACTCGTATTCTGATGATCGATGATCTTTTGACGTTTATCGACTAGCATCTATTATTATGCTACAAGCGGCAGGTGAAGTAAACAAGCGCCTTCTCTCCCACATGTTTTGCAATAAATGTTAATTGGAAACAGTTATGTAGCAATTAATATGTGTTTTGTTGTGGAAATGGCACGAGGCAGCTGGGATCGACACGTGCCAAGTAAGAACTACACGGTCCTGTGGCTTCTGCGAATAATGTTATTGCACTTAGACCTCACGTTTTATTAGTCAGACGTTATACCGAAAATGTATGGAATTCAATATTACATTTCATAGGATTCTTTAGAAAGTCTTGAGGACTTTATTAGTAACAATGTTGTTTATACTAGGATGGTTAATCGATCCGTATTTCTTAAACTGAAAGTACCCGCCTATTCTGCTGTTATCTGTAAAATATTTAAAAGAGCAACCCCGACTCAGATACGATTTAATAAAAGCTCAAAGTACTTATATTTTGTTTCAAGTGCAGTTATAATTAGAACAACATTTAAAGCATGTGTAAATCACAGTTTTTGTTTCTATAACTGAACATTGAAATGTTTCTGAACAGATGACGTAATCGACTGTGGGAAAGTTCTCGATGATATTTAATAACATAATTATTCTTTCATAATATCCTGTTGTAGTGGTCGATTTACAGCCATTTAACTCTAAGTGGAAATTAGTTTACGCAAGCACCTTTATAAGCTGAGCCGGATAAGTAACTCCGTTTGAAAGCTTATTGAAGAAGTACATTTTGAAAACGATTTGAGAAGAAAGTTTGGCAATATTGAGAAAATGTATGTTAACTTCACACTTTTCCACCGACTGACTTGTTAAAGTACAAAAGTGTTCTTGTAAAGACTTAAGAAATTCCAAAAGATATTAAAATTCGAATATTTTTATCTCGAATTTGTAAGTTAACAGACGATTCCGTGTAAAATTTTAGGCACTTTCGCAATAAATCTTCTTACAACACGTTTTTCTTATCTCCCTTGTTATATTATTTAGTTTCCAAAGTATTACATAACCAACTATATATAATGTATAGATATTATAATAATAAACGCATGACATTATTGTAATTGTTGAATAATGTGGTTTGTAATATATGTATTTTTATCATCTATGCAGTTACTCAACAATATTGCATACTTATTGTTATTTACGAAAATGAGCATGAAGCAAAAATATCACAATTGAATTTCATTGTTGACGCAAAGTCAATGTCAATGATATTTTGTTTTCATTTGCATAAACTATTATGTCTTCATAAGTAGGTAAACGTTAGCATAACTACGGGCAAAGAGTTCAACGTTATTCAGCTTAGATAAAATCTCGTTTCCTTTCAGTCAATGTTGTTTATATTTAAACTTGTGAACCTTATTCTAACGAATTCACACATACGAGTTAAATTCTATTCATCCATTAAACTGTGCATAACTTTGTAAAGAATGTCTTGATGTTAAAAACTTAAGAACTGTTATTTTTGTGAGTACAACTATTAAGAAACGCTAGAAAGTTCATCTATTAAAAATGTGGGTTCAACAATATCGAAAATTATATTGGTAAGGTATTTTTATGCGATGGTGGGGTCCGTTTTACCTTTTACTGGAACACATGGTGTACTACGAATATGGGCAAAACGAGCCTGTTCTCATACATATTGCAGACGCCCGTTCGATCAAGTTCATTTATATTGCAAGCGGATGTTCTTTGCCGCATTCGAGTATTGCATCGTTAGCTATGGTCTTATCGACATTCTTTATTATACATTTGTATTTAGTTAAAGATTTATCTATACGTGTAGCGTTCTTTTTGTAGGTAGCGACACTCTGTTAAATTATAGCTTGTAACCTTCTTAGGTAATCCCTCTTAGTAGTTGTGAAAATCCGTAGTATTATCTGAGATTAGAGAGTATAAACAAAGTTAGACTTTAATTTATAACGAATAGTGATGATTGTGATAAATAATCGATTTATGTAGCGTGTTAGAATGTTAAACGTAACACAATAACATGATCAGGCATAGAATTCGTTACAATCGAAATCTTTTCTCAAAGACAATCAGTAACATGTTGAAGCATTCGTTATTACAATCAATACAATAGATCTAACAAGATCAGACAAATCGAATCGAATGGATTTTCTATGTAGTCGTTCATCAAGGTACCTTCATCCACTTTATTATCTTGCGTGACTTGACAATTCTATTAAAAGGTTTAAGGTTTTATATAAGAGATGCTCTGATCGCGTGAGCTTATGATCTAATTTTAGACAAGAAATACCACTCGCGGTTTTCATAAGTTTATTTTCCAGGTACCAAAAATTTCTCCACAAATTGTCATTAAAGTACCTTCTAAAAAAATATTTTATCTCTACAATTGTCAATAAATTGTCCACCGAAGATATAAAGAGAGTTTAAGTTAGGCAAACATCAAGTATTTTTTTCATAAATATCTTATCAACAATTCAATTATCTTTAGAAGTTATTAGATACGTATGTACTTTACGTGTACTAGTGGTTATAAAATATTCAAGTTGCATGTTGCAAAACCATTTATATCAGTGGTATTCAAATAAATACCTAATACTAATATGTACGTACTACGTATGTCTAATTGCAGACGATGCATATTCGTGTCACAACGTCGCTGAATCACCAACGATAAAAAACACTGTCACAGTGCAATAAAGGTGAAAATGTCTGATTGCGAATGTATGGTTTAGATAAGGATGCTACGTCCGCACCGCGATAATGGGCACTTTTAAAGGTGTGCCGCGGTGCACATGTGGAACTGCTTTGTTGAAACAACGGACAGACAGCTTACACAACCTCGGCTTCGTAATGAAGAAGAATTTCCCGCTTAAAAAGTTATCGACTAAAAAGAGGTCGTCAGAAAAATATAACCATCTTAAGTATCTTTATCTGCACTCCCTGTAATTTATGATAGCCGTTTAACTTAATCGCGAAGAAAGAGATATGAACGCCAAAATTACTTATCTAATGAATCAAAATCATAGTTCTGTTATGTGCCTAATTAAATACTTAGCGTAATGTACAGTTTCATGTATAAAAAAGTCGTCGGTACATCATGATACATTACAGTCATGATGATTACAGGTAATGGGAACGACATTCGCCGTAATTACAGGTTTGCTGGTCTCTGAAGCAATTAGCATTGGTTTTTTACGAGGAAACGATTGCGGTAGATTTGCGATATTTACACTAGGTTGCAGATCATTAAATCGTTATGTCACGTCCTCTTGTCTCCTGCAATGCAACACATGATTTGTTTCATACACCGTTGAAAGGAGGCAAGCGAATGCGGTGAACGAACTCTGTCACTGCACAATTTACTGGTTTCGGCGTAACGACAGATTTTGTATATTCGCTTACATGACCAACACGCCATAAAAGGAGTAAAATTAAATTCCGTAACGCTTCATTCATTTTCAAACCTACCAAGAATCACAACAGATAGTTAGTGCGGTCTGAATGAATGCGTAAATTGCGTGTTCAGATAAAAACCGATTTATAATGGCGCGATCAAATTGAATACTTAACGTTTTATTGTGGTCGTATCGGGATGCAATAATCCGACAAATGCGGGGTAATCAATCGTTAAATTAACGTCGTAATGATTTTAAACAATTTACAGCATCGAGCCCTCCATTCCATTATAAAATTGTCTTTATACAGACATAACCACAATAATTATAAGTACTATTCAAAATGAATATCCATTACTGATACGAGTAGTGTTAGTAAATATTAGACATGTGCACAGACTTAATCTTATCGTCTCTTCACTTACCTTTGGTAGTAAAAAACTTTATTTGTACCGTTAATCCTTGTTACTACGAGCAGCTGCTAGCATAACAATCAGTGCCAGCTTACCCACCAAATTATTAAAAGCCATAAAACGAGTCTCTTATAGAAGGGTGAGCCACCCCATACGTAATGGATTGACGTGTTCGAAACTTGCATGAACGTTTTATTATTTGAGACAGGCGAGGTGCTCTATTGATTTTTTAATCCATGACAACGACTAATATATTTTAAAATATATCAAAGACTGTATGAATATGATTTCAATTTACCATATATCTAAGCCATAATTTATGCCCTTGTTAGTAACAAGGGCATAACAAGACAAGAATACCAAAAATAGACATTACTAATACAAAACCAGGTCATCACATCATCTCATAAACGTAATCTAGTAATCGTTCTGTAATGGAAGTGTCCAAGGTTGCACCAGTAGCTGTTGAAGGCAGGTTGGTGGTAATGTTCTATCGTGTGTAGTTATAGGGGAACACGACAGTCTCCAACCGGTCGCATTGTCCTGCGACCGTTACTTGCCCACCTGCGGAACGTTGCCCACTGAGCTGAGAGCCACGCGACGTATGTGGCGACCATATTACATACTACACGTGTGTTCCGATGTTCACTCTCTGATGGCCCTCACGATACTGGCCCCGAATACAAATTAAACATTTCGGTTACTCGTACAATATTTTTTACGAATTACCATAAGCGATGCATATTTAACGACATTTTAATGATTTAATCAATTGATAAATGCGTGTATCAGATAAATGCTTTTTATTTAAAGAGATTACGCAATGTCCCTTTAATCAAACATTTACCGTACGCGCCAATGCATCAAGATGCATCCACCATTATCGTAAGTCAACATACCGAGATAAGCGTTATCGAATCGTGACTGAATATCGAATTACGACACACTCGATACTCTGACACCTAGCCACCGACTGGTCTGTTGTAAACGATTATCATTTGTATACTGTCTCGGTTTGACCCACTTCTCAGTATTTAATGATTGAATTGAACAATTCAGACACCGAAACTTTATTAAACTTCATCGATATTTACCATTTCTCGAATTTTGTGTGGGAAATTAACCTCATGATTGCTTTATTTACAAGCACCTGTCATTTGGTTATTATTAATCTGTGGTTATTATTAATCTGTCACTGTTTGGGCTCGTTTAGTTTTAAAAATATTACGAACTTTCAAATTGAGATAGACACTCACATTTAATTGTGATTTGTTTTTAATAATATTACTAAAATCTCTCATGGACGATCAAAACATGCAATATACAACCGTACTCTCTCCGAATCCCTACGATTCCCGAGACATTAATACAATATTATGTTTCCTTCTTTCTTGTTAGTCTTGTCGCCGTTGTTATGTCTACGCTAAAGTGGGAATGTAATGATATTATCCAAGATCGGAATAACAATAGGAGGAAAAAATATTTTATATTATTAAGTCTTTATCATTAACATCGGAGCTCATATTATCATTGATAATGATAAAGTAAACGTATTTCGTTTTCTTTGAAACGGCCACACACGACAAAACGTGTTTTCAATGTAAAATATTTCTCAATACTAAATGCAATAAAGGGCGCTTCGTCATTGTTGATTAAACTCAAGTTGTTTCTGATTACAAGTGGCACATACACATGTCAATGATTCTTTTGACGACTTGACTGGCTTTTTGATGAGGGAGAACGTGTACCAAGTCTGAGTAGTGCGTCGCTTTTAATATCAATATTACATTTATTATTGAAATCAAATCTCTAAAAAGTCTGTTACAATATTTTAGCATAGTTGATACGCGTATTTCTCATTACTGCTTTAATATGATCTGTGAGAGAGAAAGTTGTACTTATACTTAACGTGGCTTAATAAATATCAGAATATTCCAGAAACTATTGATTTAACAGGATAACGACTTCTGGAACCCAAAGGATGACATGGCGCTAAACTAAAGCCAACTCATTGTGATGTAAATATGGTTTGATCACGTACAATGGATCGTGGGTGTCGGGGAGTTGGCAGAGGCGGGTATCATCGCACAGCTTCGATAAACACACCACCCCGTCTTGACTGTTGGTGAACCGCAAGCCTCTATGCTTCGTTACTTTCTTCTTCTACAGGAACAGTAATTTTAACGACAAACATTCACTTATACACGAGCAAATATCACTAATTATTCATGTGTATTTTCTGTTTAATTAATTAAAATTAATAGGGAGCATATGCTTATTCGCGATGTATTTTGAAATTGCTCAAAATTCTATGATCTTAAAAATTGTGTGTTTTTGCGTTGTTTTTAATACTCTAGGTACAGATAATAAACCTAGTTAAGAATCATAACATATTGATTCACTGCAATTTAGTGGTTACTATGAAGAGATGATGTAGTGACTACATAATCTCTTTATAGTAACTGACCCCTAAGCCCCTAAGTTCGAAACTTGTATCAGAATCTAGGGTATCAGAAACTACGCACACACTAATTCACACACTCACCCAGACCGAGACAAACATTTGCTATAAGATGATGGACTGATTGATTATACACTGCGTCTTATAACAGTGATTGTTATGGTACGTGTATTACACATGTATTCTTTCCATCTGAGCAACGTTTACATATCTTACTTCACACTCGTCCATCCCGGCTCTCAAGCGTAGGTGTAAGGTTTCATGCATTCACAGTGCCAGTGAAAGCAAACATCAACGTTCCACCTTTAGCTACAGACATTCGAAACCACGTTCTTAATTACAAAACTTTATCATAAAACTATTGTGTTATGGCACGTTATAAACACTCATATTCAATTGTAAATCATTTTCCCACTTCTTAATTCTTTATTTTTGTTTATTTCCCGTCCTAATTCGACTGAATTAGGATAGATTCGGTTTAAGTGTTGCGAATGACTATTCGCAACACTTAAACCTCCATTAAGTATTTGAACTAAGGTTTTCGATTCACTCGCTCCAATTTCAATTAATTGAGGTTTCTCAAGCTATTACCATGTCTAAATCGAAATGGTAATTGATATAATTCGATAATCGAAAATGTCTTGAATTTTTATTCTGAGCATTTCAAATTACGAGTTTCATCGGTCGGTTGGTTGATGCAAACCATGAATATAAATCAATGGAAATGGACTCAGCGATTCGAATCATGGTCAAGTTCAACAACCTTCTGTTTCTTATAATATCTTTGATGTTGACAAATTGATCTCTCTTAAGTCCTGACCAGCCCTTAATTGCTTAGTCATCGATCAAGTTTATAATCAAGATCATACAATCAAATTTTATTGGCAGGTCTGACCTGAACAAAACACATTCATAATTTACTTCGAACCACTAGTTTACTCATAAGGAAAACTGGAAAACAGTATCTAATCTAAAAATTGTTTAAAAGAAACTTGCCGCCGCAACTCCCAAATAGAAAGAAAATAAAAATAAACAAGGTATCATTTGTTTTCTCAACTTTGATGTTGTTTGCTAACTTTATCTGCAACATTGAGAAGAAAAAAATGTGTGTCGCGTGCATTTAATATTTTGTAAAATGTGTACTTTTGCTTTTATATAGGTGAACGATTATGAAGATAAGTTATCAAAAAATGCGTTTACTTAAGTATGTTACACGTATGATAAGATAAACTCTTTTACTACGATACACAACACCGTACAAAACTTTATAGAAGTAATTAAATCGAATAGGAATATTGCGCACAAGGGCGAACATTTTATTTTCAACTATAATGAGTATTGCAATTAGCGAGTCCTGATAAATTGCTGGTAAAGGTGCAGAATCATGTTTCAGAGGTTTTTTCCTTACTATCTGGAGGCTTAAAATGAATTTACGTCATTACATCATATTACCGCACCATAATCACCACGTCATCTCGCCACATTCGCGTGGAGCAAGTTTCAGCTCTCCATTTTACGCCCATCATTACTTTTATACTGCTACTTTTGCTACAACGTAGGTACTAAAATCATGATTACTGTCAGGACGAGTTTAATCACGGCGAAATAATGAAGGTATACCACTAAATCTAGAGTTATTAAACTGGGTGAGATTTTTGTAATCGACTTTAATATCGCTGTGATATAAGAGCGTTATTTCCTTGTAAACGATGTTTCCCTTTTCCTACAGTGAGTATAAAAAAAATTCTACACACAGATTTTCATTTGTATCACATTCCTTGAGTGAGAAAAATTATCCTCATGTGTTTTCTTTAACAAAAGTAGAACGGAATCAAGAAATGAATAGTCTAATTTGATGTTCCGTAATGGCTTGGTTTAAGATTTTGTCGCACCTATGAATGTGTTATGCGTTCGGGTACAGTTATACAAGCGTGGGCACTTTGAGGTCAGACACACGTCGATGACAGCCTTCATCCTACGCATCATAATAATAAGCCCTTTATTACTCTATCTGACTCTTGCATAATCATCTTTAATGTATAACGCTATTAATTTTATTGTTCATAATATTAAAAAGCCCAGATCGTTACGAGATTGTGTTACAATGTTATAAATATATGTCAGTAAGTCTTCTGATAATCCCACTAAATCGTATTAGATTTCATAATTTCTAAGGAAATATTCCCGAACTTGTCTAACGCGTATAGAACGGGTAATTCTTGTTGCCGCCTACGTATCATTAGAGCAAGTCTCCATCATCCACTGTAAATTGTTTTACGTCAATTTCATTATCTTCTTGATGAAATTGTACATCTAAAAATAATGGATGGGGAAGTCTATTATTAATCTTCTGTTGTTTATGTTACTTTGTATATTGTTCTTAATTACTAGGTGTAAAAATTTGACGCGCGTCACGTCAAAAGTATACGAATTATCTCGTAGCCGATTTTGAAATTGCCTTGTGTTGAAAAGCAGTTTCATTTAAAAAACTAAACACGTTTGTCAACGCAACATAATGTAGATTGTGTATTTTTTATGGAAAAAGAAAATAATTTGTATTGAAACCTGAAGCGTGTGCGGCTCCCTAATTTGACCAAAATAGCCAAACTTACCGTGGTCGCAGCCTGAAGGTAATCAAACTACATGACATTACACGTGCAACGTGTGAACTGACGTGAAGCATGCTTTGCTGCCATCATTTGTTTTATTTTCAGCCTAAAAACTATAAACATATCAATAGGATCATCCTGACTTTCTAATAGGCTACTTAGAAGCATAAACATACGAAGCTCAATTTATTATTTTTCACTTTAACTGGTAATTAGAGGTGTAACCTAACAAGAAAGGCTTCATTTAACAGATAAAGCGTGTATCTTAGAAAAGTTGACGGACCGTTTCCTATCGTATTTGGTCAACTATTTTTATCGGATTTGTGTTATTCCGCCCACTATTTCTAACCGAGTCAAACTGGTTTGGGAACTAGTCAGGTTGTGTCGAATTTTTACACGGCCCTTGAACGTTCCGTGGTTCCGATATAGAAACCAGATACAGGGCGCTTATTGGAACTTGAGTTCTTATTGTTGATGTAGAGAAAATGGAAGAGCCCAAAACTTTTATCAATATCGGATGTAAACTTATAGTTTGTACGTTGTTTGACCAGTAATAGTTTCTATTAGTTTTCAAATTATTTAACCTACTTATATTATGGCATTTCCCTGAATTTTAGACGTACTTTTTATATGAATGTGCTAAATCAAGTCTCAAAATTTCAATTTTAACTAGACTATTAAAATAGTGTATCATCCAGTAAAAGCTTCTCATTAATGATATAGGTAGAGTTAGGAAGCGTACCTAATTACCATGCTTGCCTATGTGATGGTGTTCTTCATAATACAAAGTTTAGTTAGACCTTTGACACTAACAATATGTCAATGTTATTATTGGGTTGTCTATAGTTGGCACACTAGCTCTTTTAGTGGATCTCTGTCATTGAATCGCGTAGGAACACAAACGCCGCCGGCGCCCGAGGCTCTCACGTCACAACAAAACAAACAACCGACTAGATGGTATCTTTCAAACGAACTTGATCCGAATGGTTCACTTCACCATTTAAGGAACTATAGGTTACTGTTACTACATTATACTCTATGCATACACTTATCCTGTCACGTAGTATACACATTAAACTTTCATTTTCATACATAGTAGCACTCACTCTTTATTTTTGGAGACAATTAATTTCTTCGTAGGGAGGCCGATACGTGATACAGCTTCAAAAACATTTACAATGCACGTTAAACTACTGTTGGAGGAAAAAGGATCTTTATAGACTTTAACGACGTCGCGGGTCGTCTGTCGAGAAGGACTGACGAATTAAACGATTCGAAAACATCCGAAACTAAATTTATAGCTTGTTTTCTTTTGTTCTCGAGAGTGATTTCACATGTCACGTCTTTTAAACGCTTTGCTACCGATACAAAAACGTTTAACGTAATCATTTTAACAGCAATCTGATATATTAAAACATAATTGTTCGAGTTATGTTGGAACACAAAAACGTGTAAAACAAAAGCCGTTTATTTTCATCATTGTAAATAACACCCTTTAACCCTTTATCATAAATAATGGGGATTGTTTGACTACCGTCAAATGTAATCCTACCCACATCTTGGCGCATTACAGTCGCGCTGTCACACCCAACACGAGTTAACAACGACAAAGTGAGCTTGTGCATGACTATTCACTTATGAAATTTTTATTGAGTCTTAAATTATGAAACGGCTCAAGAAAATATTATATCATTAAGGAAAATAAGCCATTCTCTTTTGAAGAAAATTCTTTCGCCTATATTAAAACTTGAATTTGATTTGACTCTATATTCCAATTTATTAATATCCCGTATAAGAGAAATGAATTAATCCGGTTTCTCGAAGTTGTTGGTACACCACGGAACTCCTTCGCTGTTGTTTGCAAATAAACCCGTAATATTGAATAACGATTATCTTACAAACCCAAAGTAGCAATTCAATGTAATATATTTGTTTTTCTCTGGTCAAATGACGCGTTTTATTAGTTTTCACTTTTTATTATCTACAAAGAACTGGTGTATTGTTGTTCATAAATTTGCTATAGGAAATGTCGTAAAAGATTTTAATGAATATAACTGCATACTCTTTCTCCATAATTCCGTACTAAACCTTGCCATTGTGATACAAAGTAGGGCCTAATTTCTTGTTTATTGTTGTTTCATTGTGACAAGATCTAAATAACACAAAGTTATAAATATCTTCGTATTTATATCCATCGATTTCTTATTTGAAAAGTAAAAGCAATTACCGGACAGTAAAGTTGAACTGGATATCCAACTTCAAAATGGTTTAAATTTGATGTCACGATATAACAAGCAAGTTTAACCACCCGGAAAATAAACATACCGCCCCAAGATTCGGGGAAATAGGGGTTGATAAGATTGAGGCTAGAGGCTGTGAACTGACCCGGGATTTATTGAATTTAAGTTATTATTAGGAAACTTCTTTATAATATTTTTTTCATATCAAACAAAATATGTAGAGTAAGAGACCAAGTAAGACCCAAGTAACCTTTTGTAATATTTATTCGACCAGTTTCAATACTCAGTTTCAAAGTCACATGGATGAGGAAATATTTAGACCACAACCTTTTTTGGCGTGTTCTTCGCTAGTTCTAAGTACTCTGAGTTTCTCCCTAGTAGAGACACGGTATTTATTCAATGTAACCACAAACAAATGTCACAACAGCGAAATCCCATAAAGAATAAAAACATAACCAAGACCAACAACAATACATTTATATTATCACAAAAAGCACTTAAACAAATGTCCAAATAAAATAGGAAAGATTTTTCGCATCTGGTTTGTTTAAATAATGTTTAACGTACGTATCAATTGTACCCTCTCGACAATATGGATTACGGTGAATTTTTATTTGTGTTTGCAATACGCAACAAATATAGCACACATTCAGTTAACCATAAAATTCTTTGGGGTGGATTATTATTTTTGCCAGATTTTTTATGACTTGACATATTGTACTTCGAAAAAAACTACCATCATAGTATTATCATTATTACCTCTTTAATTAGTTTCTTCTCAAATGTGTAATCAAATCACTAATCAGGTATACAACAGTACTTTTTTTTTCTAAGTCGGGTAAATGCTCGTTGAATTAAATAAGAATTACATTCTAATACCCCGGCTTACTAGGAATTAAGCGTAAAATGGAATGCATTAAATATGCGAACAACCGCCACAATGCATTCTGTATTTTACCAAAACAGCAGCTGTTGTAGCACGTGCCTCGGTTCCGAGCTGCGACACAAAATGGGAACGCTTGCAAGTAATTGATGTAGATAACTCCTAACTGCATTAATTACCAAACGTACCCCAAAACATTTAAACAGCTCGTTTAGAATATTAATAGTTAATTATCAAAACATATAATTCCTGCTTTCAACTAATAACATTAAGTTGATAAAAATTACGGAATTAATGTTTCACTTTGACATAATGAGATCGTGATGTTTACCATCAGTTACGCCCGTTGGTTTTTCGGCATGTTTAAAAATTGCCTTCAAAATATTTACAATAAGAAAAATATTGTTCTTTCTTTTCGATACTGGTTGTTAACGACATGATAATCGTCACAACGAATACGTTTTCGCTGATGCCCTTTTAAGGAAAACTCTCGAAATTAAATCAAGAGAAACTGTAATTACACTTATTTTTCTGACGATTCGCTTCGAACACGTGTTGGTTTACCCGCACGAACAATTTGCGAGTTTATAATTATTATTTTACACAATGACCCTAAACCCATTTGAATCCTATTGTAATCACAGTATAATGAGTTCAGTGTTGTTAAATGAACGGGGCGGTGCATTAGTGGTATTTTATCACGCATTTTATCACGCTTATCAATTCGAAATAGCTTTTTGATATATGCCAGATGTCGCATACTCCCCCTTTTGCTTGCTCTCTCTGATCCTCTGTAAAACACGGATGTATGAAAAAATTAATGTTTTTAAAATAATTCAAGAGCAAAATGCATTCAAAATTAGAACAGTTTTAATTGGCGCAGTTGTATGAGTGTCAGTTTCACTGATTCGCAAGCATCTGCCCTCAATATGTCAGCTCATATTTTGGAACATCTGTTGGACAAGCGATCATCGTCACGTGATTGTTCCCTGGCCCTTACCGCCGTGACCTACACAACCATTATTATCTATCAGCGGGCCATACATTTAATTGGATTCTATTCACTTATCGTAACATTCCTATTAAGATCAGTTTGTTTTTTCAAGGACCACTGAACACGCATTCGAACATGCGGCATTCTTTAGTATTTTATGGACAATTAATTTGAATTGGAAAGTGCAACGCATTTATTAACATTAATTGTAGATATGAATTAAATAACAATGTTGTTGTTATTACTGGCTTTCCCCGCGGCTTCGCTTGAATTTGAATATGTTATACCACGCTCCCTAAACGTTTTAAAATTTAGAGATGACATGTCTTTTCTGAAGTGCAAACTCAACTATCATTTTACCAAGTTTCATTAACCTATTACGTATACGCTGTACTATATACTTAGTTTAAAATGAAACATTTAATATGTTGGAATATAGTCTAGCAGTCCTTTAACACCCCATCGTAAATCAAATAAAATATTATTGTCGCATGACTTCACAGTCGTATTTGTAAGCATTTTTCAATTATCCGTTATTGACCACAATGGGCGATCTTATTGGCCTTTTCACTGTCGTAAACAATTTGTACCGGGTCCTAAATTTTAAATCCCAAGCAAATATCGGCCTAATGCTACAGATATAGAGCACATAATGTTGCGTCGTAAATAATATTGAAATTGATCCCACAGCCCTTTTTACATGAAGTGAGTTCGACCTACTTGAACATTTCGATTGTTACCGCCTGCATATAGAAGTACTTTGTGCAACCGCTAAAACAATAAAAAAGCCATAAATTAATATTATACTTACCTTTTGATGTTCGTTTTAAATTTCCTTTTTTATGTGAACGAATTCAAATTTTTTTGTTTCTTTTTCTTTCAGGTAAGTTGAATTTTTATTCACCATCGATAAAATATTTATTCAGGTAACAGTTTTTCTTAAATACTTGGCAAATTCTGTGTTAAAATTCATTATAACCCAAGGAAAGAAAACGATGTTTGGGAATGGGAATAAAGTTTATCTCAAGAAACAAGAAGTTGGAAACTAATAAAGTGAGCGACTGACTTTTCCACTTTTTACTGTAGGTTCGCGTGTAACGAACTTCTTCGGAAACTTTAGATATACGAGGGGGGGTCAAAAAGTTCGCGGAATGGAGGGGATAGCGGGGGGTGGGGGACCTGCCGCAGGTAGTAACTAATGAGCAACTCTTTGTGAGTATATATGCCAAGTTTGAACCTGATTGTGTCAATAACCTTTGACCTGTCGTCGATCAAACAAGTGAATCCGGAAGAAAAACTTGAACATGGAAAAAATCGAGTTTCGTGCCGTCATAAAGTTCCTCACTAAGCAAGGAAAACCACCTCAGAAAATTTTGGAAGAAATGTTATCAGTATACGGGGACTCTTGCCCTGGGAAAACCATGGTGTACAAGTGGAATAGCCTTTTCAAGCAAGGCAGAGAGTCTCTTGAAGACGACCCTCGCTCAGGACGGCCGATTGAGGCCACCACCTCAAACATCGTTGAAAAAGTGGAGAATCTTATACTGGAGGATACTCGTTTGAAGAAGAAACAACTTGCAGAAATGGTTGGAGTATCACCTACAACCATTTTAAATATTCTACACGACAATCTTGGGATGTCAAAAGTCAGCGCAAGATGGGTGCCAAGAATGCTCACACCACCACAGAAACAGCTGCGCGTCGAGTATTCAAAGGAGTTTTTAGACCTCTGTAGCGCCGACAAGGAAGGAATTTTTGCAAGACTTGTTACTGCAGATGAAACTTGGGTTCATCATTATGAGCCTGAGTCGAAGCAAGAGTCTATGCAGTGGCATAAAAAGGGTCAGCCCCCCCCTAAGAAATACAGGGTGTCACAATCGGCTGGAAAAATCATGGCAACTGTTTTTTGGGATACAGAGGGTATTTTATTAATAGATTATAAAGATAAGGGTGTTTCTATAACGGGAGAATACTACGCTAATCTACTAAGACAATTAAAAGAAGCAATCAAGGAGAAAAGGCGGGGAAAGTTGACAAAGGGTGTGCTGCTTTTGCATGACAACGCACCGGTACACAAGAGCCGCGTTGCGATGGCTGCCCTTCATCACTGTGGCTTCGAAATGTTAAACCATCCTCCCTATAGTCCAGACTTAGCCCCCTGTGATTATTTTTTATTTCCCAAATTAAAAAAAGAGCTTCGGGGGAAGAAATTTTCCGATGATGAAGAAGTCAAGTCGGCGATTTCGGCCTATTTTGAGGACAAAGACAAATCATTTTTTTTCGACGGTATTAATAAGTTAATAGAGAGATCTGAAAAATGTATTCGACTTAAGGGGGAATATATTGAAAAAGAAAAATAGTACAGTATTTTATTTCACCCCCCTTCCCCTCCGTTCCGCGAACTTTTTGACCCCCCCTCGTACCTTTGCTTCTTCGGGAGAGACGACTAGACTACGAATTTGTCGAGTTTAATTAAGGTCTGGTTGTCCGATGACCCTTCATTTGTGCAGATGGGCCATGACGATCTTATCCCGAAACGAATAGCTCTCGGTTGCTCCTTAGTGGCTGTTTAGCGGAGTCCCTTAACCGTCATTATTGTTTATCTCCTTCAAATATCCTTCCGTTCCATGTTGCCCAGCAATTTATAATGCCCGATTTGTATTTTTTCCCTTTTGTGTTGTCAATATTGATTTCACACCATTTATTAGCCCGTCCTGTCTGACCTTTTGTACTGATACGTTATGTAAAGCGAACTATTTGAATAGTAAATTCTGTTAGTAAATTATATCGTAGGTTTACTATCTGAAAGCAGTATCAATGTTAGTCACGAACTCCAGCGTGACTTACAGACATACTGGAGCGAAGTGTCTGTTTTGTCTGCTGCCATGCCACTTGGTTTGAGTGAAAATAAATAACTGCCGTACAAATAAGATATGAAATGACTTGATGTATAGTTGTTTGTTAAATCTTTAATGTACCTAATACATTTTCTAGGTGTACTAGAAAATAAATAATGTACATATGTACCATTAGTGAAATCCGACGTTGGTTTCAAAATACTCGTATATACATTGAAAAGATAGGTAGTCTCTTGTAGTTGTTACTTTCAAAGTGCTGACACCATTATCTCGCGTATAACAGGCAACGCAACATTTGTGTAAAAATGTTGAAAAGATGAAGAAAAATGACTGAACATTTTCATACTAGTGGTTATAAGAAGTGAAGCAGTTTTGATAACGTGTAAATAACAAACATTGTATTAGTCACGAAGTCAACTGTTGACATCCTGAACAAAATCAATTTTGAAATTTAATTACCTATTTGATAAATTAACAAAATCTGAGTCTCCGCTAAAATTGATAAGACGCGCTAAGTTTCAATTGCTTTACACTTCGTTACCTACTTTAGCTATCTGTTATTGATCTCTTTAAACTTAAAATTCGTTTCATGTCTCCAACTCGAGTTTAATTAAATGTCTACAAAGCTGATGGATTGAATTATTTTAATGGAAATGTTGGCCGTTTTGATACAGTATAAGTTATTATGGTTGCTCTTTCAAATACCTCCAAGACAGAAAACAAAACTTTAAAAGTACATAATATTGTCATATATTTTTGCTTAAAAATAAAGGCACCCTCGATGACCCTTGTCACCGTCAAGTCAAGGCTAATCTTTACCATTATTAATAACGTGTCAATAGCGCTGAACTGAAATGTTGGTGCGAACAATGTACGCTAAAATTAAATTAATGACTTAATTCTGTCCGTCACACTTGTTTGCCAGTCATCGTTGCGCAATTATGGATTTTTAATTAACTCTGAGTTAATCAAAATTAAATTTATTACTTGCAGGTATTCAATATTTCGGGCCCATTGTCTTCCGGGTATTTCTTCCGGACAAAATGGACGAAAGAGTGACGTAATTTTGATTGCTCCTAACTCAGTCCCTTTGTCTAGTGTAGTGTAGCACACTTCCGGGTTACAAAGTGCTCTCAACAGGATATTTCCGGAATCACCCTATACGACCTCTCTATCCTTTTTAGTTACTGCTAATTCAATATTCTTTTAGAAAATCTAAATGAATACTTTCAAACTAGTTTATAGCACAAAAAGGAATACTTGTGCATACATTTCACTAAATCTTTCCTATTTATGAACCACTTAAATGCAGACACATTCCTCTAAATTAACATAAAACCTTACTACCCCTTTTAAATGGCAGCCTACTATTTGTCTTGGACATAGGGCTGGGTTTGCATAATTTCAACCGATTGTCCACTGGCTGACTCCAATTATTAACATTACTGTAACAATCATTGAAAAGGATTTTCCAATTAGAGAACCCTCAAACGAATTAACGTGCGTCCTCAACATTGATAAAATGCTTTCTGTCTTCCGCTAATAGATTGTTACGCAATCGTTAAATAAATTTCGTTTCGGTCCGTTTCGATCCTATCTTTGTTTTTACATTCGCAGCTAATCTGCGCTTTTCTTCCGCTATTGGGAATCAAAGAACATTCCTTTACAGAACCGAAGCGTTACTGAGTTACGATTTGAATAATAATTTAATATCTAACTGTAGCTATAAGTAGATGTAATCTGTGGTTTCAGTCACACAGGCCGTTAAACCGTGTATGTCATAAATCTACGGTATTGTTGTCGTATCTGTACGACAGAGAGATGCGGGCTTTACGCTTCCACATTCATTTGTAATTTTGAAACGTCTCTTATATTAAACTTACGTTAGTTGAATAGCAATCCTTCCTGTACAATTAATACTATAATCTTATAAGTACGTATATATGAACCACGTAATGAATATTTACGGGAACTAAGAGGAGTACCAATACATCCACATTGCGTCTGAGACTGCACGGTATTTAGAACAATAGGACCATAACTTAGGTAAGTGAAAAGCTTGCGTTGACAAGGGTAACGTCCTCAAGCTATTTGTGGTCCGTTACTATCTGCTATGTAAAATTGAATACAGATATTGAAATAGACGCAATGGCGTGCATAAATTCACGGAACTGACTCAATGAACCATTCGAATAATGAATTCATTGGATGAAAGTTAAAATAATGTGCAGGGAAGAATAAAAAGAATACCAAAATGTTCCCGTATAAACAACAATGATACTTCGATCGTTATAGTGGTTTCCACAAATCATCCGAATCGTGACCGACCAACGTGATGGAATTTGAAGATTCTGGTCGGAACTTTTTTATTTTTTCTTTTCAACACAATTACTTCACATTGTTGACAGCAACTTATTTAAATGTACAACATATAAATTACAAGCTATTAAAGGCTATAAAGGAATGTTGATTTTAGGTACCAGTCTTATGTTTTATTATTACGTATGCTATTGTATACAAAACGTGCTTAGAAGCAACAGCATCTATAATTTCAATAACATCTAAACATAACTTGAAGTAGATACGTGTAATGGAATAACAAAATTGTTTATATTTATAGTTGTAATATAATGTTTGTATTATAAACTAGTTACCTGATCAGGAATTAATCCTTAAAATGTTCTTTCATACAAACCTAGTTTTGACAAAAACGAACACCATAAAAAAGAAGAACCAAACTGGACTTGTCGTTTTGAAAATGCGCATATAAGTGGTGCCTATACATACATTTCGGTGTTTGATTTTTATTAACATGGAAACATCATCATCAGCTCATACAATGTCCCCACCGAGGGGCTTAAGCCTTCCCTAAATTAGGGTGATTTAGGCCTTACATGGATACGAGTATATTGAATTACCTAATCAAACAGTGAAGGAGACTAATAAAATGGGTTTTTGAAGATTTTTGAAAATAAAATATACAAAGAACAGCTTTCCTAATGAGCATGTTTCGCCTGCAGCTACAGATTGTAGCTTCAAATGACTTGGAAGATTTAACGAATATTAAACTTCGAACATCGTAAAATAAGTAATGTCTTAAGTTACAAAACTTAATTAAATTTTATATGTTAATTTCTAACTTTTATGTTTTATATTATTTACTACTTTAATACCCGACTGGTTAGATAGAGAAGCTGAGTTTATAAGTGGGATTGCAATGTTTGTTTTTGGAATTTTCTTTGTTGAAACAGAGATAAAGGGAAAATTTTAAATGCAAATGAAAGGATTGCAGGAGAGTCTCATACTTATGTTACTTTTTATCTTAAAATTCCATGGGTTTGGCAGAAAAAAGAGTAAAGATGGAAACCGCGTATAATATAATCAATTAGCTACCTAATTAAGTTTTTCAGTACTTTGTAAACAGTATCGACAAAGAATTGTAATACGTAATGTACCCAACGTAACCCTAGTAGGTAAACAATATTTCTTGCGAACTCAGATTTACGAGGTACGTTTTCAGATGATGTTCTAAAATTAAACTGTACTGCATCGTTCAAGTAGTGTAGTTTATAACTTCCTTTGTAAACGGATTGTTAATTAATATTAGGATTTCTTTAATAATCTGGTTACTAACCAAAATACTTATATTGTACTAGCTGTGCCCTGCGGTTTTACCCGCATACTTCCTGATCCCGTGAGAATTTTGGGATAAAACATAACCTATGTCTTCCCCGGACCGTGAAAAGGTAACAGACAGACAGGCAGACAGAGTTATTTTACTTCCCATTTATAAATTATATAATCAAGTGAAATTAATGTAAGTTTTAACACGGCTGTTAACTTTCTTGTATTATTTGGTCGTACAATATAAGTTTACAGTTTACACTCATTACATTGCATGTTAACATATGTCTCGAAGCAATAAACGTGAAATGAAATTCGAGGAAATTGTGAGTGAAGAGATTAAATGTCATCGGGTATTTTCGCGCCTTTCAATTTCATTTTTTATGTTGATTTGTTACTATATCAAAGACTTTGCTTTGAAATCAGAAAATATATTTACCTATTTTGTAATATTTTATTGCTAAATTAAATCAAATATGAATATATTCTGATGTAAAAAGATTAATAACACCGCCTAGTTAGAAACATAGATTGTAATCCTTGATAGATTGATACCGAACATGGCAATGATAGATTATTATCATAAGTTGCGTCAATAGGATAAGTATAACTACAATAACAGCTCTAGCATTTTAATAAGCCTCGATATGATTTAAATAGTTTAATAAAACAGGTACCAACGGCTGAGGCTGACCTTGGTCGAGCGGAGCCAAATGTTGGCCGGTTGACCTCGACTGAAGATGGGATTTGGTCACGCTACTAATACAATACCACGCTTTTATACTAATACTCATTACTATGAAATGTTTAACGTTTTGACATTAGTTCCGTTTTGTATATCCGCAGTTTGACGCGAAATTAATTAACAAAGTAGTCAAAGTACATACAAACATAATTAGACGATGTGAGTTGATGAAAAAAAATAACTTAATTAATCAGTCTTTGATGTGTTCTTATAGCAACAGGCCACTAATTCGTTTTTTTCTGTATTTAGGATATTGAACTTATATTTACAGACATTCACTCACACAATCCGTGATAAACATTTGTGGATCATACAAATATTTAACTCGCACGGGAATTGAACCAGCTACCTTTTGCTTGGCAGTCCGGAATGAAAGTATAATTTTCCCTTCAATAAACAAAATTGTATAAGTATTGCAAATACTAAAGGTTTTGTTAGCAATTCCTGTTCCACCATACTTTTGAGAGTTGTATGGAAAGTTAACCATAAACAGAATGTTGTTATACCAAAAATAGGGACTGAATTTTTGTAAGTGGAAACCTGTATCGGCTTCGCACGCCATGTCAACAAACTGATATACGATTTCGCATTCAAATTAACTATAATAAAGATTATAATAATGGAAAATTACATCAAACAATTTCCATTGTCGTATAGTGATCACATTTCTCTAAATAAAAAGCGTCATTTATTATATTCTCCTCAAAGATATGAAAACAATTTCTCAGAAGAAACAAATATCTTTCAATTTTCTCTAAACAATTCGTAGTAATAAACAAAATATGGGGATGTACTTTCTGGAAAATAAGCTTACATGACATCTCTATATTCTTCGTACACGGCTGGCTTGCGCTTCGTACGATTTTAGATGGCATTTCCTCACGAATACTTCAACAAAAATATGTCGTTCCGAATTTGTACTTCCATTTTTCCCAACGATCAATGTTTGCAAACGTGACATGTTAATATAGAAAAAACCGTACAGAAATCTGTTAACTGAACGGAGTTGACATTTTGTCAAAGCACACAAATTTTATTCACCTCTTTGCCTCTTTTGTAAGTTTACAAGTACTTTATTATTCGTGACATTCATGAGGATTAAATGAAATGTAACTTATTCTAATTATGTTAGGACTCAAATTACTTTGACATTTTTTCTCTCATCTATAAAACAAGCTAACACAGTTTTAAAAGTTTGCTCCGATTTGTCCTCATATAACTTTAGTAACTTTAATCATAGTTGAGTTTGTCGTCGTCGAATCTCCAAGGATCGATTTAGTTTTCAACTTAAGTAATTCAATTTAACATTGGATATTGGGAAATCTTTTAAATTAGAGAACACTTTTGTCTATATGGCAGTTTCCTAATATAGAAATAAGCTTCTATTTGGATGCAATACGCTTGTTTTATCGTCAATTGTGCGATAGTGTTGGCACATCTTGGCTCTACCTACGCTACCATGAGTCAGAGTGTCTGTCTAGTGAACCAGACATGATTTACCATAACCATCCAAACACTACCTGTTTAGGAACTTAACCGATTTACTCAATCCTAGATTGTTCGATTGTTTATTTGTTAAGAAATACTTTATCGGGGTCACTTGTGGTTGTCCCAGATCGTAACTCAAGCGTTACATAATGTATGTATAATCTAAGTTTTATTATTAAGTGTTGCATTTTAAATACTCCGCTTTATTGTTAAAGTGTTAGATGTTAAATTCGTATAAGAATTAACGCTTTCAAAATGTCAGCAAAACATAGGTAAGTAACCTGTGTTGTGTCATGAAACTTGTTACAGCCAGAACAAGATTGGAATCCAACCACTAGCGTTAGGTCACTAAACTATTCGGTATGTCAAGTGTCTCAAAATCGTGAGATTTGTAAAGATAAACCTGCATTTAGTGTCTGTTCAAATTTAATGATTGCCATCAGCTGGGTCTTGCCACAGTTTACCAAGAGTTACTTCGTTAGCACGAAGTGTTTGCCCCACTTACAAAACGCTTTTAATTTCCTGCACCAACAATTATCTCCTTAACATTTGACCGCTTTCTTTATAGAGGACAATGTGTAATTACGTAACTTCCCGTTGCATCAACTTGCATACGCCGCTGTTTAGATAGGTATCTAGGTGAAAATAATATCGAAGTAAATTGGTTTCTTGATGTACCATCCAATTTCTATCCAATTAGGGTTCTCTCCGAGCCGTGTGAGATTATAGCAATCTTTGAAGCATGAGTAACATACGTAGTTGGACATGTATTGTGTCCTAGAGCCGTCATTCCTCATTACACAGCCACTCAGTCGACTGAGACTACAACCAAACGATGTGCACCTGAATAATTTGTTACAACCTCAAGGTCTTTGTAATAAGGATTATAATTTAAAGTGTGCGTGCGTCCAGTTATGTACATAGTTCAACTTGACACATGCGTAATATTCTCGAACGGACAGATGCAATGTAACCGACAGCCTCTAGGCAAGTTCCCTGCTGTGAAATAAATCGGACAACTTTTGCCTCACATGAAACACAGGATCGTTGACAACAGATGAGAAATCTTTTCTATTTTGAGTATCATGTTACGACACTTATCATTATTGTTTTATATTAATCTTTGAAGTGTTACACCACACACATCAATAAATAACACCTTATTGTAGATGTATGAAACATAGAGAATGAAATAACATAATTGGTTGAATAAACTGTTACTAATATTGCCTACGCTAGAGGATAAACACTTGTATATTATACAAGAGTTACATGGACTGTGTTAATACTGTGGTTGGAGTATAGTTATAAAACCGAGAGAGCTAACGTTCATTATAAGACGTCGGTATAAAAGCATAAGATGATAGTATCTAACAGCTTTCGAAATGAGCTCGGCCGACCGCTCGCCTTCGTTAATTCAATCACGACTACAAATTAACTACATGCCCCGACCGACCTACCTATTGAACCCTTACGTATAAATAGTCATATATTACGCACTTAATATTTTAATGGATGTATACCTACCTATTTCTGTAAAATGTTTAATGGACATGTAACAGATACAACATTTCCACTCGTATATTAATATAGCAGACTTAATTAGAAGTATAATTATTTTCCTCCATGATCTGCATTATTGCAAACTAAATGTACCTACATTTTAAATGATGAATTAAAAAAAACACCTAGCACACACAATTTGCCCTTCATAAATATTTCATACCAAGTTCCTGCACAACTTTCTGGATTTCATTTTCCATGCCTACCATTTAATATCCTGAGAAAAATAAAATTATTTCTCCGTCCCTGTATTATTCTTGTTATCTATTTTGTTCCATCAAAGCACTGAATAGATGTTTATTGTAGATTTATGATGAGTAGTCCTTATCCTTCTCAGCTTTACGTGTTTCCCTTTTTCTTTAGCGAAATTTCCACGAGGGAGGTATTATTTCTCCCCGTAAACATTGAAATCGGTCAATCAATGGGAAACGTCCGAGAAAATTCCGTTTTAGGATTTCCCTGTAGGTGTACACAACAAGGTGGAAACAAAGCGGCCTTCGTATCGATAGCTCTTGACATGGAAAAGCTTTTTTGCTATTCGCGATAAGGAACTGTACCGTGAGTTCGATATCGCAAAGGATTGATCGTTGGGCACTCGACACTCCTCCTTAAAAGCATTCTAGCTGCGCTTACACCTATTATCATAGTTTACCATACGATCAAGGTATACTTTTCCCGATATGATACTTGATGCACCGCTATAAAGTCTAAAGTCATTTGCAACTTCCATTCTGTAATATCTTATCGAATTCGGAAATGTAAAATAACATATTTTCTTGATCTAGCGTGCAGATCGTTACATTACACAAATTATTGTCATGGAAATAATATTTAAATTTAATTTGTCTTTCTATTTTCTATTGTCGCTATAACTTTGTGGCTTATGGTAAATAACTATCGTCATTTGAAGGCCTAAACTTGTAAATATATCTACGCATAATTTTACAGCTGTATATTTCATGAAAGCTCCAGGCGCTGACAAATTGCACTCTCCGTGTACAAAATAGGTATCCAAGGGAATTCAATTTGCGAAAATACATTCCGCGTGGCGTGAAATTTTTCGTTACTTTTTGGGAGTTATTCTAAAAGACGTTTTACCTTAATCCTTAAAGGAGCTAAACCGGATATTACATTTAAAAGTTAAAGTTATAAGTAGTAAGGGGATTTTAAATATCAAAACGCTCCTGGCTCTTCAAATTTTAAAGTAATTTTCATCCTGCCATATAATCTAGAGTAATAAGTAGGTAGCAACAGCTTTAAGCTTGTGTAAGAACGCAATTATTAGTGTGTTCTCGCAAAGTAGACGTTAAAGTTAAAGTGTATAATTAAAGCAGTTATGTGAGTGTACGGCTGCAGACCACACAAACAATGTCTGGTGCCTGAAGCTAGTCGTGAACTATAAGTCGCCCTACGACCGCCCGCACTACATACAGACTTTCCATTTCCAATCTCAATATGAAGCCATAAAATCGATTTCATTTGTTTCTCAAATTGTATACCACTTCAGAACCTTTGTTCTAAGGCACATTATTGATTGAACTCAAACTTCTATTAAATCGAACAGCAATCACAACTTCGAACGTCGTTCTGATAACATTACGTTGATTGAACGCAAATATGTGTGATATGAGAGTTAACGGACGTAGGTTTCTTGAGTACGAGTATGTATCGCTTTCAGCAAACTTGTATTGCTTTATATGTGGACGGTGACCGCTATTTGCCGGAAGCCTGTCCCTGTTGCGACCGCGAGATTGACAGCCCTAGCTTGAGGTGCACTTTAGCGAACGCCTCTCTTGAACTCCCGAGTGCCACTTCCTTGTGAAAATCGCATATTGCAACATTCCTTTCATTGCACGTGTAATGTTTACAATATACCTCATTCTCTTGTTCCTTGGCCATTATTATGGTTGTTCTGAGTTAATGTCTTTATTATTTACATGCAAATATGCATATGCTGGTGCATTGCAATAATGCAGAACTCTTACAATAAAAAAGCTCCACATTCTTGAAAATATCTT
This sequence comes from Timandra comae, assembly GCA_958496195.1. NCBI lineage: Eukaryota > Metazoa > Arthropoda > Insecta > Lepidoptera > Geometridae > Timandra > Timandra comae. The sequence continues at coordinate 4,154,046 of OY292360.1, forward strand.
ATTCTATTTAGTAAAACTTCTGCTATTTCGTTTAGTTCACCGTCAGATCATGTTTCCTAATTAACTTAGTCTCCGATAGACAATAATCCAATCCGGTTGTGCAACTTAACTATATTGTTCGTTGGTGCAAACTGCAGGGGTCTTATCTTATCAATGCGATGCTGTTGTAAAGTTTTAATGAGCAAAACCTAAGCCCACTGGATTCCGCTAATCGAAGTAAGGCTTACAGTTACCTTGTGGGTATAAAATGCAAAATAAGACATAGTTACACTCGCAGCACCGATACTAACTGTCCAGTTACGGCATACATTTTATTGCTAACCTTATTTAAAAATGAACTTAGTTAATACTTTTATTTGGTCATACCAATAAAATGATATAAGTTTTAATAAACATTTTAAATTCTAATTTAACCTGCAAGTAAGTGCATCCTCTGATAAATGTTTTATGATCCAATAGCTATTAAATAACTATTCAATGATCGTTCGTCTTCATACTTCTCCAGCAACTTACATATCTCTGTGTACTTTATGGGGATATTAAATACTATAACATGTACCTAAGTTTATTACATTATTATAAAAGATTATTTTATTTACAACTTATGCTTATTAAAATACTTACTTGGTCTAGTATAAAATCAATATAAATAACATGAATTAAATCAACAAACAATTCAATAAAATGAAGTTGTAAGTATTTTTATTTTTATTGTCATTTGTAAACATGCAGCTTGTTTCGACTTATGTAGTAAACAAAATAATGTAGGTAATGTTTTGAACTTTAATCCATAACTTTAACAAAACACAAATGTTGGACAACTATGACAGCAACTATGAGTCTTTGAAAAATGTGATTCTTACTTCCCTTTTATAGATAAATGCCTCTTTTCCAGCATTCTCCCGTTGATTTATTAAAACGTTGTACTCAGAACTATGGCTATATGACTGCATGCGAATGCACCGTTGCACACTGGTCATTTACCCATAAAAATATTTCGAAACCACAGTAACGTGAAATATTTGCTTTGTTATTATATGAAAACTGAGTTGTGCTTGCCGAAGCAAATTATTTGCCGTTCACAGTGTCCATTGTAAACGGTACTCAAGTAGGTACAGTTTGTTTGAACTTCTTTTCTTATTTTGCTCCGTAATTTTAATAAAGTTAATTGGAGTTTGAATTTTTAAGTAAGTAATCTATAAACAATGACGTAATGTATAAGCGTAACAGACAGATCCCCACTTTGTTGATAAGCAGCAACGACATGCTAATAAGGATAATGGTGTTTTTGAATACCTACCTACTGCTGGGAACCGCTTTTTAAAGACTTATGGGGTAACTTGAAAGCATTCAAATTTGGGTCGTGTGCTAATTCTTAGTTGCCTGTGAATTTCCATTCTTCTGTTTTACTCGTCACTTTTTTAACAATAGATTTTTTCCTAGACGATGCTGTAATGTCTTTGGAAGAGTTTCTTTTTGAAAACCTTTCTCTCTCAAATCTTCCAGCATTCATAATCGATTATTACGTAACAAGGAAATTTTATTCAATTGTTGATTTGCATTACAATAGCTTATATCATCAGTGGTATAATGCATTGAAGTCGAAGCCAAACAATATTGAATCTAAAAGGCAAAACAGTGGCTGAAATGCTATTTGTTTAATCGTTTGAAACCGACATCGTTGACAGCGGATTGATATATTACGAGAATAAAATGGTAACGTCAATAGCTCACTGAACGTTCACTTTATGTGATAATTCACTTCACAAACGGATTGACATGTTAAATTAACCGAAAACTGGACTACGGATCATTGTACTGTCTGGCATGTGAATGGATTTGATATTGTCTGCGCGATGGGAAAAAGTGCATCTATTTGGAAACAGTTATAAAGAATTCAGGTCAATTCATTATTTATTGACAATGTTTAAAGTTAATAATTAAACCTTGGCATTTAAAATATTAAATTAATAGGCATTTAAAGATACGGAATTAATGCCTAAATCTATATATTCCGCATACCAAGTTTCAATATTAAAGCAGTCCCACGCGGAAGCCAACGTTGCCATTAAAGCCTTTATTTTCCATGACTAAAGTTTAACAAACCAAGCACCACAATTGTTTTACCATAACAAATCTAATAATACAATAGTTTTTAGTGAATTGAAATGAATACGAAAAGGAAGCGAGAGAATCTGTATCAGACCGTAACGCAAATGGGTTAACAACCTTGATTTGTGAACATGTTGACTGACTTTAGGTCGATATTGCACAGTTTCCGTTTCACACCATAATATTATACGAGTAACATAACAACGCTGTAGATTTTGCAACATGTTGGACGCAAGTTAGGTACACTCGTGTTTACTATCAGCGACATCTGCTGGCAATGTTTACTTGGACGGTGAATAATTTCAAGATAAGAGCCTTATTAACTTAGACCACTAGTGTCTTATGTAGACCAACTTTCCTGTAGTTCGATAGGAAAATCTTTTAAGATAAAATGTATCATGATGTCATTACTGAACTGTAACATACAAACAGTGACACATTCGCACTTCTGCGCAAATTAATGGCCTTTGACCCAATTTGTTTCAACCCTTACGATATTCCCCTCAATACTTTTCTTTGTATAAGTATTAAGAAACCAGGAATTTCGAACAAATGTTTCTAAATTTAAACTTACTTTTTAATTAGCTGAAAGGATAAACTACGCTGACGTGATTAGGTCAATCGATTGCGATGAAACATTTTTCATGTGGTTTATTTTAAGAGTTAACGTGTACTGCTTTTATGTAGTTCCGTATATGTTCTAAACTTTCGATATTATGTACGCAAAGGTTTAGACGTGTTAAGACGCTAATTTTATTGTTGATATTTCCCTAAACAATATTCACAGTCAGCGAAGGGACTTGTTAATTATTAGTGGAATCTATCGATTGTTTAACCTTCCCTTGCTACAAATTGGTATATTTACATAGATTTTCAACATAACAAACTAACGAAACTCCATTCATGTTAGTTTAGTTGATTTTTTCTATGGAATCTTGACAGCAAACGATTATTTATCTGACCAAAAAAGTTTGAACTTTCTCTTCTCAAACTTTAAACAGATATAACAATTTCTTAATATGTTACTAAACCAAATATTTGTACCAGACACACTGTTGAAGACGTTAAAAAGCTGAGGTGTTGAGTATACGGAGGTTCATTGTTTAGATCTGCGTCAAACAAAAGTCTTCAAAGCCGATCGTTTGAACGCAGTTCAGACAATGTTTAAACAACTGATACCGCTAATGCAGTGGGAAGTTCGCGGCTCTGTTCAACCGGCCATTTATTATCAATACCCGTTGTATTTCCACAAAGTGGAACATTATTCTTAACACTACATTTCCTTTACAACCGCCACTGTTCCGTATAAGCCAAGCCGGCAGCCATTATACCCAAAACCCTAGTTTAAAACGCATGGGGTCGTATGTAAAACATTTTCCTTATACGGTAAAGCTAAATTTTTCTTAGTAAAATGTCAACAAATAGTCGTAAGATAGGAGACAAATAGCTTTACGGCTCGTTTAGCCGTGTGAACCCGTCTTATTTTATAGGAAAGCGAGTCGGTAGCAGAACGTATGAATTTTTGTTTTTCCAACGTGATGAAATTCAAACAATTGGGTTAAAACACGTTCAGCGGTGTTGTGGTAATATTCGCAATATTTTTAAACGAACTTGGCCTTGGCAAGACCACACAAGTGGATTACGTGGTATGAACTAAAAACCTTTATTGAACTTTCGTTCATAAACGTTGGAAATACTCAATTTTACGCATAACATGTGACCGCCCACGGTAATTTGGTTTCTTTATTTGTTGGTTTTACTTACGTTGTTATTGATTCTGAGAAATAAAAATTTTATGGTACGCCTTTGTTATACTTTCACTTACATAATTAAATACCTATCTATTTAAAAAAAGAAGTTAGAGTTAGACAACCGAATGTTATTTTCATTGATTCACTAATGGTTGCCGTAAACTTAATAAAAAACCAAACTAGCATTCTAATATTTGCCAGTCGGAATACAGCTTCGGTAGCACAGTTTAGGAGCATCGCTATTGTTCGGCACGGTCCAAGGTTCAAATCCTGAGATGAAGATTTTGAATGTACTTAATATCTTATGTGAGTATGCAAAAGCTCTTTGCGGAAAAACGAAAGAAATATTATATTATTATTCGCTAATGATCATTATTAAACTATTATTAGTAAAAAGAACAAAAAATAAGTATATTATTCTCGTTTTTATGTGTCCCTGTCATGTTTATGATTTGTTACCGTCTTTGGAAGCTATAAAATGTGTTCCGTATGGTATGATCTACTGTTAAGCTTCTCATAAAGAACTTATTAAATAGCTGTATCTATTTCTCTAATAATTCATTTCTTTATAAAAGGTCTTTACATTATACAAGATTTGAGAAGTATTATACTTCTGAATAAATAATTTATTAAAATATTATTATTAATATCCAAGAATAGATCGAATATTGTCGTTAACTCCCCCAGAAATGTATAAACAAGAGTGGCTTATGTATATTATGTTTCATTTAAATATCTATTAATTAACTTATCCATATCGAAGACGCCATCTATTTCCTAATCTACATAACAATAACAATCTATTATAGCGTTATAACCACAAATACCAACTTAATATACTGTTGAAACTTTCATGTAATCATAACAACCAATTTCACATAATGGAAACAAACAAAATATTCGTATCATTATAATAATTCGCTCGTTTATAAAACAGTAGATACATTGTATTTAGCCAACGCTTCTAGTCTGTGAGAGCCATTAATTTGAGGTATAGAATTCCTAGAGGTTACTGACACACCTTGGATGCTGACGTGTTTCAACGTGCTTCCTGCTTCGAAATAGTTTGAGCTTGGGCAAATATTCTGCAACTTATAGCATTTTTGTACGTAACTTCTATATACCATCGTAGTTTAGAATAGAGCATTTGAGCTTCGAAAAAGAAAACAATACTAAAAATTTCGAAGTTTGTAAATCGTATTTATGGAAAGTTATTTATAACACTCAAATCCAACCAAAAATCATTAATGAATTTTAGAAATAAAGTTGGTCCTATGATTGTCCCTGTGTAAGTTATAACAGGACTTAGGTCAAGTAATACAAACTATAGAAAAAACGGCAAATAGTTTGATACACCTGTACCCAACCCAACGTCTTTTTATTCTCATTTAATTACATGTTCAAGAATAACGATTATAAGTTTCCGTTTATAAAACAGATGGCATTGTATGAAGTAGAGTAACGTATCCAATACAAAAGACAGATCAAAGAAAGGAAAGGATATCAAAATTTTATGAGGTCGACAGACCAGTAATAGTAGATCGTTTTGTTATTCAATTTGTCGAACGAGGTCTTATCGTTTTAAAATTCAAAACATGATATTCACTATTTCAAGTTTACCGCACAAGCAACGTTAATCATGCTATGAATATAATAACATCATTATGCTTTCAAGATTGAAGTAATGAGTATTGTTGATAGAATAATTACAACAATACCCGCGAAGGCTCACGCATTCAATCAATACATTATTTTTAAAATGTACTCGTAATTATTACGCAAGCATCTATTCAATAAACACAGCATCCTATTCTTCGATGAAATGAATACAACATGAAATAAGGACACGTCATTCAATAATATACCGCAGAATGGTGAAGTACCAATGCGAGTTTGTAAAGCTATTCATTCGCGTGATACTGTTGTTGACAATAGACTCTATTATTGTAACTTTAAAGAATATAATTGAACATAATCAAAACATGATTATGCCATTAAGACTCATGAGACATTCTAGAAGATTATGCCATTAAGACTCATGAGACATTCTAGAAGATTATGCTATTAAGACTCATGAAGCATTCTAGAAGCTCAAAACGCTTAAAGAACTTTAAGATCATAAAGCTTCAAAAGTACCTTCATAGTGAGGTACTTATTTATATAAAATTGCTGTAAAGCAAACAAATAAATTTATACTTTTCACAATCTGCACAATAATTCAACAGAAATGAACATTAAATGATAACTACATACAACTAAATGAGAAAATACGTACCGACTTCAGACCTCTGCCACGCCCTCCCATTGTGTTTGGGACCTAAAGAAATTTATAACTTGAGCGTTAACGAGGTACCGATACCATCAGCCAAGTAGCTTCTGACTTCTGACCACTTAGGAACAATAAATGATAGTTGCCGACATACTTCTGTCTAAGTTTTATTTGCTCATCTGACCTTATCTATCACCATATATAATTTGTGGTAAAATTATGATAACAATGTGAAAATACATTACTCATCCCCAATATTTCCCCCGGCTCGACATAAAACTCGACGGTCCTTTATAATACCTGTTTACGCATTTCTTCGTAATTTGTGTTTGGCTAATGTTGTGCCGTAGTCATTAACTATAGCGAAGGCTGGGCCTCTCCGCGCATAATTATAATTCATTACTTTATTCGTTGTTATAATGCGTTTTATGTTATTGAATTAAATAGTATTGTCGGCGATGGGTGCGTTAATTCTTTGAATAGCAAATTTAATCGCTTAAAAAATGCGACACGTACTGTTGAGTTTCAACGAACCAGCGTCGTAGGCGGAAATGAGTTTGTTTTATTTTACGGTGTCTGACTTCGAAAGTCCTTTTTGCAAACAGACCGTTTGAGGTGGGCCATTCGTCATAATACGAGTCCCATGGCACGACACCTCTGTGATGTGTGGCTTTTATATCTCGAGTAGAGTACTCGTATGCCACATAGTTACGTATATAAATCAATTTTATCCACGCTTGCGGATACCGCAACGAATCGCATTACATGCGGTCACTGACATCTTCCTGTATTGCATGAATTCAATAATGTAAAACGGGTTACAGCAATCTGAATAGAATAGTCATGAAACGAAGTACCTAGATTGTCTATAAAAACAATTATTTGGGTGAAAGCTTCCTGTGGTTTTACAACATCCATTTTATTTACAACATTTCAGATAGACATTTTATTCTGATTCATAATAAACTTTACAAACTTATTCGGAAGAAGTTTATTTTACAAGGGTTATATCTACGCTCGTATAAAAACCACAAACAGTGTGAATCCTTTTGTCTAATACAGTTTATTGCTTCAAGAATAGTACCCACACAGTGAGGAGCCCCCATACAACATCATGAATGCGTAATGTCTTCCTAGACGGTCATTGTAAAACATGTCGCAGACGTTTCGTATGGGTAGAACTATGTTACGTCATTAACCGAAATATAAGAAGCTTCCCCTTTTCTTTTGTTTACGCCTATTTATGTATTTTATTCAATAATACAGATCATGTCTATTTATGTGTATAGTTCGTGTTACCAGTAAATTATTTCACATTATAATCAAGGTCAAAGACACCAATAACTGTACAAGAACAATGCCTTATTTGTCCAAACTATGCTTGTGCTTATAAGTATACCAGTATCTCCAGTTAGCTATAACATTTTTTCTTAAACATATCTGAACGCCCGCGGTATCTTCTTAGACCGGTCTAAGCTTCCTGCTATAATCCTTAAACGGTGCTATACATCATTTAATGCGTGTAATTTCCTCTGTGCGATTTTTTATCAAGAATGCTTTGGTAGTCTATTAACTACGTGCTGTATTATGAAAAAAGTAATGAGTTTTGTGCACATTATACGATAGAAATAACATAATTCAATTGCAATTCTCTTTTTAGAAGTAACGGAAACTAACTCGCGTTCATACCCTTCAGAGTATATTTTATAGGAAGTATTAAGCGCTGGTCCTTCTGAAGCGTATGTAATTTATGAATTGCTCTTTTGGCACTGTTTCAAATTTTATGAAATATTGGTACATACTCGTTATATATTGAAGTTTTAGTTACGCGTGTACATTATATATGTTATTAAGGATAACAACACGGCAATAATAAATTTAATATTAAGTTTGTATTCCTGAATAACTTCATTCAAAATTCAGGAGACGGCGCGTCAGCTGGACCAGTGATTTATACTTGGAACGTAAAGTAAATTTACTTCCTCAAAGTAGAATCCCACAATGTTAATAAAATTCTGAAAAATATATTACAAAAAGCAACTGTACTTAGAGTTGTAAAAAAAGTAATTTGTAAAAACATACTGTATGAAAAACTTAATAATGTGTTCCTTCGTAAATTAATTGTATAATTCTCGGTTACGTTAAGAAGGCAACAAGACTAATAACCACCCATTTTCTTCACGTGCACTGTCGTAGTTACAGAATTATTTAATAGTAGCTTGCTTATGCAGACATTGCTTCGCACTTTCCTGGCCGTGTTGTTTTGTAGGTGTTTCCATTCAACGATATAGTATGATAACTTATAAAGAACGCAGACCATCGTTAAAATTTACCATTTGCGATGACTGTGACCGTAACGTTACAACCAAATTTGCACATCATTGATTGGATCGTTTCATGGTTCAATCGATAAAATTTAATGTTGGGAAACAGAACAGTTAGTTATACCGTAAAAGAGCAGCGATTTCGTAGCGGATCACTTCGCAGTAAATCTCGGCCTTTCTCTATTTATGCGGTCAAAGTTTAACAAGCTACCGATTCGGTTAACGAAATTAGTTGGCACTAGAATTCTGTCAGTTTTGTCGTTTATAACAAGTTATATTACTATTAAATGATCAAATATTTTGTCTGTTAAATTCGTAATTAGCAAATGTTGTTTTCAAGGACGCAGTAGGTATGTAAAGTCAATATTCAAAACATATATAGTTAAAGCGCTTACTGAAAGGCGTACCTACTCACTGCCTACAATAAATTCTGTAACTGACCGAATTGAACACGCCCCACAATTTATATCTGTAACACTTCATTTCTAAATAAATTAAAACATAAATTATTACAGTCAATAACAGATTAAACACAAGGTCTATTAATATGAATGGGCGCAGTGTTTATTTTGATTATGTACCAAGTGCACAAGTTGTACTACAAATATTGTAATATATCTTATTTTGGCTTAGCTTTATCTCTTTTAAAAACAAGAATAATTTTGTAAAGCACTACTTTTTTCTAAAATTAAAGTTAAGTACGACGAGAGTCTATTGTTCACTGCAATCTAGAAAATTTCAGCGTCATTACCCAAAAGCTCGTTCTAAATTTTTGAAGTCGTAAAACCCCACTCTATATTCCAGCAAGTGCACGTCAGGGAGCCTCAACCTGGCAGTACGTGCCACGTATGTATAACATTATACCTCCACTGACAGACAATTTTCTTAAATGTTTCACTACATTTAACCATAATTACATACTACCCCGCAACACTTTTTCTTTTCTGAATTTTAATATTGATCCAAAAAGATTTTAATTAAAACATTCCAATACGCCAACAGCAAAACGGTCTACGGTTGGATTTCTTTTATGTTTAATCCTTTTTAAAGCTTTCGGGTTCAACAAATAGCTTTGTTTTAAAAGATTTGAAGTAACAGAGTCATTGTAAATTTCCTCATCGTACCATTACTTTTTAGCACCCACGATTCAGGTTCGGGTCGAATAAGAACAGCCATAGAATCAATAGAGAAACTGGAGGGGTTAGATTTTATGTAGTGAAGGTATCGATACCTTTCCTATTGACATAAATCTTTGGGACAGTAAAAGTGTTCCGTTTATTGCCCTTAACACTTTGCACTACATACTTCACAATGACCGTTCCAACAGTCGTTTACTCGTTCAGTTAATTTTATCAGTTACCAGAAGGTTGAGTCGTAAATGTTTACTATTTTCAACTTAATCAGCCTAGCGCCCCGCGGTGTAATTAGAATATTGTCTGTTGCAAATTTTACTACAGCAGTCCCTTGGGTTTGAACCAAATAGTTAACTGAAAGGTTCACTATTGTAATCGGAAACCTACATGTGGCTGTGATAACTCAAATATGGCTACTCATACTCGGGTAAATCCGACCCTTCCTTTGTAATAAAATGCACAATATGCGGTCAACTTTTGGGGTGGTTAAGTTAACAAGAAATTATTATTCTATACAGACCTTTTTGGGAATGTGACTTGGTGACCTGCCTACTTTCTTGTAAAAAACATTGTCCTCAGTTAAAAAGCGGTGAATTTTTATTATTTATTTAATCGCCTTCTTCCTTAAATGTTTTTCAATTCCAAATTTTCATCTTATTCTATTCAACCTTTATACTCGCAAATATTTTTTGTAGAAACAAATTACTTTTCCTTATTTAATTAATGTGTTAACATTAAGGCATAAATTTAATATTCCAACATCAGACATTCTGGCGCATAATATATTTTCACAAAATCACGAATATTTTTGGTCCATAATATAAAAATGCCCTTATTTGCAAAGAAACCATAGAATACAGCTGACATCAGCAATTCATGAAGCTGCGACCCCTTTGTGAAAAACTGTATCTGTTTATATGGAGCGTGACATTATTTATAGCTTAAATGTTTTTGATCGAAAACAACATTTATAGGTGACTTACGATACTTATACACAATACTTTTGTCACCACATTAAACTGCTATCATAAAGATAATATACAAATTTTATACTTGATAAGATAAAAATAAACTGTTCAATAAGAAGCAAGTAAACATAAAAACCTTCGATAGAACAACTGAAATAAATTGCATCTACTCGTAGATACTTTTTTGGTCACGAATCACAATGCGAATGTCGGTGACATCTTGAGACAGTTCGCATTTGTTGGGTTTCCCAGACGATCCCGAAATAGGCATACCTACATCACTTATTTAGGATGACTCACGCATAAAGCGGTTGGATGTTCAATGTCCGAATGCCAATTGAAAACGTATTATGAGACATGGCTTCATGTGTCGCAATTACTTGTTATTATGTATAATTATTTGTAATTTGCATTCTTGCATAACCAAAAGTCCGTAATAAGATATCGGGCAGTATATTGCAGGCTTCAACAAAAAAAAACATACTTCACAATCCCCTTACACTATGAAAATTTAATGCTTCTCAAGAAGCCTTGTCAGATTATAAAGGTTTATCCAAAGCCTTACCCATATCGACTGTGGTTTGAAATTCAAACCCTAAAGGTCTTTCATACTATACAAACATATACTTTAAACAAGGTGTATCTACTTTATAAAACTTGAAGAAAACTGATAAAGAACTTTTGCTCTTATATATCGTGGATAAGCACTAAGAAGGCTTTCCGAAAAATCGCATAAAGGATGAAATATAATGGTTGTAAATAATAAAACCTTATCCGGTGTTTGTCTTTATGAATATATTTATCTTCAGACGAGAAAGTGATTCAAAAACACTCAATCCTATATCTTGGTAAAGTTAAAATACTCCGGGTTAAACGTATTTGTTAAGGAATGAGGACCAACATTTTTCGAAAGTTCTTAAGTCGATAAATTCTTACGGTCGATTGCTTACAAAATAATTCTTTTCAGTTCATCGACTCAGCTTGACTTGAGCAAGTTATGGTAAAATTTCCTTTAATTTTATTACAATATTTTGTTAACCGACTTCCAAAAAGGTCTTCTCAATCCGGCCGGTATGTTTTTTTTATACTTCGTTTTTTTAATCTTTATTTTTTCAATCTGTAGAAAACCCTATAATACACCTACCTACCCTATATCCTAGATTTTATGGATAGTGGAAGTGGTTACAAGATAAACAAAACATTTGTGCCAAACACCTACATAAGTTCAAAAGGTTTTTGAAGGATCCTCAAAAATCTAAAAGTGCTAAGTTTTAAGACTTAATTCGGTTCATGGCTACATAAGTATTAAAACAATCCGACAAATACATTCGTACTTTATTGTTCTGTAAACTATGTTAAGAATAACCAGTTTCTCAAACAACTAGCTGTTCTTACATACAGTGGTGTGTGTGGGACCTTCTCAAAGTCGTGACCTCACAGGACCTTGCCTACGGCGCTGTTCCTATACGCAATGAATAGCAAATACGCATTATTTATGTTCTTTGAATTGAATTCATATCCGATGTTATCGTGAATGTTCTTTCAGCAAATACCGAGGTTGGGGATGGAATTCACATAAATATATATCTTGTTATATTATCAGTTGTCTCAACCCAGTCGTATTTTGAATTATTGATAGATTTATTTAGGGTGAAGAAAATAAAATAATGCGCCGTTTATTGATTGTTGAGAAATCGTATTGTATAAGAACACCCACGTTGGATGCGCGCGCGTTGATCCCTCAGGACCCCAAGGCCGACTTACAATGGGTATCGTTTGTGCACTTCTTATTGCGATCCGATACTATTCAATCTCACTGTCCATTTTATATGGAACTAGTTTCCTGAGGCCAATTCCCTCTTGGAATGCTAGAACCCATTCACAGAGGCATTGAAATTCATATAGAATTTTATATAATATAGACTTTCACTGATCTTTAAGTCACGATCGTCAGTGTTCATTAACCTTACTAATTAATAGTTAATTTGGTTTGATAATTAATTTCATTGTTAGATTTACACACAGATCATGGAGTCAGTTTAGGACTTCCGCCTCTTTTCTCTATGGGCTTACACCCTAAAATCAGGAGAATATATTTTAGCCCCTAGAAATTCTTAAATTTGAGAAGGTTACTAGTACTCTTCAAAATTTGTACAAAATGTTGAGTTGTCCACTATGTAATCTAAATGCAAACTCCTCGTTCATATTCAGTCGAGTCCACGGCAGGGCCACTTCTGTGCCCGGATCCTTCACAATCGGTAATTTATGGCTTTCGCTGGAATTGCAATAGTGCGGATAACGTTTTATATCTCCTTTGGATGTTAAGAAGCTATTACAACAATTTACTTTAACGCAATACACTGCCGGCCAAAAGTTTGAGACCACTTGGTACACAACTTATAAAATGAAAAATATTTTGAAATTGTGTATGATAACGAAACAATATACACACCTGCGTTATCTATGAATAATAACGAATGTCTATACACCATTTCTCTAATCTATTTCATACAGATCATACCACAAATGAGCATTGTTTAATTACCATAGATGAGTGCCGCGTTCGAGCCAGGTGTCACAATTATTGTAATATTTTATGGCGGCTCCTTTGTACTTGTTGGGTTATTGTTTAGCGTTGACCTTAGGTTGTTGAATATTTAGGATTATTTTTAGGTCATAAAACCTATTCATAACATGATTATTTAAGGAGTTATTCCTGCTAGAGTCTATTCAGTCTGTACTACTGTTCTGTTAAGTGAAGATCTTCAAAAATGGGAAAAGTGCGTGAAATCTCAAGTGAAACACGTTCCGCTATTGTTGTTTTACACAACGAAGGCAAATCTGAACGTGAAATTGCTGCTAAGATGAAGTTATCGAAGACTTGTGTTCATGACGCAGTAACTCTCTACAGGAGAACCGGCAGTCATCAAGACAGTCCGCGCTCGACAAGGCTAAGAGCGACCACTTCTAGCGAAAATCATTTCATCGTTGTAACAAGCAAGCGTAATAGACGCTTAACAGCACCAGAAATCCGCTCTGAAGTCAATAAAAGTCGATCAAAACCTGTATCATTGACAACAGTAAAGAGAAGACTGAGAGATGCCAATTTGTTTGGTCGCGTTGCTGTTCGAAAACCACTGTTACGGCCTCAAAACAAAAAGAAACGGATGCAGTGGGCCCTTACCCATCATAATTGGACTGAAGAAGACTTCAAAAAGTTCTTTGGACTGATGAATCGAAGTTTGAAATATTTGGTTCGAAAAGAAGAGTTTTTGTACGGCGTAGTGCCGAAGAAAAGATGATGCCAGACTGTGTAGTGCCTTCAGTCAAACATGGTGGAGGCTTTATTATGGTCTGGGGATGTTTTTCTGGCTTTGGAACCGGAGATTTAGTCCCTATCGAAGGAATTATGAATAAGGAGCAGTACAAAGAAATATTGGAGCGAAATGCAGTTCCATCCGGGTTGCGTTTGATTGGAGATGGATTAATTTTCCAACAAGATAATGATCCTAAACACAGTTCTAACCTATGCAGGGGTTATTTACAATATAAAGAAAGAGAACAGGTGTTGAAAAACATGGTGTGGCCCCCTAAGAGTCCAGATCTCTATCCTATAGAACTTTTGTGGGAGGAGCTCGACAGAAACGTCCGAAACCATTGTCCAACTTCGAAGGAAGACCTCTGGAGGATCTTACAAGAAAGTTGGAACAATGTTTCACAAGAAACAATGAATAAATTAATAGCCCGGATGCCTAGATTAGTTAAAAACGTGATTAGATGTAGGGGAGGCTTTTTTGATGAAAAGTCAGTTTAAACTGTTTATTTTTTTTATAATTAATAATTGTAATTAGTGAGTAATTTTGTTGATTTTATATGTAATTGTAAAGTTGATTATTGAAATAAAAAAAGTTATAAGTTTTACAATACTTATTTATGTAGTTTTATTTCATTTTGTATATTTTTCATGGTGGTCTCAAACTTTTGGCCGGCAGTGTATATGCACATTTTGTTTGATTTACGCTCCAATAACAAAGAGTTGATTTATTACTATCTATCGACTAACTAAACGTTAAGTACGTTGTGCCACCGTAAGAATGAATTTTAAGTACTTATCTATCTATGTCCTTACGACGTGCATTTTTCTGAGACCACAAAATTGCTGGTTTTCTATAAAATATCAATTAATTGCTGAATTCTCGCACACGCTTCATAACGGCAGATACATTTCATTTACTATTTATATATTCATGTCAAAGTTTATACGAATGAGAATTTTTTGAAAATTCGCATGAAAATTGCAATCGTGCAAATTCATAGCGGGTCTATAGTACTTCATTAATATGCTTTTACTGTGTGTACTTACATAATGCCATATGCTTATATTACATCATAAATTGTATACACCATGCGCTGTTAATATAATATTAAGCGCATTGCCTTCATCGCAAGCAGAAGTAATAGGCTTAATTCTACTAACGTTGGTGCAGTTTTAATTGGGATATTAAATAAGTACCGACCAGTTTCTGCCGTATACCGCGTCAGTATTGCAACGAAATATATTGTACTAACTGCAGCATTACTCGCGTTTGTATATCGTGGGAAAATCGAATAACGTATTAGTCTTTGTCTTTTCTCCGAGTCCATTATTCACATCTTCAAAACTCTAAACATTTACCTATGTAAATTCGTGAAAAGATAACAAACTGACTCAGGTAATGTTGTTTATAATAACTGTAACAATAACATGGTTGTTTCTACAGAACTTGATTATGATAATACAGCCAAACAACCTAATTATTACAAATGTGATAGCCCACGCATTTGTTCCGATTGTATCCACATTATTGATTACTTCATTTGTTTTCATTCGGACACTTTGTTCCTACGATTCGTCCTAATATCTTCTCGTAAATATTTCCTGTTATTCTCTCCGATCGATAATTAGAAATCGAAATAGGTTTGGTCACGTCACGATTGTTCGTTGAACACGATTCTCTGCCAGAGCAATAAGTCACTTCCTAATGTTTGTGGCACAGGAGGCGTCTTAACAATGTACTAGTATAAATAATATGCCTTTTAAAACGTTTAAATTATTCAGTACAGAAAATATTACCTTCTATTTCTTGCTAAAAGGGGCTCATATTCGTAATTACTCGATAAATTATTCACAAATGTCCCGAATCAAGGAATATTATTAATATAAACGATCAATTTGTATGGTTGAATACACAAATAAACGTTATCTGCTACTTTACTACGCTCAAGAAACCTGTAAAAGCACTCGGTTATAATCCCTAATGCGGTAATCAAGAAATGTGAAATAAGATAGCTAGACCTCGTATTTATTAATCCCGATAACCTGGAGGGCAGACGGATGAGTAATGGCCTCCTATTTGTCGCTTTCAAACCCGACGCGGTACTTGAACCATACTTTATTTTGTTTCTTGGCAAACTATCTGTTCTTCTAATCGATGTAACTCCGAACAAACAACCCACGCGTTACATACTACTCATGCTTTTCCAATATTAAAATCACGTATTTAAATAATAACTTGCTTATCTGTTCCTCGTTTATCTGTGATTTATTACTTTACTATGCAATTACCTGAACTTTGAAAGTAATATAGTGTAGTTTCTGTTTATGCCTTTGACTTCTGTTAGTAATATGAATATTGCTCAAGAAAGTCCCTGAGGGAGTTTGACCGCTAAATTTAATCAAAACTTTTTGTTTCAGCTGAAGGAAGCCTGTCTGACTTTGCGCTTCGCAAAGTCCACTACAAGGCTGCTACTAACCTTCAGAAGGGATTGTTCACTCCGGAAACTAGGTATCATACAAAATGCATATTTTTTCAATAAGATTATAGTATCTGCAGTATTTGTAATGATCATCTATACGAGTTAATTGAAAATAAGTTGCCACAAATGTATGTCTGTCTTCACGACAGAACTACTGCACGTGTTTGACTACTTAATTGTTATTTTCTAGTTTGTTAATTCACGGGACGATACCAAGAGAAAATTTACGTAAATAATACTTAGTTCCTATATCATTTACAGAACCTAGCAACAAAAATTATTTGAGAACATTATTCATAGATTTTTTCCAGTTCCAATCCAAAGCTTTTGTTAGCTCTCACTTTTTCATGTTAGACAAAAAATACCACTTATTTTACCTTAAAACAGTGTTACATAAATTACTTTTTAATAAATAAAAATATTCCCAAGTGGTCGAGTACAAAAGAATAAAAAAGTCTGTTACTGAACACAATTTAATCAACGCTGTACCAACCTGTCTTGTAAAATTACGCATTTTTTAATAATAGATATTTTTTCATCAAATTATTAGAAGGTCCTACTGTTTTTCTTGGTTATAAGGACTATCTGTACTGTCTTGCCTTAATCGGTTCAGTAGTTTAGAAGCATATTCATGAAATAAATAAGTAAACTTTTAGATCTCTTCTCTTAAAATATTAGTGTAGAAATGTGCATTCATTACTTTTGCAAGTTATTTAACTTCTATTTCAAACATTTTCAGGCCACCAAGTTTACGCAACATGTACGATAAGGCAACCACAGATCGTCTCTCGGCTTCTATACTCGACCAACTCCGTAAAGACTCTCAGCACTCTCCATACCTTCTTTGCACTCCTGTCCTAAGCACAAAACGACGCAAGATCTATCAAAAACTTGATGTCGAGATAGAAACACATATAGTAAGTAAAAAATATAACATTATAGAGATATATTTGTGTTTACGTGTGTATTGAAAACAAATGAAAATGTCGTCTGAATTTTACAGCCAACGATAGTCGAAAATTTACGAAAATGGACATCCAAAGAGGCTGTTGGTGAAGTGACCGCGTTACCTGATGCATCTATGAGAATAACGAACAGTGTAACGCTAACACCTGATGAGCTTTCGGAATGTGGATCTGGAGATGACGAACCTATCGACCACAGGCTGCCAAGTCCAGAAGAACAACTCAGGGTCATTGCTTCAAAGTATGAAAATTGCCTTCTCTATGCTGCACTTCTAATAAAGTTTCTAAATAATGTTCTTTCCCTTATAAATGTTGACTTATACGTAATTCCAGATTCCCACCGGAAGTAGTTGCGATCGACACATCTGGCAAATACTTCGATAGAATGTGCAGTTCTAGGAAATCTCTTCACGTAGAGACCACTATGGGTGAAACTGACACCGTGAAGCGACGAACTAGAACGAGGAAACCTCGGGGTAAAAGACGAAACACCATATCGGGCACTGATCAGAAAGAGCTTAGAGAGGCTATAGCTGGGTAAGCTTCTAGACTGCACTGTACTCACACAGGTTACATTATCTAGTATTATCTCACTTTTAAGATCTCACACTTTATGTTACGTGTCGCATAATAGATAATGTAACCTTTCTCATCTCAATTAACTAAATAACCGTCAGCACCAACCAGTTTTTGTGGTACTTAAAACTTAATTAAAATCTTCAGCACAATTTAACAATTCGTTTATAATAATTATCTCGTGCTTATGTGAATACATTATGTTCAATGTTGAGTGTCATTGTTTTATTTAACACATGAATACAAACAAAGACACTTAATAATTTGTGCACTTGATCACTAATAGTGCCATTGTTCATTAGCTTCATGATTAATTAAATCGTCAAAGAACGCCGCCGATACGAGAGCAGACGGTGTTCTTAATGTTTTCTTGATAGATATGCCTCTAGCGTGTGACTAATGCTTTGCTTGGTTTGTTTTATCATAGCGATACATCAAATGCTGTGGCCACTGAAGAAACTGAAGATAGCACTGTCATCAGATCGAGGTCTAGCGACTTACTTAAGAAAAGTCCTATTGATCCAGTATTGAAAAAAGGACATTTCAATAGTTTGAAACAATGGGGCAAAAACAGATTAAAGATGATCGGTAGATCACCGAGTGCTAGTAGGGATAGTTTTAAAGATACGTCTAAATTAGAAAAGAGCAAAGAATCAAAATCTCCGACGCGACAAGATGAAAGTACTACTGTACAAGAATCTGTCACATTACGTAAGAAACGTTCTGGGGAAGAGGATAGGAGAACACATCAGAGATGTGCTTCATATTCATCATCTGAAAAGAGTATAGGACTTCCAAGTGCTGTACAAACAACCGCTACTATTAACACCGGTGTGAAATTGAGAGGAACATCAGTTCAGAGAAGAATGAGACGGTCTGGTATAGGAAAAGATGAACCTCATTCTTCTAGTGGCAATTGGTCGGCAAGTTCAGAGTCTGGTCGAACTAGTATAGGTTCAGAAATAACAACTACCACTGTGCCCCCGAAGAGTACGACTTCAGCAGGCACGTCTAATAATTCTCTAAATATACACCACGGACCTCCTAGCTCTATTATTAGTAGAAGAAGATTCCTTAACACTTCTGGATCAGGAAGCGTTACAAGCGAAGGCACTTTAACACCGGACATTATTCACGATTTGCACGAAGATTTAGAAACAAGTTCCGAATTTTCTTGTGACACTGAAGGATATTACACATCTTTCCATATGGATTCTGGCCTAAAGACATTGAAAGAAGAAGAAGCTATTCCTAGTACTCCAATGCACACTAGTAACGCGCTTTCAAATTCTTCAAATAGTCAATCTATGAATGCCGAAAATGAATATGAATTATTTGGTAAAGGTTCCACGAGCACTACAACAAGTTCGGCTGGTACTGTGTGCACAACATTAATGGCAGCCGGCAGTGACCGATCTCTAGTTATAGGCCCTACTGTTCCTGAACGAAAGAGTTCTCTAACCAAAATAAACAGAGGACGCAGCAACAATATACATAGTGCAAACGCTAGCTTAGATAGGAGCGCGAATTCTTCATTCTCCAAATCTCCTTACAGTAGTTTACGGTACAAAACAAGTTTCGGTTACTCTGATAAAAGAGTCCATAATCTATCTGCGCCTGAAATCAATGATCCTCCACCCTCAACTATTACAATCACGAGAAATGTTGGAAACCATCGAGAAATAACTGCCGTTGCAGAAGTTCATACCGAGACTGAACTTGAAAGTGCCAAGAAAAGTACAGGTACTAGTTCACCAGACTCGGGACATAACACATCGAGTTCACCAATAGAAGACTCGGTTTCTAGTGCACACGGAAAGAACAGTTTATCTGAACAAGACTATTCTGAATCTTCTGATTTAGAAGGAACAGAAAGAATTGAAAGAATACGTTACAAAACAACAATCAATAGTTCTAGAATACCTTCCATGTGTGTAATAACTCCTACTAATTCAGACGACGAGAGTGAAGTCAGCAAAGATTCTGATACCGGTCGACCAGATTTCACAAAATCGGCAGACAGCGTAATCAACAGGCCTAAACTAGATATACCTTCTGAAGATAAACCAAACAAGTTAGCAGAAATCAAAACTAAAATACCCACTCAGATTAATTTGAAATCATTACAGCCATTTAATAGTTTGATGTGCAAACTTAAAGGAGTACTGCCAAACAAACTGACCAATAAGAAATCACCTACGACTAAAGAACCAGTGTTTGATCCATCATTCTATGACGCCGGAGATTACGTGACGATTGCTGATGTTAAGAATAATAATCAAAAGCAAAGTTATAACAGAAGTATTTATGGTAATAGTGATATTATCGGAAAGAATCTTCAGACAGTACTATCAGGAAAACTTCCAGAAACTGAGTACGTTTCACTGAACGAGCTGCCAAATTGTTTAAATGAAAGCAAAGACTATTTGGAACATAGTTTAGAAGAGAAACCTTCACCGGCACTTGAAGAAATTCAGAAAAAAGGTGCCAAAGTAACGTTAGATTCGCATGGACAAGTCATATATTCTTCTGATACACTGAAAAGAAGAAAAGGAGCGCATACTACGTTTGAACCAGGACCTTTTGTTCAAGAAATTCCGACAACCGCCGTGATACAGCGAGAAATGGCCAACGTTGTGCAACTCTCCGATGAAACTGATTTCCCCTACGAACCGCCTCCACCATCCAGCAAGCCTACTTCACCGCAGTTAGGAAAAATGATAATTAAAGCACCAATCGAACCTGACGGCCCTATTACGACCGAATATATTGCTCTACCGTCTCCTAAACCTAGTACTATAATAACCGCGACACCGGTCACGGAACCAAATGTCGTGAACTCACAACAAACTCCTCTAACTAGTAAAAAACCACAAGACTTACCGCGCGTAGTAGAAGCAATCACTAGAACAGGTGCCTATGTAAATATACACGATGCGGAGGGTGTCAGCTTATCCCCGACGAAAGACGATTTAGCAGGTAAGAACAATTACTTAAAATCTATTATCAAAGAACATGTTAGGTCACAAATGCAAGAAGTAGACCCCTCCCTTGTAGATAATGATATTACTCCGTTCGTCCCCAACTTTCAAACCCCAATAATGTTACAAAACAAATGTCAACACGAACATAAGTCAGTCAGTAAAATTGCTGAAGTACTTAAAATGTTTTCGAATAGAAACAATAACGATATGAACGATGAAATATTTAGTTCTGACGTTTCCTCCGACGATGTTACGGACAAATCAATCCATAACAAAGTTAAACGCAGCGATAGTTACAAGTTAGCTAACTCCCCATTAATGCCTATCAAAAAGCTATTAAAACTAGAGTCATTCGGTAACAGCGCCAAAAAAGTTGACTCCTTAGAAATGATTCAAGCTGAAATAACAGCGGATTTATTGCGCGATCAAATTAACTATCCGCCGAGTGTGTCCCCTAAGCTGGGTCATAAAAGTGTAGGCGATTTAGATAAGTGCGAGTGTATGAACAATAACAGCTCTTACATTGACGATAACTTCGAGACTAAATTGTCTTCGATCACATTCAGTCCATTTACTACGCCGTTACCTAAAAGGCATTCCGTGGCTATAGTGCCTGATACGAGAGACACTTCTTTAGATATTCTGACTGCTATTTTAGAGTCTGATCCGGATAATGTGTGCGTACTACACTCACCCCCCTCTTGCCCCCTCACTCCCACAAAAGTTACAGTACCCGTAGATAGTTCTAAACATAGAGCACGAATTTTGTCTATATCTGAATCTGATTACGGTACTGAAATCTGGTAGAAAGTTACATCATAGTTTTTTTTTAAAGCTAGAACATAAATACTTATGTGTAATCTATATGATGTAATCTGTTGACATTAACATCGCTGAAAAACAAAATCACTGTAAATTATAGCACTTGTATTAGAATTTAAGATTGACTTAAATAAAATTAGATACTTAATTCATATAAATTATAAAACTATTCCGTCCTTAGTACGTCCAGTACAAGTCTTCCTTTTTGAAATTCCTGTGATAGATTTTATTTTATGAATAATTTTATGATTGTAATTGAATCAGTATTTTATTATTAAATGTTTTAATATTATGAAATGTGAATGCATGGTGGCTTTATCACAGCGTCGTGCACAGCTTACGTGTGGCACAATATTATACTAGTTTTTAAGTGCATGGTGTGTTATTCTGTACATCTATGTTATACTATGTTTTGTAAATAATATTATTATAAGAACCATTGTGAATTAACTCAATTTTCATTTAATGCCACCTTTCTCTCACCTTCAATTCACTGCACTCACGAATTGCACTGGTCTAGGTTTTAAACAAATGATTTAAAAAAAAACTTAGTTTTATGTTTAAAATCGAGGTTTGTTTTAAATATTAGTACTATTCTGTAAGTAAGTATATAAAACAGTAATTCATTAAAGCTTATTCGATTGTTGTGTAAAGTTCTAGTTCTTTAAAACAGACCTTATTAATATTGTTGTAAAATATCGAAAAACAAAATAACTTTAAATAACAAGATGTCGATGTGAGCCCTCTATCAAGGTGGATAACAATAACTAATGGTCAATAACAAATTGAATTGAATATAACTTTCTTTTAACAAACATTTTTCTGTTTAATTTTATCACGATAGGTGTAAAGTATAATATTTTTGCACTCATCTTCCCATTGCTTGGCACAGTGAAGGAGTTCGCTTCTGTACGACTTTTATTATGAAGTTGTTGAAGGTAAAGTTTTATGTTGCTTATTTGGCATGACGGATGCATGAGGTTAAAGTAACTAACAGAATTAACACTAAACATGTTACCATTTACTAAAAATACACTTAGATGCTCTACTGCAAAGAATAAAATACCATGCACTTCAAAGCAAAAATGTTAGTAATAAATATTATAATCTAATGCTACATACATACTAATATAGACCTTAAGTACATTGTTTTAAGTGTAGTTTAGTTGCTCACCGTTAAATTTGTATTTAATTTATTATGTAATCACCTTTTTGTGATGTTTGCAATAAATATATAGGTATTGTAATAATTAGGACAAGGAGTGGGATAAAGTATGTATTAGTATCTATTGATATTCGATCTATTTATTTACAAATATATTGACCTACGTTTATACAGATAACCATATGTACTTATACATTGTAATTGTTTTTATAAACTTAGTAAAAATTAGTCTTGCTTTGCCTGTAGCCGTATTCCAACATTTTTGATTAATTTTTATAAAAAAAACTTGTCAGTCAAAGTAATTAAACAAAGATGTTGGTCCAAGATGTATGATAAAAGATCCCTTTCTTTTTATTAACAGGCATGTGTTATGTTTCCAGACTATCGACGTTCTACGGCTGACAGACCGAGCTCGAACTTACCGTACGCCCCGACCCAAGACAGAAGACCAATCGTAGACTTGAATGCTATCAACCCCACTCTACATCGACACCACACCGCACACCTCCGAGGTAGACACGGCATCGTCAACTACGAAAACTCAACCCAAAAAGAACAACCTAAGTTCTGGACCCTTCCCAAACGTAACCCAACCGAATTTGCACGTCAAACAACCGAAAAACAATACTTCAACTATCCACCTAAAACTGCGCTAGTTGAATCTCAGACCTTACCTCATAGAAATGTCCAATCACCCCACGAAGAGTCTATTAAAATATCGCCGATTGATCCACGCACTTCAAGCACGTTCAAGTCGTCGACGCCGTCGAATAAAGAAAACGTTGTCAACCTTGGAATCAAGTTGCTATCACCCGTCAAATCTAATATGAGTAACGAGGAGTTGTATGCCGTAATACATAAAAGCAAAAAGAAATTGAACATTAAAGACGTACCTGATAGAGCGGAATCTCCGGCGCTCTCCACTGTGAGCCTCTCGCCTGTCGGCTCAGAAACTTCTCTGTACAACAAAGGGTCACAGAGATATCCTGAGACGGGATACTTGGGCGATCCGAGGAATAGAGCAAGCTGGTCACCTGCCGATAAATATAGTTTTCCAAATAATGTGCCTAATGCCACTTATGGTGTTCAGAAACCCGAAACGACGTGTGCTGATAGATACGGACCAATTCCTCAAACTTCTAGACTCGACTTTAAGAAACTGTTACTGCAACATAGTGTAAAACTAAACACACTTAATCCACAAAGCAAGTCCAATAAATTATCTGCAGTTGAACAGTTAAAACTCTCCAAAGAAAAACTTCAAAGCCAAACGCAACCACAAGGAAACAGGTCACAAGTCAATATTTTAGATTTGAGTGGATCTCCAAAAACTTATGCACAAAGGAAGGTTATTAAACAGAACCCTCAGCCTGCTTCTCCGGGAAGAACAGGTGCCTTAATAAAGGAACACAAAAATACTCCAAAAATATTGCTTTCCCCGAAATCGCAATGGCGGTTTTCGAGTCCCAGATCTGATGTGTTATCGACTCCAATTCCAGAAGCGTACAATGAGGACGATAACTCCAATAGCTCTGGTGAAAAGCATGATACATCTCCAGTAAACCCACCGTCTAAAACAGTTCCTATAGTAACAAACCAACATTTCGGTGCGAGGCGTAATCTTATACCGATTACAGAGAAGACGCTAGAAACGGATCACGATTTTCTAGAAACTGCTGATCAGGGAGTTTTTCCTTTGAACCCAGATATAAAATCTCATGGTCTGTCAAGAACTGAAATATTACAAGCGAAACGTGCCGAATTCTTCAACACGTCTCCAGATTCGTCTCCTCCCAAACTGTCTTCATTTAGAATCCCTCCAACTGCAGGCCAGTCTGGAACTGGAACTAATCGAAGTAAGAGTTCGCCTGAACGCGGCAAAGTGTCCCCTAATACGTTAGAAACAGCATTATGATAAACCTCCATTCTAAATTGTAGCTAAGTGGTGCTTGAACATTCACCACATACATGAATTGTTTGTAAATAAGGCAATGAGTTTGATAGAAGCTTTAATCTAGTCTTATTAAATGCTTGAAGTGCCATTTATGCAGGCACAGTAATGTTGATAGTTGCATTATAATATAAGACGCCGAATGTAAGACTTATGATAAATGGTACGAAACAAGCTCAAAAAGTTATTTTTAATCTTATTTTGATGCTCTAAGGGGCCAATTTTGTTTTGTCTAGTATTAAAATACAACTTGGTTAATAAATTAGCATTTAAGTATTTATTGAATACCTACATTTTTAAATGTAATGCATTTTCAATGTTTTTAAATTATCGGAATACTATTAAAATGCGTTAATAAAATAAAATGTCGTTTCATTCAAAACATTTTCTTTGTAAGTACTTACTTATTAAATTATAATAACAGCTTATTTAGGTGTACTACAAATACTTACTTATCTTTGAGCCAGATTACCTTACCTATTAATACTCATTTGAGTACTTATAAACTTCTTTCATACCTTCCTGTGGAAATCTGTGGTGGAAATAGACCAAAGAGAGTATAGTCTGATAGTCCAGTCTGACACTAAAACGACAAGAAGAAACTGTTCAGGAAAAAGCACTGAAATTATTTTATTACTTATGTACCTACGTGAATAACAAAATGATATAAATGTTCATAACAAATTAAAAATATAATAAGTAACATTATCCTGAAAAAACAGATTTCATGAGGTACGCGTTTTCAATGAGCGTCAACCATATCCAATTAAAAATACTAATTTTAGTGGTGAATACTGCAGATCTCATCAATGAACAAACAACTGAAACCCTGAATATATCACACGCCGTGTTTACACCGGTAGTGATATTCACTACATACATTTTTCTAGTGGTTTTTGTATTAGGAGGACTAGCAGGCCATGAGCCTTCATATTTTCTACATATTTATGCTTTAGTAGTTTGTATTTCGCTTCATGCTTCACAGTCCATACTTGTGTTTAGTTATTTGAAAAAATCTAAAGTAAAGCATGGTTTTTCTACAACGCTGAACGGCATCCTACCGTTATTTGCCGTAGTTTTACTGATATTCAATCTAATAATATTTTTATTTACTAAACGGAGTAGGCTCCATTCATTACCACCAGAAGGGACTATTAGTATGGCAATACGTGGAGAACATACCTACTAACTGTAACAGACTCCTGTATGTAATCTACCCATAGAGCACTAAGTTGATAAGTTGTTATTATTGTTTTGATAGGTTTTATTAATTATAATGGTACGAATTTAATTCTGTATATTTTATTCATTATCAGCTCATGAATATAGTTAGGACAGACGGGTTCGAGCCTACCCTGAATAAGGGTGGCCTTTGGGCCTTTGGGACCACCATGCAGGCCAAGCGCGGGTTGGTCTATTCCATCCACAAATTTGAAGGTGGGGATTGAACCATGCACCTTCCAAAAATTCTTATAGATTACTGTCAAAGATCACCTAATAAAAAAAACAGAATTTTGGTGAAACATTGTACCTGACAGGTAACTTAGCATACAAGTGAGTAGCACTATTGTATTAGTTAAGCTGCAAATGAAGAGCAAAATATTGCTACCTGTTGCTTAGATATCCATAAAATGTCCAATCTACCAGTTGATTGAGAAAGTTACACATTATGTTATTTAAATGCTATAAAGTAAAAATGTAAAACAAGCTTGGCTGCATGCAGATCCTAGTGTGTCACAAATAGATCTTCATTGAATGTGTAATGAAATGTTGGAAGTGATGTCATAACATCATTTTCTAATACACTTTTATTATAATTACATTAAATCCAGACAAGACTCTATTACATTATTACATTAAATTGTAAAAAATTGACAACCTCGATGGCAGAGTGGTTACCATGCCGGACTGCCATCTGTAAGGTTGCTGGGTTAGTTGATACATATTTGTGTGAACCACAAATGTTTGTCTCAGCCTGGGTGTGCAAAGTGTGTGTGTGTGCGTAGTTTCTGAAACCCTAGATACAAGTTTCGAACTTAGGTGTCACTTACTGTAATGAGATGATGTAGTGAATGATTATGTATTTTATGTAATTATCATAAGAATTGGGTACTTACCAAATCTAAAATTCATACAACCAGTTTAGTTAAAACACACTTTATTTACATTTCGATACAAAGTACTGCTTATTTAATAAATTTGTCAATAACTTTAAGTTCAGATAGGTATTTGTTGAATACCCAATATTATTTAACTAACTTTTTCTTCTTTCAAGAATTCTCATACACACATTCACCAAATATTAAAATTAATATTCTAAAACTACCTATTTATTCATTGGAGGTCCATTCATTAACGGTGGCCGCATTTGTCCCATAGGACCCATAGGGCCCATCGGACCCATGAGAGGTCCCATCATTGGAGGTCTCATACCCATCATAGGTGGCATTGGTCCATGAGGTCCCATCATCATAGGAGGTGCCATGGGACCGCCAGGGCCCATTGAAGGAGGTGGTAACATCCCGGGAGGGCCGCCTGGTGTAGGAACAGGGGGTCTTGGCCCTCCTGGCCCCATAACAGACGGGTCCCAAGGCGGTGGAATGGCTGCACCTTTGTTGCCAAATGGATTTTGAGCTATTTTACCAGCCTTAAAGGCCGCCGTTGTGGCATCTATCAAATGTTGCGCTTGTTCTTCCATCCATTTCTGATAATAAAATTTTACGTTATCCTTGTGTTTTCTTCCAGTACAGTGCGTCTTTCGTACACTTGGGGAATCGTGAGTTAAATATGTATCACAATAGTCACAATAATACTTGGGCATTGTTGAAGTTTATGTATATTTTGAACTGTAAATATTCCAAGAGCAGTAATTTCTTGAAATCACAAAAACAATAGCGTAGCGTAGAGGTTAGGTTACTTGTTCGCTTTGCTTGCTATTGCTATACTAGTTTGACAAACAAATACTAGTGTTACCAAGTATCAATAATATTTCTCCCTGTTCTTATAGTTTAAAAAAAAAGGTAGCACTCCGGGAGTGCCGGCAGAAGTGAAAACTTCAATATTAACGTTGTGTTTAATTATAAGTATAAAAGTACTATCATTTATGAGGTAGAATACAATGTTTATTTATTGCGCTATCGTACACAAATATGACTTCCCCTCGATCTTACGCTTTTTCGATCAGCATCACGTGACCCTGACGCGAGTTTGAAAGTTTTTACCCATACAAAAAAAAGTGCTCAGCGCCGCTAAAGAAGTTTTCACTTCAAAAAATTACCTACAACTTTGTAAATCTACTACAATGTACATAATTATCTACTCTACTTAATACGTATTTTGATTTCTTAAACCAAACAAACAAATCTTATCTGAAATAAAACTTGAGAGGAGTCAAGGGACACACGAATGGAACGAAGTTCCTTTAAAAAAAAGTTTAAAAATACCTTTTTAATATTATAAGATAAACGCACTGTTCGAAATTTGAATTAAATTAAATAAACGCGCTGTTCGATTTGAATTAAATGTCGTTACAAAAGTGTCCTTACAACTTTTCATCCGTCCCGTCCTAACCTACGGTGCACAGACATAGTCCCTGACCGAGGCCCAGAGGTCCAGGCTCAAGATATGCCAAAGGGCAATGGAACGCAGCATACTCGGATTCAAACGAATCAACAGAGTGCGTAACACCATGCTGCGTTCCCTTACCTTACCGGTATCACCGATGTCGGTAACAAAACAGCCCGACTAAAGTGGAAATCATGTGGGCAAAGTGGGCGTAAAAAAATCATAAAAACTACACGTCAAAGACATCATAAAAACTACACTATAAAAACAATGCATTTTAATGAATTTAGATATTATGTTTCTTAGTAACATTTACTTACTGCTAAAGATATACACAATCCATTTCTAGTTTAAAATAATGAACATTAAATTTTTCAAAATTCCCGGGTTCTATTCTCAAAGAGAGTAATAGTCTTTTTTTTCTAAATCTATGAATGCACTTTTTTTTTACTAAAATCGATGACATGGTTCCTAAGAACAAATCTTTGTATCTCTTATAGTTTTATACTTCCCCTTACTGAGCGTTCTATTTGGGCCACCCTGTATGTCACAATGATCAAGCTATATTTTACAAACTATCTATAATGTTCGTTTACAGTAAGACCTATTTATAAAACTTAAAATTAATCAAATTAAGAAAACATACTTACAATCTATTATCGATATTATTTTTCAGACATATCGATAGGGACTGCACTATTAGCCGCCATTTTATGCTCTCAGTAAAGTATAGGTATACACGTTTTTTTCGTAGGTATGCCCCGTCCATGTTTTATGTCAATACTGAACCAGTATGCAGCGGTGGATTTACACTAGGGGCAGTCGGGGCAAGTGCCCAGGGCGGCAAATGTTTTAGGGCGGAAAATTTTTGAAAGTGAAAAAAAAATTCTAGTATTAGGGCGGACTTTTTTCTGGTGCCCAGGAGCGGCATTGAGTTTAAATCCGGCCCTGCCAGTATGCGTTATAATTGATGGCTTTTTTAGACTACTTGCTACAACAATCAAATCAATCAATCAAAGCAAAATGGTAATCAAATGTAAGAACTAATTTATTTATTTTTAAACCGAAAGAAGTTATATGAAAAGAAAATTTGAATACTTCATCCCATCCATGTAGCTATTGAAATAGGATTAAAGGCGAAATCATTTTGTACAGCTTCATGGTAGTAACCATTCCAGTTTTGATATTTGGACAAATTGACAATTTTGACATTGACATCTATAATTTTTGTCTCAAATTGCAAATTTGAGACAAAAATTATAGATGTCAATGGCGCGCATTCTTGTGTGATTGAAGCACGTGTAATTGACGTTTGCGACTGCAATTTGCGAAAATTGTGAATAAAAAAATAAACTTTCACGACGGTGCATATATTGATACATTAATTTAATTAATGAAATAATTGTTACATTTGCGAAATCATGCCGGACATGAAGTATATATTAGTTTCTGGTGGAGTGATAAGCGGTGTAGGAAAAGGTGTGATTGCCAGCTCGTTTGGTACAATTTTAAAAAGCTGCGGAATAGATGTGACTTCAATAAAAATCGATCCATATATTAATATTGATGCAGGAACCTTTTCCCCATACGAACATGGTAAGCCTTAATTACGTTAACCCTAATGTACCAGCAATAACTGTTCTGAATTCTACGTGTATTGGTTATGGAAGTAGGTATGCGGTACTGCAGCATTCTATTTATATTTTCTAGGTGAAGTTTACGTACTCGACGACGGAGGTGAAGTCGACCTTGATCTTGGCAATTACGAGCGCTTCTTGGACATCACACTGCATAGAGACAACAATATAACCACTGGCAAAATATACCAGCAGGTTATTGAGAAAGAGAGACGCGGCGATTATCTTGGCAAAACAGTACAAGGTAAGAATGCATCTTCTTATATTCATCGACATACTATAGTTTTTGAACATAGGAATTCAAAGGTTAGCAATTTAAACACATATTAATAGTTTTCATAGGCCATGTGCTAGAGTCAAAATGATTCCAAAACATGGATGGTATGGTATTTTGTAACATTTGACTATGTTGTCTGGTTAACTAAAGCTAGATACCCTAGTCTTTGTGACCATTACCAATATCATTCTAAAATATACAGTTTGAGGCCAATGACTTAGTTTGCTAAATAGAAAGTTGTAGTACAGGTTGGGGAAGTTTGTGATCAATAATCATTATGTTAAAGTTATTTTTTAGCTTCTGATTACGATCTAAGTAGTAGTAGAAGTTGTATAGAAAGAAGAGCCTAATGTCGTAGAGCAAAAAATATAAATAATCTCCTATTGTCTATTAGAACATATTCTCTGCTACATTTGTTATCACATATCCTCTATTGTTCTTATTATAAACAAAACTATGTTATAAGTTTTATATTTTGTTTCATTCCATTATTATATTTTTTAAACAAATAATAAGAGGTTTTATTAGTTACGAGTTCTGCGGGTTTTTTATAATATAACAATCAAGCCTACTTGTGACTTGTGTATACAAGCTTTTCTCTGCAATTATTCATAGTTTTGTAAATTTTGCATGAGATAGGCTTTTTCTGTTCAGTTCCTCTAAAAAGCTGATCCCCTTAAGTTGCTGAAGCTTTCTTTATATTAGTTAACCTAAACATTAGACTAACTAATATAAGCTATTTTACTATATAACTACATATTAACTTCAGTACAACTATTCTATTTCTACTTTAGTCTCTAAAATCTGGAAATATACTAGTATTTTTAATGTTTTCTATCACTTAAAAGTACCATCTTTTTCTCACACAGTTATACCACACATTACCGATGCTATTCAAGAATGGGTACAACGGGTCGCTCACATTCCCGTCACATCAGACAATTGTCCCCCGAGAGTATGTATTGTGGAACTCGGGGGCACTATTGGAGACATCGAGAGCATGTCTTTTGTGGAGGCGTTCAGACAGTTCCAGTTTAGGGTTAAGAGAGAAAACTTCTGTTGTGCACATGTTTCCTTGGTGCCTATGGTAAGTTATATGGAAATTGGTATATCTATTCAATATTCATTGAATTATTATTTTTTTAAATCAAGTTCTTAGTCAATTTTTGTATTATAAGTTTACATCAGAAATTACCCTTTCGCCATATTTAAAAGTCCGCCATATTGGATTTTGATAGTCATCACATCTTAACTCACCTTGCAAGGTACATTTCAGCCTGTAAAAATAAAAGTAGTTAGATAAAAATAGATGTTTTAAATTATTTTATTTTTTTAACAGCCAAAATCAACCGGAGAACCCAAGACTAAACCAACACAGTCATCAGTTAGGGAGCTTCGTGGACTAGGATTGTCGCCCGACCTTATATTGTGTCGTTCAGAGAAGCCTATAAATCATACTGTTAAAGAGAAAATATCAAACTTTTGTCATGTTGGACCTGAACAGGTGAGATTTTAATTATTTAGTTATATTTTTAGTTACTATTTGTTTATTTAAACTCTAGATAAGGTTATATTAAACTTCAGGAAGAAAGACAAAAACATATCTCACACATACAATAACATACATCACAAAGTTTAAGAACCTTTAATTGACCCATCTATAACTATGATATCTCTTGAAGTAATTTGATAAGTGTTTGGCATTAATTTTGTTGTGTGACGTGTTCTGATAAGTTTGAAATATCGGTTGGTATCTTCATTTTAAACAATGTTCCTGCCCTCCATTTAAACTGTGCTGGGCAAAGGATTTAATTGCAGGTTTCTTTAGTAGATGCAGTGATTCAAGTGGAAGGTTTATGTACATGTAACAAAATGTAGCATTGCTTGATTTACTGATACTTCGTCACACATCAATATTTATGTCCAATGATAACTTGATAACCAATGCAGATGTTACACCATAGTATAAACAAAATACAATATTATTAAACCATAATATTTTGCTTCTTCTGTTTATAAATACTCTAATTATGTATCCAAACTGATGTAAGTTTGTTATATTATAGAAGTATGTTTAACAAGTTATCTGCTCATAATAAGGATGTCTATCTGTCATTAGCATAGTTAAAAATTAAATTTAAAATGTAGGTAAATGTGTTAAAGTAATAAAGATTTGTAGTTTTTAAATGGTTTTGTGATTTGTAGATACAAAATTTTATTTATTTATTTGGGGTAACAGTAAGGTACAAAACAACTTACTAATAATATCTTAATAAGTAATATAAAAATCAAGTTACCCAAAAATAACAAATTTTCAGTGTTTCGTCAGAAACAACATACATTTGTATAGTTACATGGCTTATCTAGATTGACCATATGCTCTTTTATTTCAGGTTATTTGCATTCACGATTTAAGCTCAGTATACCATGTTCCTTTGTTAATGGAATCTCAAGGAGTGACACAGTTTCTGAACGAAAGACTACAGTTAAATATGCCTATTCCTCGACCCGGAAAGTAAGTATCATTATCTAGTTGAGATTTGTTGAATTTTTCCTTATAAATTAAGTAAATTATGTTTGCATCAATGATGTATAATTAACTATAGATGCATTGCTCGAAATTATATAGCAACATACAAGTAGGTCAAACATTATGCACTTAGAGTGTTGCAATGTTACATTTCGTAAACAGATTAATGAGTTAAGATTGTAAGGGCATTCGTCTTGCAAAATTTCTTAAATCTCTTCATAAATATTAACCATCTAATCTAGTAAATTCATTGTTTGTTTGTTTACATTGTTTTTCTCTGCTTGAATGGGTTGTACACGTGGTGATTACGCCTAATCCTGCTTACTATACTGAATCATTAGTTAAAGAAACTATTCTACTGCAGTGAGATCTTTTAAGCTGATACTATTTTTATAGCTACTTGTACTTAGGAAACAAATGTAATTTTCCTTTAGTAAACATGCTTTGAAAACTAGCTGTAAGCCTTCCTTTAAACTTAAATCACAGTATCTATCTTTAAATACAGATTCATGCAAAAATGGCGTAACTTAGCGAAGCGTGTAGACAATCTTCGCAAAGAAGTAAATATTGCTCTGGTCGGTAAATACACTAAACTCGAAGACAGTTATGCGAGTGTAACAAAGGCTTTGCAACATGCTGCGATCGCTACAGGGTGCAAATTGAATCTTACGTATATTGAGGCAGTCAGCTTGGAGAAACAAATGAAGATCGATGACCCAGTTAGCTATCATAAAGCTTGGACTGATCTTTGTAAAGGAGAGTAAGTATTCTATAATATATTAACTTATATTATGAAGCTAAAGAGTTTAAGAACTACTAATTAAAATTCTTAAGAGTTTGTTTGGTTTATTGCGTTATCTCAAGAACTATATGTTAGATATAAAAAATATTTAGTTAGCCCATTTATCAAGGACCTGACCAATATAGGTGGAGCAGTAGTAATTAACTGGAATAAAACTACAGGGCAACATAGTCTTAAATTAAATAAGAATATTTTACCAATTTTCAAACCAAAACTAATATTAAATCTATTTTCAGTGGAGTAATAGTACCAGGAGGTTTCGGCCAGAGAGGTATTGAAGGCAAAATAGCAGCATGCCAATGGTGTCGTGAAACACAGAAACCTATGCTTGGCATATGTCTTGGTTTACAAGCTTCAGTGATAGAATTCGCCAGGAACGTACTGGGGTTGAAGGGAGCTAATAGCACAGAGGTGGATCCTCAGTGTGAAGATAAACTGGTTATAGACATGCCTGAACATCACCCTGGTAATCTAGGTGGGACTATGAGGTTGGGCAAGCGGACTACGTATTTACAACCTAGTATTATGAGTAAGTTCATTTTAGATTCATAATTGTAATTCAGAGATAATGGCTATATCTGATTGTAATTGAGACCTTTGCGTGGCAGTGGGACGATGTGTGTTGAAAAAAAAAAGATTGCAATTCGTTTAATAACTTACTCCCAAAATAACTTATTCCCAATAATTTTGTACCTATGTCATGGAAAAAAGAAATAAGTAATTCTTAATTTATAATTCGTGAATTCGTTTCTTATCTATAGTAAAATCATTGTTCCCACTAATTTTGTAAGTCATTGAAAAAGTAATACGTAAATCTGAACTAATATTTGAAGAGGCGGAGTTGGTTTGCTTGGATATACTAAGCTCAGGAACCACCGAACATTATTTAAAAAATGTATGCATAAGATAGAATGTTTATTAAGGTAATCTCAAGGCAATCAATGGATATGAAACCATGACGCACTTCCAATTGTGAAACCTTTATTGAATTACACATAATATTATTGATATATTTTTATTGTCTCTTCAGAAAACTAACCAATCTTCCATTTATTTCAGCAAAACTATACAAAAAAGATGTAATAGAAGAACGCCACAGGCATCGTTACGAAGTCAATCCTGAATATGTAGAGAGGCTTGAAGCGGCCGGCTTACATTTCGTGGGCAAAGATGAAACTAAGACAAGAATGGAAGTAGCAGTTGTAGAGAGTCATCCCTACTACGTCACAGTACAGTTCCACCCAGAATACTTGTCAAGACCTCTTTCTCCAAGTCCACCTTTCTTAGGGTAAGTATCTTTTAATTTATTTTTCGAAGATGATGATTGTGTTTATTTTCCTTTGTGTGTCGAAACACGACTGATTATTAGAATATAGTCTTTGGGTTTAAATAACTGAATATGAACACACATGTAACATCGCGTATCATAGCTAGTCCGTTACTTTTTGTTATTTGTTATTAAATGGTTATTATCATAATTTCACAGACTCATATTGGCGTCTCAAGGAAAACTGAAATCTTATTTAAGTAAAGGTTGTCGTCTCAGTCCCCGTGATCAATCTGATGTCAGTTCTGGTAAGGAAACTGTTTCTACATAAGTAACTTCACCTCCCATTTCCAACTGTACCACAGAGGGTAGTGTCTACATTGTGAAAACTCAATCACTCTGTAGGAAGTCTATAAGTATCTCTGAAAGATTTAGTAGCACATCAACTGGTTCTTTAAACAAACTCATCATTAATAAGCCACATCTCAAATAGACTGCGTAGCAAGACGACTTTTTCTCGAAAAGACCGTACCAGAACCACAACTCAAAAACATGCTCATTTTTTGTTATTTTCAGATGAAGAAGAAGAAGAAGAATTATCAATATCTTCTCTCGTTCTAAATGAAGATACCAGAACAATACTCGAAAATG
Organism: Timandra comae; assembly: GCA_958496195.1. Classification (NCBI taxonomy): domain Eukaryota; kingdom Metazoa; phylum Arthropoda; class Insecta; order Lepidoptera; family Geometridae; genus Timandra; species Timandra comae. The sequence continues at coordinate 4,189,590 of OY292360.1, forward strand.
GCAAAGTAATGAATGGATGCAAGTAGGCTGAGCTCGTTTATCTCAATTGAATTTTATTCACATAATCATGTGAATGGGTAAAAATATATATTATATATTTTGTGATATTGCATTTTCGAAGTAATAGGAATGAATAATTGAAAAACAAATCTGATCATTTTGTTTAAGTAAAAATGGTTTTTACATATACATAGTTTTATGTATGTCCTTTGAAATAGATCAAATCTTAGCATCTTAATTTGTAAGGAATGTTAGTTGTTTTAAGTCAATTCATTGTTTGAACAGTTTTAGTATCTGTGCAGCATAATAATAGTGTATGATATTGTGTATCCATTTAATTTGTAACATCTGGATGTTCAATAATTTTATTTCTTTATGTGCCAATGTATTAGAAATATAATATAAGGTTACTAAAACAATTTATTTCTGAATGTTTATAAAATATGTCAGTGTATAAGCTACTTCCCTTTTAATCACATTTAAAAATCTCGAATACTATAACTTCGAATTTATAAGTAATCATTATTCTATAAAATTAGAAAAGCACTTTTTCGTCTTGAATATTAAATGATATTAGATCCCAGTGTTAGCTAAACTTCAAAAAAAAAAAAGTCGACGCTTGTGTTATATTCAATTTCTTGGAGGCTAATATAGAAAATATCGAATTTGAAAATAAATTTTCTAATTTTCAGTCAGTTTTAAGTGCAAACCATTACAGCTCCATAAAAACTGTATTTCTCATGCTTAAAGTTGTGTCATACATAAACGACAGACTTTTAAACGATTTTTTTTATTTGTAACAGGTGTATTTTTAAATGTTTTGTAAGTCTAATTTTAATGAATTCAGTTTTAAATAGAATCCTAAACCGCCTTCAAAGTGCTAATGGCCTCTCTACTGTCTTATTCCATTGACTGTTTCTATCACAAAAATGTCCCAATTTTAGCCTTATTTCATTTGTGATGTTTAACCATGGTGATTATATGGCTGTTGTATAGTAAACAATGTGAAAAGTATATTTTAGTAATGGTAGATGTGGTTGAAAATAAAATTAATATTTTAATTACTGAAATGTTTAAAACTAGAAGAATGAGCCAGTACAAATATGTATGCAAGTATATTATAATACAGAGTTTTAATATAACAAATGAAATCACTGGAAGTGTTAGTTCATAGTAGTTTCTGATACCCTTCATACAAGCTTCGAGCTCTAGGGGTCAGTTACTATAATGAGATGATGGAGTGAATGATTATGTTATGTTATAGTAATACCATAATCCTATGATCTAGGATATCCAGTGGTTTCATTTGTTTCATTGTAGTTGTCACCCTACATAAATGAAAATAAACTGTTTTACACAAAATTATAATAGAAATATAACTGTTAAACTGTGTAACAAATATGTACACAATATATAGCTTGTGTTGATTGCAAAATACTCCGAATATTTTTACATGTAGCAAAAAGCTTAGATCCTGTTATTATAATTATGTATTTTAAACCGACTTCAATCTTAGATGTTTCTAAATCAAATTGATATGTGAATTCCGATCCATGCACTACAAATAAAGTAAACCATTATTATATAGGTACAATACAAGTAAAATCAAAAATCTTATTTATTTAGTAGTTTTTATTTATTTAAAAAATAAACTAAGAATTTCCTCCATTTTTGAAGTCGGTAAAAAATTTGTGAACTACCTATATTTACATTTTCTCAAATCCGTACTAATTATGCATTCCATTATTTTTATTGGAGTCATAATAAAATTTAAACGATACATAATCTTGTTACAAAAGAACAGTGTTAAAATAAGAAATTAGTGTAATTCCTCAATAAAAACTTCTTTCTGCTCTTCATCTGCGTTTTATTTATTTAGTGCTTACAAATAATAATATAATGAAATCTTATCTCAGAAAAATCCGAGTCAGTTATATTTTTTTTGTCGGCGAGTGAAGTCACGGGAAAACGTATGTACCTTTTATTTGATAATGACATCGTTCTTGAATATTGCAAGCTTAAAAAAAATCGCTAAAACATTGTTATGGCGAACGAAGCGAAGCCAACAATTTATCAGTTATTGTACATTTACAAAACTACAGTTTTTCTATTTGAAATAGTTATTGCGATACATGCCGTTAAAATATAATTTAAAAATATGAAATAAAAACGAGGTATAAGGCAGTGCGGTGTTTGAAAAGTTTACGAGCCCCCCACAAAGCCGAGTTCGCTTAGCTTTTGCTACCTTGTACTTATTAGAAACCTTACTTAATAATAATGTCGACAAAGCTGCGTCGAACACCTGGCTTACCCGAGGTGAACTCTTCCCGGAAACCGAAGGATTCATGATAGCCATACAGGATCAAGTAATAGAAACCCGCAATTACAGAAAGCATATTATGAAAATTACAAATCTACCATCCGATATATGCCGCCGATGCAACAGCGCTTCCGAAACGATACAGCACATAACAGGATCTTGCAAATCAATAGTTCAAACTGATTATAAACACCGCCACGACCAGGTTGCAAACATAATCCATCAGAAATTAGCATTAAAATACCACCTCATACCTACTGCCACTCCATACTATAAATACACACCAGAGACTGTAATAGACACACCGACACACAAACTCTACTTTGACAGAGCAATACTTACTGACCGAACTACACACTTCAATAGACCTGACATCACCCTCGTAGACAAATTAAAGAAGACTGCTATATTAATAGATATCGCCATACCTAACACACACAATTTGCAAAACACAATAGCTGAAAAACTTTCTAAATATACCGATCTAAAAGACGAGATAACACGAATGTGGCGTCTCAATAGTGTTACAATAGTCCCGATTGTCCTTTCCAGCACAGGCGTTATCCCTACTCAACTTCACCAGTCCCTACAAACAATAAATCTACCCAATCACACATATATCTCACTTCAAAAAGCTGTCATACTGAACACTTGCAGGATAGTTCGGAAGTTCCTTCAGGTAAATCCATCAAATAGTGACCCGTTAACCATCACCACTACTGATCATCACCATCGACCCACTTGATATGCACTTGGCTTCGGCCCGTGTACATCAATAATACCGGCATTTATGCTGAGATTTAAAAATAAACAACGTAAATAATAATAATAATAATTTATTACCATAAAAACACTTCACAATATTTGTAAATTACACAGACCCCCACACTAGGCTATGCCTGTCCTGTGGGGATATTTTTAATGAGTTACAATTTGGTTTTAACTGCGAGTACAGTAATAACATTATTCAGAAAATAAAATCATAATAAGCATTGAAACAAAATACCAAAATAACAAAATTGACCTTACAATTGTATGAAACAATCAATAAAAATGTTTAGAGAATCTAACAAATAGTTATAAAATATTAAGTTAAACATTTATGTTAATTTCTAAAATATTTTTAAAAATAATAATTAAACAATGAAATTCAAAGAAGGTACTCTGGAGTAGTTATACAGAGTTTGTAAGTTACACATTAAATAAAAGTATGGTGTAAGAAAAGTGATTATCAAATAACAAAATCAGCTTACAACATGAGTATTATTAAATTGTATGAAACAATCAATAAAAAATGTTTAGAAAATCTAACAAATAGTTATTAAATATTAAGTTAAGACATTTATGTTTATTTCTAAAATATTTTTAAAAATAACTGACATGGTTCCTAAAAACAATTTTAGGAACCATGTCATCGATTTTAGTAAAAAAAAGTGCATTCATAGATTTAGAAAAAAAAACTATTACTCTCTTTGAGAATCGAACCTGGAAATTTTGAAAAATGACATGGTTCCTAAGAACAAATCTTACAAAGGGGTCCATATTGGCTCACCTAAAGTTCTTTACCCGAAAATGTTTTTCCTAACTATTTGTAGTCCGAATGATCATTCTTCCTAAAATTTTTCATCCTAAAGTTTTAATTCATACTATTTGTAGTGCTACCGACGATGCTCATAACATTGATGTGTCCTAAAATTTTAATTACTAACATCTTTAATGTAAATATATTTAAACTCCTACTGTTTTTTATCATAACGCTTTTATCCCTAAACATACTTACCATAATATTTTCACTCATGCTCAGAAAGAAACATTTACCAAGTGTAATAAAAAATATATACGGGTAGAAGATGATATTTATACTTTTAATGATTATTATACGACTCGTTTACGGTTATGCTTATGGCCTGGGAGTTTACCATAACCATAACTAAAGGACCAATTCGGTTCTGGCACTTCGCCGGCCGCTGCCGCGGCACGCTCGCTACGCTCGCTCGGCTCGTGCGTTGGGGTCACAGTTCTAACATAACCTAAACCAATAATTAGGAATAGGACCGATTCGTTACTGGAACTTGACTGAATGATTGGAGCAGGACTCTGGTTTTGCTCGCTCGGCTCGTGCGTTATATGTTATACCTACATGTTATGTAAAAACAAAGTTACGAAAAATTTATGTATATAATATTGATTATAATAAATAAAAATAAATCTAAACAAAAAAGATATGACTTTGAATAATAGTATGAACGATGGTTATGTTGAGAAAATATAGGAAAACAAATGTTTCGGAATTAAAACATTAGTGACAAAGATTTTAGGAGTTGCGATTGTTAGGATAAAAAATGTTAGGAAGAAAATTTTCGGATTTCTAATTATCGGAGTTGAAATTTTAGGTGAACTTTGGCGCACCCCTTACAAAGATTTGTTCTCTTATAGAAAACTATAAGAGAACAAATCTTTGTAAGATTAAAGGGGAAGTATAAAGATACTTCCCCTTACTGAGCGTTCTATTTGGGCCACCCTGTATGTCAAAATGATCAAGCTATATTTAACAAACTATCTATAATGTTCTTTTACAGTAAGACCTATGTATAAAACTTAAAATTAAGAAAATATACTTACAATCTATTATCGATGTTATTTTTCAGACATATCGATAGGGACTGCACTATTAGCCGCCATTTTTTGCTCTCAGTAAAGTATAGGTATACACGTTTTTTTCGTAGGTATGCCCCGTCCATGTTATATGTCAATGCAATTTACGCAGCAGAGTGCGTTAATAAGGATGTGCCAAAAACTGGAAAGCGTAATATGATTTTATCGATACTTCTACTTATACAAGTAAATAGTTTGTTTGTAAGTATGTATTACTTTAAAATTTAGAGAATATTTCTACTTGAAATAAATATATAAATACAGAAATCAACACTGACATCTTAATATGATTAAGTGTTTATATTATTTCTTATACAGTGTAATTTAACTTAATCGATTCTTCAAAGTATCGAACCGGATGGTGCAGTTCGTATATTTCGTCTCGTACATCCCTATCAGTCAAACAAAAAGAAAAAAGCTATGGGCTGATTGCGAAATCTTGGTATCGTTTTGAATTTTCGAAAGAAAAATAGAAAAACTATTATTTATTATTGTGTAATAATAAAGACAGAAAAACAAATCTGCAAAGTATTTGCTTAATTTAAACCATGCTCACGAATATCAATTGACTTATTTTGAAATTGTTTATTTTATACGTGTGTTTATGTGTGCCGAAATGTGATTGCGATTTTTATTTTATTTACACGCATTATCGTTCACAATGGTGTTTGAGACAATTGTGGTGGACGTACTGAACAGGTTCCTCGGGGACTATGTTGAGAATTTGAATAGATCCCAGTTAAAACTTGGAATATGGGGCGGTAAGATTTTTTACTTGTGAAGTGATGTCATTCCAACCGCACCGCCAATATTATTGCAGTTATTTACGTTCCTGTTGTTTTCTTCCAGGCGATGTTGTATTGGAAAATCTTGTATTAAAGCAAAATGCTTTGGAGGAGCTCGACATTCCTGTTCAGACAGTTTATGGCCACCTGGGTGAGTTATTTTCATACAAATAGTTTATAGCTTGTTTTATTGATGCTAATAGATCATTAAATGTTTGGCTTCCCAAATAACTTGGGAAAAACGTAAATTAAATTCAAACTAAATACCGAACTAAACAGCGGTTTAAACAGATTATAAAATTGGAATAACATAATGTATCGGGTCTTATCAAGAGGTTGTATATTCATTGTGTGATAAACTTTATTATTGGTATTAAATGATGTCACTCCCGTTTTTTGCAATAATATGATACAATGTTTCAGTGTAATGGTACTGCAAAATTAACTGTAGGTTATGTGAGTAAGAAAAGGTAGGATATATATGAGTAGTAATATATAATACCCATATTAGGTAGTAGAATTATGATTATTTTAAAAAATATTTTCATTTTATCCTTACAATAATCCCAATTACACATGGGACACAGGTTCAGAAGAAGAATTTATATTTATTCACGCTTTTCATGTACAGTTAATCCTACTGCGCTAATATTATTTATCAGCAAGGAAGAGACATTTTCCCTGCATTGGAATCATTCAAGCAGATATTTTACTTTTATATTAATGTCTTATGATAAATAGTGAAGGTGAATAAACCTTGATTAAGTCTACCACAGGGTCTTCTTTATGTGCATATTGATGTTTATTATAATGTATTTTTAATTTAATTTAATTGTAAAAACACAGTCTGGACTGAGATAGATGAAAGTATGACAACATAGGCAGGCTGATAACATTTTTTTATAAGTTTTATTTTAACCTCTTACTAATAAATGACAAATAACAATCATATAGTTAATCCACATCCCCTCTCTTTCAAACATATATCTATTTTTACTCTTACGAATGAGAGAAAATCAATATTTACAATACATAAGTAAGTACTTTCTTATTCAATAAGAGTGTAAGAATATGTAACCCCCAGAATTAATAGCAGTAACACTTAAGTCCTTCCTTCTTATTACCGTATGTGTCATAAGTATTATACCATCACCATTCCTCTTTAATTACATTTAACCTAATCAAATTAACAACCAAAACATAATTACAATAAACTATTTGTACAAAGCATTTTAAGCCTAATGTTTTAAGGTTAAGGTTCAAATAGTGTTATCCATGAACTACTAACACATTAATGTAATAAAACAAGGCTGTCAATCTGATTAACATGCAATTCAGTATTATGGAGCTCCAATAATAGATTGGTTGTTATTAAATTCGAAGTGTGACATCATAGCCACAAAACGAGTGCTCGGGATGTGTGTGTGACTCACACAGACAGATACATTGCGTTAAGGTCATACCAAAAGGCCTTCAACATTCACATGATAATGGACCGAACATATTTTTTCCATACAAAAATCTAGTTTGTTATACATGTATAGATTATTCAATTTATAATATATTAAGTCATTAAATATACAGTAATGCTATAGAAAAGAAGAATGCTTGATTTACACGTTCGGTGAGCCTTTACGACCCGTGGATTTTACGAGCGTACGCTAGTTTATACAAACACGATATTTTTGATAGCACAATCACGTGAGCTAAATTGAGGTATGCTAGCTTATCCATTCATGGAAGCTCCTATAGGCTCTGTCTTAAGAATCGAGTTGACATTATAAGACAGATCCTATAGGAGATTCGAGATTCTCGACGTCATTGTGACATGCCTTGCCAAACCTAAGGTCCCGCATTCAATTCTCGGGCTTACGATTGATTTGTCTACCTGAGTTAAGGATAGTTTCAAGATATCCTTATCCTTACTAATCCTTACTATTCCTTACTAATATTATAAATGTGAAAGTAACTCTGTCTGTCTGTCACCTTTTCACGGCTAAACTACTGAACCGATTGACTTGAAATTTGGTACAGGGGTAGCTTATGTCCGGGGAAGGACATAGGCTATGTTTTATCCCGAAATTCCCACGGGATCGGGAACTACGCGGGTAAAACCGCGGGGCGCAGCTAGTTTACTGTAATTGTAGCTAATAATTCTTAAGGGCAGGCCACACCAGCAGCGAGCTAAGCGAGCGGGCTAGCACCTCTTTGCATACTTCGGTTTACACCACGAACTACTCATCTCTGAGGCCTATAGCTACCGGCTAAACTACGTCAGCGACGGAGGGCACAGCTAGTAACATATATTTGAGATCACTAATACGATACGCATTAGAGAAGCGTGTGGTTGTCGACTATTCTTCCCTCCCTGTACATATATCATCAGTGATTAAGACGCCTTTACCCTGCTGTTGCAATTTAAAGCTGATAGACTATTTACTTTTACATTAATCTATTTGTCGAGTTCACTCTCAACTTATCGTGTCTTCTATCAAAGTGCAATAAGATTCACTGACTCATAGATTTAATCGAATTATGTACATAAAACATATCATGCTTGTTTATTTTGTTCGTTATCGGCGATCTACGCGTATTGAGTTCAAGTTGTGATAAGGTGATTTCAGATAAGATAATGCGCATTATTTTGTTTTGTTTTCTGTAAAATTTTAATCTTGTTTTAATCTATTACCTCCCCTAACTCTAAGTTGGATTTAGGTTGCTTTTCATATAGGTTTTAATTTTACCTAATGATGATGACCGAGTGATGAACCACTGAACAAATTTAGATTAACTTGGTAGAGTTCCTTTTAACCAGGAATAACATGGATGATACGTAAAACACAACTAGATAAGAATATATATCTAGTTAAGAAAAAGAAATCTTTCTTTTTGTTTCTCTCATCCATGTAATATTGATCTGATTATGCGTAAAAAAACTGGTAACTTAGATAACTTATAATAATAGTATTCATTAATTTAATATGCAACAAAACATTGAGACTCAAATGGCAGGCCTATGTTAAGTGATGTACCAACCACCTACCTGCCTGTTATACTATTAGCATAACGAGTCTTGTAAATGTCGTATTTTATTTAGCTGTTGATACAAATTGTTTGTCTAACTAATAGGTCTTTATAGGTATCTAGTTTCTCTGTAGTTTTACCTTTTGCTATAGTACTTAGTACTGTTATAGTCGCCTTAACTCAACGAAGTTAAAGTTAAATAAAGACGTAATATTCTGATCCTATTTTAAACTAATTACTACAAAGTGAAAGGAGTTCTCCAAAGCACGGAATACATATATGTATACTTTTGTATAGTTCTTTCTTATACCCTTGATGCGCAGATTCTTTTTTCATAATACCACGGATCATAAAATACTAATGTAATAATACTAATAAAATATGTTTTATTTTTAAGGCAAACTCGTGCTTAAGATACCATGGAAGAACTTATACGGTGCTTCAGTGGAAGCATCGATTGAGCGTCTGTTTCTAATAGTAAATCCCACCGCTGAAGTCAAATATGACCCGGAGAAAGAGGAGAAGATGGCTCTGGCTGCCAAACAGGCTGAACTAGCCAGGGTTGAGGAGGCTAAGAAACAAGAGGCTCAGAAAGGTATGATAATATTTATTGAGTAATGACAGATAGCGTATTTGGTAGAAGAACCTGTCTTATATCTACTTATGTTAAAAAAATGCCCGCCTAAAGTTGCGACTACAACTCCCAAAATTTGTGAGCAGGAACAGTACATTTCTCTCGGTCTGGGTGTGTGTGAATGAGTGTGTGCGTAGTTTCTGATACCCTAGAAACAAGCTTCGAACTTAGTTAGGGGTCAGTTACTATAATGAGATGATGTAGTGAATGATTATAATTATATATTAAATAATTTATAAGTATTTATAGAAAATCGTAAGTCTACGAGGAATTCTTACTCCAAACTTTGTTTAGCATGAAATGAAATGACGCTAATTGATGGGTGTTTACGTACCATTAAATGTTAGGTCACAAGCTACTTTAGTAGCTCGATGGCACTGCTGGACCGCACCTATAATTTCTCACACCCTGTTTTATCGCAGTCATTTTTAGTACAATGACCCATTAACATACAAATTAACCTTTAATAAAAAATATAATAACTTTATCGGCTATAAATAAACGTATACGTACAATAAGTTAGGTATAATCTTTACATAGTCTATACTAATATTATAAAGAGGAAAGATTTGTTTGTTTGTTTGTTTGTTTGTAACGAATAGGCTCCGAAACTACTGAAACGATTTCAATAATTCTTTCACCATTAGAAAGCTACATTCACCCTGAATAACATAGGCTATATTTTATCCTCGTATTCCCACGGGAACGGGAACCACGCGGGTGAAACCGCGGGGCATAGCTAGTATAAAATAAAGTAACTTCCGATGTCTTTGTTAGTTTTCAGGAATAGATACTGTTATTTAAAAGGAAATAGACACACAAACATGCCTGCATGTCCAACAACTACCTAAATTTTTTAAGTCATTAATAATATAATAGCATTCATTTCAATCTTTTCTAGAAAAACTGGACGAAACATTTGTAGAGAAATTAGTAACGCAAATAATCAAGAATGTTCAGTTGAAAATCTCAGATATTCACATAAGGTACGAGGACAGTATCACTAACCCCAAGGCCCCGTTTTCCTTCGGGATCACCCTTCACAACCTATCCGTCCATACGACAGACGAGAATTGGAAACAGACCATCATACAGGAAGCTGTCACTAAGATTTTCAAGGTAAATTGAATAAATCTAAGTAAAGAGACAGTCAGTAATCATAGAGGTCATTAATTGTATAAGTGATATTAACCTCCTTTTAAGCTATAGGTTAACGACATTTAAGTTAATATACGTTATCTCTTTCGATATTAAAAACTGTGAAGTATTTTTTTTATATTTCTGTAATAAGTAAGCTGCTGTATTAGCCTTAGTCTCTAAGGAAAATTCTCCAAGGCTTTACAGAATTCAATTCTGAATTCTTTAACTGCCTTATTTGCGTTGCATTTTTAGTCCGGTTTAGCATTAAACCAGGTTTTAAAATCAATTTTGAATACTGCCAAAGTGACAGATTTGACTGACAAGGTGTCAAATGCTTTTGCCAGGTTTTGTTAAACCGGACTAAAAATGCAACGCAAATAAGGCGGTAAATGTATTACGATTCTAATCAAGAACAGATTTTATAAGCATAAATTGTGCTATACCTTCTCTTATTAAATGTTTACTAGCAAAATGCTCAAAGTTTCTTGAACTTAACCACAAAGAGGATTCGTATTTTTATCACCCATTTACAGCTCTAAAAATGTGTCAATACTCGTAAGTATGTAAGTAGGTCAGTGATACAGATGGGTCGTTACTATCTCAAATATCAAGGCTACGCTTATTTTGACTTGAGAGAATGCCAACTTATTAAATGCCATTATGTTAGAAGATATGCTTATCGTATTTATCAAAAGGAATGTGATAAGTTTTCGCAATAAGACGAACAAAGTAAATAAAAAAAAATGAAAATCACCTTTTTTAAATTAGGGTAACTCAATTATAAAGCTTTATGTTTTAATAATAAATACTACAGTAGAATCCGTTTATTATGACTCCGCCTATATTGACCAACCGGTTATTATGACAAATTGCACTACGAAGTTTGGTTTTCATATAAAATTCTTTATAAAAGTCGGATATAATGACTTCCCTTACAGTGACATGTCGCTTATTTTGACCCATTTTTAATAAATTATGTCCGGTTATAATGTCCGACATGATTCTTTACACCTTCGGTAATGTTCGTTGACTCCCGATGACGTTCGGCTCGTGGCTCGTTTTTATTGACCATATAGCTATGTCTTCTATTCACAAAAGGATTAGAGACTGTTTTTACAATACAATGAAAAACAAAAGCAGATAAAAATTACAGATTACTTACAGTAAAAATACACTTGTATGTGTTATTATAATAATGTGCTGATTAAGTGCAATTTTGATTTTGATTTAATATGTACGTATACATATGTAATTACTATGTGTCTATATTAAAATACTTAAGTACATACATATTTACATAAAAAAGGTTTTTCATTTCACATAACGCTTTGTATGACGTCCGCTTATTATGACGTGTTTGTCAATTCCTTTCGATGTCATTATAAACGGACTCTACTGTATTTAATTTGTATGAAATACACATTAACTGCCAATTATCAAACTTTATGTGACTTTGGACAAAAGGGAATACTAATAGTAAAGTTTCGCCTAGATATAACATCCTAAAAATATATTATTTACAGATATTAAACTTGGAAGGCTTAGCAATTTATTGGAATGCATCTACAGAATTGTATTCAAAATCAGATCTTAAAAATGTTAAGGGAAGGTTACAAAATGAAATTGCTACTAAATCATCTAAACCTGATTTTTATCAATATGGTAAGCAAGATCTTGATTTTATTCTCTAAGTCTTTGTACATGTGTTATACGCTGTTCCGTTTTACTTCCTTTTAAAGTTGCTAGAGTCATTACGCCTACTAGTCACTACGACCTTTTATGCCGAGTGCCTTTCTAGAGCAACAGTGCTCTAGAAAGGCACTCAGCATAAAAGGCCTGTATCCAGAGGTCCATATTCCATAGACAGACAGACAGACTTAACATGTAACTTACCCAATTTATGCTCATTCACATGGCTGGTTCTATAAACGCAACCGCTAAATATAATAACACATATGATCCTTACAAAAATAGTTACTGCATATTATACAAGATTTACTCTATGGTTATTTAACTTACAGCATTGGGACCAATAAACGCGACAGCCAAATTAAAATTGAATCCTAAACCCGAGGCAGACGCGGTCAAGTTTAGTATTCCAAAAGTGATACTAACATTGCACATGGAACAGTTGTCTGTGTGTTTGAACAAAGCACAGTACCAGGATATGATGTTACTGGCTGATTCTATGGATAGAATGAACAGGGGGGCTCCTTACAGGTTTGTGTTTTATACAAAGAAAACATCAAATATTTAGATTAGAAAATATGTCTGTTAGCTCGATCGAGAGCTAAATCTCGATTCTGTTGGAATTACGAGATAAGAGTCCTATGTGTTACAAACAAACAAACATGTACACGCGCTCACACACGCACACAGACACGCATACACACACTCACACACTTACCTATTGCTGCATCTTGTATTTTAATGAACACATATTCGTAGGCTAAAAAATTACATCACAAGATATAAAAAATAAATCAATAAAAATTACGTCAGTTACTATAATGAGATGATGTAGTCAATGATTATGTTATGTTATGATTATCATTATTTTTCCGATATTTATGTTGATAAATTAGTATCAAAAATAATATTAACTTTCAGAAAATACCGGCCAAACTTAAACATATACCGTGGACATTACAAAGAATGGTGGAAGTTCGCCTACAAATGTATTCTCACAGAAGAAGTGCAACGCAAACGCAACAATTGGAAATGGGAACACATGCTAAGGCACAGACAACTGTGCAAGTCTTACGCGTCCGCTTATCAATGCAAGTTAATTAATAAGGGAAAAGCGCCAGCTGATCAGGAGAAGATTATTGACCAAGCTGAGAAACATTTGGATCTGTTCAACTTGGTTGTTATCAGGCAGAAGATTGAGATGGAGGTTTGTATCATATAATATAGCATTTTGTTCATAATGAGCATATTCTTTGACTTAGTATGTCATTACTTCCTAGAATTTGATCCTTATTAATAACACTATTATATGGTATAACAATATACACCCTTATTTTGAAATTGCGATACCTTATCTCACAGCTAATGTAAACGACGGGTGACAATATAATAGTGAAGTTAGTTTTTTTCTTTTGCTTTTATTTAAAAAGTTATGATAAGTCAAAGATTTTCAAAATCCCGCCGAATTTTATTGTTATTCTACACCGAACGCTGCGATACACAGCTGAGCGCGGTCATCGACCCGAGCCGTCACAGAATACTTGATAGCTAGTGTGCCGTCTGGTAATACGGCATTTATTTGGTATTTTTTAAAGATAAGTAATCGACCATCATTTTTGATATTTTTATTGGATATATGGATTCAGTTACTGCTACAGATATTCTGATTTTAATAAGTCCCATATTTTCAAAATAGGGGTGTATAGGGTGTGTTATTTTTTGCAAAACCAACTAGTCCGATTCCCGTCAGAGCTTTTTTTAAGTCCAATGATGCCGTTTCAGTTTATCAAAATCGGCCTCGAGATTCTTTTCAGCAATTTACGCAATTTCTTATAGTTTAGGATTATTTTCATGTATTTTTCGCTATGCCTTACAGTTTGGGATTTATTTCATGTATGTTTTTATGTATTCAGGTGGAAAGAATGGATAAAATAGAGGAGGAAGCGAAGAAGTCGCGCGGCTGGTTCAGCGGGTGGTGGGGCGGCGGCTCCTCCAAGGACGACGAGCAGAACGACACTGGCGCCATCAGTGAGTTACATTCATAACTAAAACAGATATTTATGTTATTTGTATTATTGTATGAACCAGAACCCTCAATGAGATGTGAATTACAAACATACATAATGTTTATGACATTAAATATACTTGTGGACTACAAAAAAACATACTTTGTTAGGGCTTCGAGTGTTTTAAAAGTAATATCCATAGAAATCGTGTCATAAATGTATATTACCGTGTTCAATTTAAGCATATTAAACAAACAATAAACAAACTACTACTGGTTATCGAATAGAAGGGTTCATTGTTTTTTTTTTTCGGTTGAGCTTTGCCAGCGAATAATTGTGTTTTTTTTTAATTATCTTATTTTATATTTATAGTGTAGTAGTCCTTGCAGTTTTTGTGTAATATTACTAACAACATATTTTAATTAATATTTTCTTATTTGGTAAGTCTATTTAGACAGTTTATTTATTATAACCTAAAAATGGAAATATCCCCCCCCGATCCCCCTGATCCCCCAGACCTGCCTCAGCCCGGGCAAAAACGTCATCATTCGAACGAGGATGTGATCCCAAACCCTAAAAAGACAATAGCGAGTACAGAGATGGCCTCTGCGTCCATTCAATCAGTTTGGGTACACCCCATTCTGGTAATTGGCTTAAAATCCTATTCTTCCATCGATGAGGGTCCATTTACCGTAATTGTTACCAGAACTGAACAAGACCCATCAGCTGGAACTACGATTCGCCCTATGAAATTGGGCCAGTTATTATTTAAAAATAAGATCCAGAATGTTTGTCCGGATGGTATAAAGAAAATTGGCCGAAATAAAATTTCGGTTACATTCAAAACAGCGGAAGATGCCAACAATTTTCTTGACAGCCCCATTCTGCTGAGCAATAACTATCAAGCCCATATTCCTTCCTACAATATTTCCAGGATGGGTATAATACGAAATGTACCGGTTGATATGTCCCTTGACGAATTTGTTGAAAATCTAACGATTCCAGCTGGCTTCGGTCAAATTTTAAAAGCCCGTAGATTAAATCGGAAGCATAAAGAAAATGATACAATTACGTGGATCCCTACCCAATCGGTGGTAGCTACGTTCCAAGGTCAGAAACTTCCTGCTCGAGTTTTTTCATTTTTCAACTCACTGCCGGTAGAAATATATCAGTACCCCACGATTCAATGCCTTAACTGTTGCAGATTTGGACATGTAAAGTCACAATGCCGCTCTAAGCCTAGGTGCTATCGGTGCTCACAACCCCACACAGGTGAAAGCTGTGAAATAACCGAATCTGCTTCGACATGTTTGTTCTGTTTGGGCAAACATTTCGCTACAAACAAACACTGCCCGGAGCAGGACAGGCAAAAATCAATTAAAATATTAATGTCACAAGAAGGCATTTCTTATGATGAAGCTGCCTCTAACTATCCCAAGGTGACGAAACTATACTCAGAAGTTGCTTCCTATCCTTCCAGTTCTCCTTCTCAGTCAATCCATCACCATACTATCTCATCACAACATTCGTCGTCCCCGACCTCTTCTCAATCTTATAGAAAAACTATATTCCTTACTCCCCGTCCTAAAGCTCCATTATCCAAATCATACGACAAAACCGCCCATCAAAGTATAACCTCCCAACCCGCTTCTTCTCAACTGAATGGTTGTGCACTTTCACAACCTAACATGCAATCCTCTTCAAATAGTAATGACTCCCAAAATGTAAACATAATTGAACTTTTAATGAATATTTTAATTTCTTTAATTACACAAAACAATACCCCATTACCGTCCAACGTTGCCCAAAAGATATCTCAAATCATATCCCTTCATAATGGATCCCACAACAACGATTTTACAGTGGAACACCAAAAGCGTACGTCCTAGAAAATCTGAATTAATTTATCTAGTAAATAAATTCAAACCAGCAGTTTTAGCCATCTCGGAGACATGGCTTGTACCAGGTTCTCATTTTCGAGTTCCTGGCTACTCCTGTCTGCGGGATGATAGAGCTGACGGGTACGCTGGCAGTGCTTTACTAGTAAAGCGCTCCCTCACTTTTTCCCAAATTTCTCTTCCATCCTATTCTCCTCTCATAAATGTCGTGGCTTTAAGAGCTATGAACATTTCCTTCCTTTCTTTCTACATTGCTCACCCAAATTCTTCTCTAATTCCCGATATTCTTATGTTAATTTCTTCCGTTCCGCCTCCTATAATTGTCATGGGAGATTTTAACGCCCATCATATTTCTTGGGGCTCTCACCACAGTGATATTTTTGCCTGTTCACTTATAGAAATTTTTGATGAAGCGAACCTGTGTGTGATAAATAATGGATCCCCTACCCGAAGAGTCCTTCCTAATCAAAATCCAAAAAGTGCGGTGGATATAACCGTTTGCTCTCCTTCCTTGTCCTCTCTCTTAACCTGGAATACCCTACCGCTTTCTTATGGTAGTGATCATTTTCCCATTACAATATCTCTCCCTAACAGAGTGTCTCCTCCTTCTAATCCTTTGCCTCTTCTTAAATATCGCCTTTCATCCGCTAATTGGTCTCTTTATTCGCACTCCTTAGAACTTAAAATTGACCAACTCCCGTCAATTAGTAATAGTAACGCCTTTCAAGTGTATTCTCTCTTCATTGACTCTATTATTTCCTCGGCCAATGATCACATACCACTCAAAAAATCTAAAAATCTTTATCTGTCCACTCCTTGGTGGGACTCTGAGTGCTCCGATACCATTAAAAACAGAAATGATTTGGAATCCATTTATAATAGCAACATGACTGTCGATAATCTCCTTAATTTTCAACAAGCTGCTGCAAAAAGTCGAAGGACGCTCTCGTCGAAGAAAAAACAAGGCTGGATATCCTTCTGCGAAAGCCTGTCCCCCAGAACTTCATCGGCTATTGTATGGCAACAAATTAAGAAATTTAGAGGTTCATTCTCTTCTGACCCCTCTGCTAACGACCCTGAATCATGGATTGATTCTTTTTCAGATCAAATTGCTCCTCCCTATGTCCCTAATCTGGACAGTTTCCCTTCTCCTTCTTCTTTCCTTCCTTCCCGTGAAGACGACTTTTCTTCAAACTTTTCTATGGCTGAATTGGAACTTGCGTTAGACGGCTTAAAGGATTCTGCACCTGGCTCAGATGGTATACCATATTCATTCTTAATAAACAGCGCTGAACGGACAAAGAAGTATTATCTGGAAATGATTAATTATTTCTATGATTATGGCATAGTTCCTGACGCTTGGAAAGACCAAGTAATTGTGCCAGTTTTAAAGCCCGGCAAGCACCCTACGGATCCTAATAGCAGAAGACCAATAGCTCTATCTTCCACATTAGCAAAAGTCACTGAGCATATTGTCAAAAACCGCGTTGAATGGTTTGTCGAGAGCAATGGTCTCTTGGCAAAATCACAGTTTGGGTTCAGGAAAAGTATGAGCACCCTTGATAGCTTAAGCATTCTTACCACAGACATTCGCATCTCGTTCCTGAAAAAACAATCTGTCATTGGTGTTTTTCTTGATATTGCTTCTGCTTATGATAATGTTCTACTTCCAGTACTCAGGAGCAAGCTCATACAGCTGAGTATCCCTGCGAAGTTAGTTCGTTTCATCCTTGCTTTCCTCACCCAACGATCTATCACCATTAGAACTCCAAATTATATATCCCCACCCAAGACTATTTGGAAAGGTCTGCCTCAAGGATCTGTGTTAAGTCCATTATTGTATAGCCTTTATACCTTCGATCTGGAGCAAACGGTTTCTTTTCCATGTCAGATTCTTCAATACGCTGATGATCTGGCACTTTACACTTCCTCAGAATCTATTGACGAAGCCTCATCTTTTTTATCATCTTCTTTATATGACCTAAATAATTGGCTAATACGTCACGGTCTCTCTCTGTCTGTAGATAAGTGTAAAGTAGTAGTCTTCTCCCGTAAAAGATATATACCCCCCACGGTTATTAAAATTAATGAAAATGTAATCCCTGTCCAAAATAAAGTTAAGTTTCTTGGTGTTTGGTTGGATTCGCGAATGAACGGGGTACCTAATTGTGATAACATCACACAAAAATGTGAAAAAAATATTAATATTTTAAGATCCCTCTCTGGAACTTGGTGGGGTTCTCACCCAGTTTGCCAGAAGCTTCTGTACAATTCCATAGTACGGAGTCACATGGATTACGGTACATTTTTGATGGACCCGTGTAACAAAGCTGCAATGGACAAGTTAAATAAAATTCAATCCAAATGTCTTCGAATTATTTTAGGAGCAATGAAATCCTCGCCTATTAATGCTCTTCAGGTGGAATGTGGAGATCCTCCCCTCTATCTTCGTCGACAATACCTGTCCGATAGGTTCCTTTTTAAAAACATCCATTACTCCAGTCACCCATTATTAAATAAATTATCTACCTTATTTGATCTTTTTTCCTCGACCCCTAATGTTTCCTTTGATAATGCCCCATGTATCCTCCGCAGTTTTTATAAATTAATGCGTCTCCCAAATCCTGCCACTCAAAATTTTGCTTGCCCTCTTTATAGTATATGTTATAACGCTATAATTTTCAGCCCAAACGTGATTTTAGACTTTGGTTTGAATAAATTTACCATCGGTGCTCGGACTATTTTCAACAACAAAATCGCTAAGGAATATTCTGACTGGATAACAATGTACACAGATGCATCCAAATTAGTTGACAATGGACCTGTAGGAGTGGCGGTATGGATTCCAGTTTATAGGATTGTCTTAAGTTTTAAATGTCCCTCAGGTTCCTCTGTTTTTACCGGAGAAGCTATAGCCATCCTGGAAGCTATCCTGTATGCCAAATCCCATAACTTGCCCAAAACTATAATACTTACAGACTCCAAAAGTTGCCTCCAAGCACTGATCTCTAATCCTTTCCGTTCTAGGACTAAATTTCCAGTGATTTTTAAAATTAAGGCTGCATTGTATGAATGTTCCCAAAAACATCTTGAGATTGTTCTCGCCTGGGTTCCCAGTCATTCAGGTATTCCGGGAAATGAAGCTGCTGACTCTAGTGCAAAGCAGGCAATTGAAATTGGTTCTCTGGATCATGATAATATTTACTCACATGATTTGTGTTCCCTGGCAACTCCGCTATTACGGTCATCCTGGTCGTACGATTGGAAATTAACGCAGAAGGTTAAGGGTAAATATTATAGCCAAATTCAGCCCGAAATTCCATTAAAGCCTTGGTTCTTTACATATAAAATTAATAAACGACTCACGTCAATTATTTGCAGACTTCGTATTGGACACATTTGCTCTCCGGTGCATTTAGCAAAGATCAGAGTTAGGGATCATTCCTTATGTGAATGTGGTCTAGACGAAGGATCAGTGGATCACATCTTCTTTAGTTGTCCTAAATATAGAGTATCCCTATATGACATTTTGCCCTCTGATATCCCTCGCCCTGTTTCGATGCAATTCCTTCTCACTTTAACTCCTTCACCTTTATGTAAATACTTATGTAAATATATAAATACTAACAATATTAAACTGTAAATTATAGTTGAACATGCCATTTTCCTTACTATGTTCTTTAAATTTTTAAATATTTGTGTGCACGTTTTATTCTCATCTTAACCTACCTACATATCTGTACTTTATATATACTAAACATATTTATTTTTAGAGAAACTGCTCAGATTAATAAACCGATCATTTTCATTCAGTACCGCTCATTCAAATTTATCTTTTATTGGTTTGGCATTGACTTGACATTGGCAGAGTTGTGGCTTGACGCCCTCCAGGAGCCAAAAATCAAGAATTGAATTGAATTGAATTGAAGGGTTCATTTCACTCACCTAATAACCTAAAACATTATTCTATTTACAGTGAAGAAATTTGAGAAAGCAATGACACCAGAAGAGAAAGAGAAGTTGTTCCGTGCCATAGACTACCAGGAGAACAGTTCGCCGTTACACTTACCCACAGAGTACGTCTCTCTAGAGAGCTGCTTCAAGTTGGACCGACTGCAAGTGGCCATTAGTAACGAGAATAAGGAAGTACTGAGAGCTTGTGTCGATAATGTGGAGATGGATATGAAGCAACGGCCTAGTGCTAATGCTTTGAGGTAATTTATATGTCTCTTTCGTTTTTAATGTGATTATTAGGTGATTTTGCATTCTTTGAAGACTACAAGCTATAATGTAAAGAGCCCAATGGTTAAGATGACTTCCAAGCGCTTGAGAGGTCAATCCTTACCCATTATACTTTATCCTTATTGGCAATAATCGTACGATGGCAGGATGCGTTTTCATCGTGAGATGAGTTCAAACATAAAGAATTCGATAAGTCTTTAGGTTTACAATCATTTCCAATTATGATGGAATGCCTTACAATACTGAAGTGAACCCATTCCAAACACAAGCACACGTAGCTTAACAAGACTACTAATAATGAGCAATCTATAAAATTTGCTCTTATGCATGCAAAGTATTATGAACCCTATTGTGTGGGAAACTCTCTGTTTCGGCTGTGACTTTTTCATCAGTGTGATCATTTACTAAATTATAAATCTTATTTTCAGACTGGACATCCAAATGCAGTCGTTCAGTGTGACCGGTGTGAAACAAGGCGAATACGAACCACAACTGGTCACTTCTATTGAAGTTACGAAGGACGTCAACCTGTTGAACGTTATATTTGAAACTAATCCTTTGGGTATGTAGTAATACTTTTTTTTATGTATATGTTTGTTGAACTTTCAACCTTCTTACAACCTGTTAAGGTTGAAAATTGATTGAAGTATTGTATTGTGAATCTATAGATTCGTTCACGTGTATTTTATCTTTCATGTTTTACCTAATATAATCTAGACTGACCTTTAGAACGTGAACGATTTTTTCCTTACCTTTAGGAAGGTTAGGAATCTTACCATTGTTCCTATAATAATTTCTTTCTTTTCTCTGTAGATGGTGGTTGCGACCAAAGAGTTAAAGTATCAGCCAGACCGCTCCAAATGATATACGACGCGCAAACTGTTATTGAAATTGTGAACGTTTTCAAACCAGAAACTGAATCGTCAGCTTTGACCACGTGAGTATATTGATAACTGTTTTGTTTGGTGGCTTTTTTAAGAGCATTTTCGTGCTTATATTGGCGCGTTAAGCCGTTTGGTCCCGGTTGTCGTACTAACATCATCTACAGTGGTGTTATACGTATGTACATTAATACTTATGGGATAAATACCAACGCGGATGGAACAGAAGGGCATCCCAAGTACATAAAATACTACTGATGAAATAAAAATAACAATATATTATTTGAAGGCGCTGTCTTCCTCTTCAAAAAAGTTTGATCCACCGTGTTTGAAGATGTTAAAAAAATTTTAATCCACCGTGTTTGAAGATGGAGAAAAAAGAAGTTGATTAATTTCTTTTTTAATACTAAAATAAATAATAAACTATATTTAGATTACAAGCAGCAGCAGAGAACAAGCTATCTGATCTTAAAGAGAAGTCAACATTGGGTATGCAACACGCGGTCAATAACCACGCGTTCATCGATATTGACGTCGATGTGGCTGCTTCATATGTCATTGTACCGCAGACTGGAGTTTATAGAGGGTAAGTGGATGTTGTTTGATGAAAAGTGTTGTTTATTTAGCTAAGAACTCGAGTAGGATTTTAAGGTAAATAATTGCTAGGTCTTTACTTATAAAAGAGATATTAAAATAAATTGTTCAACAAAAAGTTAACAACATATGACTTGACCAACAAAGTAGAAATTATTTGAAAAGAATGGTAAGTTATGTGAACGAAAGAACGCAGTTAAAGTTTTACACAAAAGGTCTAAATCGAATATCGAGATATTTTATATCAAGGATTTGAAGTAGTTTTATTAAATCTCTGATATTGACGTACTCAAAGATAAAATTATTTAATTATTATTTACAGTACTGAATCGTGTGTGGTAATAAAACTTGGTGCCATAAACGTGAAGTCTGAACCGAGATCACGGGAGTTGGATGTCCATAGACTGTACAAGATAGGTTTAGCAGACGACGAAATATTGAGGGAAATAGCTGATTACAGCTACGATAAACTCGCCTTGAGATTGACTCAGATGCAGGTAATGTGGTATTATTTGATTATTACATAATTGTGAAAGAAATACAAATCTTATTAATAAACTAGTAATAACAACGGTATACTTAATCCACGTTTTCTGTCTTTCCTTCCTAAGAATATTTTCACATGTGTGAGTATTAGCAATACCATTGTTATTCCTCGTTCATAAATAAGAATATAAGAATGAGACGATAAAGAAAACACAAAAATCGCAAAATTATCAGTAAACAAACAAATAAAACTACGTACCTAATAATTTTAAAAGGACACAGGAAAGCAAATAACAAGTTTTTCATGTTCAAATGGAAATGAATTCTATATCACTATTAATAAGGTCCAAAGTTATAGTATAGATGATTAATAAAATAAAATATTTTAGATCGTAATAGCAATGGTAGAAGAAGACTGGCGTACGGCTATAGTGTCCAATGAAGCGACGCCCTTACACTTACTGCAGCCAACTAACTTGGTGATACAAATACACAAGTGTTTGATCACCGATGATCCGAGACTGCCGAAGGTGAAAGTGAGGGGAGAATTGGAGAAGATTGCTATCAGTGCTTCGGAGGATAGGTATGGTTTTAAATCTATAATATGAATAATATTGTAAAGAGGCTGAGTTTGTTTCTTGTTTTTAATTGAAGGACATTTATTAATGAAGGCTAAAAGCTATGTGGCACCTCGGTAATCCGGCTCCTGTTTTACCAGGCGCCCTCTGCAAACAGGTTTATATATTTTAATGTGGGTACTCAAATATTATTGTATAGGTTGTAACTTGTATGTAACGTAATCATAAAAAAAAACAAAAAAGGGTATTGGGCAGTACCCAAACTCGTTGATCTGACACTGTCCTGCAAAACGTTTGTGAGATTACCGGCGTTTTACTGTTATCGTCAGTAATTAATATTTGGTTTCAGATTGTTAACGTTATGTGAAATATTAGTTGGTATGCCCTTACCACAGTCTCAAGAGTCTACACAGTTGAAGGTAATTAGAAATATCTTATGATTCTTCGTTTTTCTTCTGTTAAGACGATCTAAGTAGCAGCATGCACAGTGGTGCATGCTAGACTACTAAACTGAAAATTCTGGGTTCGATTACCATGCAATACGAGTACATCAGCCTGGGTGTATGTTAGAATGTGTGTGCATAGTTTCTGATACCCTAGATACAAGTTATAAATCTAGTTAGGACCAATTTCTTACAATTTGCTATAGATACTTATTATATTTTTTATTTTATTTTTCCTGTGTTTACAAGATAATTGTCTATAAGTTTGGGTTCGTACTCACCGGCACAATTATTGACCCTGCAGCTCTGGTGGGTGAAAAGGGTGCATTGGTAATTCTATAGAAAATAAATATTAAAATCACTATAGAAGTATATATTTAGTAAAGTTAATCAATGCACTAGCAAATAATATATTCAGTATTTTGAAATGTCTACATCGTACGTAATAAAATTTATTTAGTAGTTCTTCCATAAACGCATTAAAAATACATATTGTTCACATAGATTAAGTATTATGAGATTTTAATAGAGACGTAAATAAAAGGTGTGTTAGGACCATTATATTACATTTACATACATTCTAATACATTTATGATAGTCAAGTGTAATTATAGAACAGATTATTTAAGTACTAATTTGTTTTTAAAATGATTTTCATAAAATAATTTTAGTTGTACCTAACCTTTTCTAGTGTTGTCAGCATTACATTTTATTTCCTAAAAGCTCGCGTTTTGGTCAATTCTAAGTTTAATTTATTGTATTGAATTTACTGACATAAGTTTTTTAAGGATTTGTATAATAAAGTTTTCTTTTCCAACTTCACTTATTGAAATTATGGTTATTTATAATACATTGCCATATTTGAGCATAAACACTAGCTTAGGTTCTATTGAAAAATTTGCCACAATTCGAGCTTTTACACCAAAAAACTGTATATTATCATCTCTAAATCTTAAATATTATTTTAGCCAAGCGAATCGAAAGGATCAAGTATGTCCCTACTGAAGTATTTAGACCCGGGCGAGAAACAAAAGAGGGACACAGCTCGGTTCAAAGACAAGCCGAGGGATGAAAATGTCGTACAACTTACGGAAGTCGAAGCGTTCTTTATTATGAAAGGTAATTTACATTTTTACAATCACATACATTTTTAATTGTGGGAGGATTAGTACGTATGATTTTTACATAATGTCTTGATAATTCTCGATTCCTTGAAAAGAATTAAAATATATTATGTACTAAAGTTTTTTGTTATAAAGAATAGAACGGCTAGATAAATGTAACATCAGGTAAGTACAGTCAGTGTCAGACAAATGGTACCCCCCTTGGTAATGCTCACTTTGGCATTGCCTTTTATCTGACGCCGTACGATTATGTCAAGTTGATCTAGCCGTTCTCGAGTTAAAAATAACGAAACTATGTTTACAGACAGAATCTACCCACAATATTAAAATCATCATAATTCCTTATCCACAGAACTAACCCTAAGCGTCAACCGCAAGACAAGAGACTCATCCAACGAATACGACAAATTCCTCGTATTTTCCCTATCACTACTCGAATTGAAAGCCACACAGAAGACGTTTACGTTAGAGTCAACCGTCAGACTGCGAGCAGTACAAATGCAACATCATAGAGTGGGAAGGAATATAATCAATATGGTGGAGACTCCTGAAGTGCAGTCCACAGAGAATGATCAAGTTTCGTTGGGATCGATGACGAATCAGTATCTGTTCTCTGTGACTTATAGTAATGTAAGTTTGTTTTGTTTTTTATCGGTTGAAGGGATTTAAGGTTGTTGGCGCATAGAAGCACAGATACATATCTTACAAAATTACAAGTTTACGGTATTTGTAACTTATTTATTGATGGTGTATTGAGATATGATTTGTAAATATAGTGTCACAAACTTTTCTGACCTGGCGAAAAAATTAGTACTAATACTGTCGTTTTGTTTTAAATATCATTTGTATCCATTTTTTTTTTAATTTGCCATTTTGTTGACAGGTTGACAAGAAATGTCCAGAATTCCGTAGCCATTACGGATCTGTTGAACAACTAATCGAATTGGATTTCACTAATATGATAATACTGTTACATCTTCAAGCCTTGAACGAAATCATGGTTGTGGTTAACGAATATCAGGTAGAGTGGAATATATTTGACTAATTAAAGAATTACTTAATTATATTAATATTTTATAGGAATATCTACGGCGGATATATCTATCATGGTGTCTATTTTCTAGCATCGTCTACAAACAATACAAAGTTCAGTCGACAGAACGGCGAATGCCGGTACTCTGGAGACCATCATGGAAGACGAAGAATTTCCCGCGGATAACGCGAAATTTAAAGGTACATTTATTATTATCTTATCGTTTTGTACGTTCTTTAGTGTTTACAAATTCATCTATCCCTAAAACTTTTACTAATTGAGTTTTAGTAGAGTCCAATAGCCATGTTATCGTCGCCGGGAGGTACCTTTAATACCTAGGTGTGACAGTTGCTTTGCTTATCGCGCAATTGACCAGCGCCATTGGGCGGACGCGCGCTGCGGGCCCGCGGGGTCCGTGGGGGCGCGGGGGGTTACAGGCGCTGTGCCCCGCTGCCCGCTGTTGAAGCGCGCGGGTCAGCAATGCGTCTAGCGGCGTCGCAATCAAAACACACCATAGTGCCCTCCCTAAAACATAATGTATATGATCCCCAGCGACCGTCGCGAAGTCGAAGCACTCGTCGCTGATCGAGAGCATCCAGCTGAAGGTGGTGGTGAAGCTGGGCTCGCTGGCGCTGGGGTTCGCGACGGACTTGCGGCCGCTGTCCACGCTGGAGCTGCACGGCGCCACCGCCGGGCTCGTGCTCAAGGCCTCCTACACGCAGGTCGACTGCGCCATCGCCTCCGTGCGCGTCTTAGATCTCAACCCCGAAACTATACACCAGGAGGTAACTACGTACACACATAGGTTTTTTTTAATAACCTGTATTGTCCCTCTCTGCTGAGCAAAGTTCTCCAGTTTGAACCACTGGCAAAGGTTTACCCAAATACTTCCATCTGTCTCTGTTAAGAACCACTTCCTTTCGATAGGGCATTATGACAGGGGTCAAACCTCGAGGTCCTGCCTCCATCGAGATGGGAGTGACCTGGAGCTCTACGTTCGCTAATTTCTCATTCCGTGGATACCTTTGCCTATCTGAGTACATTGATGTGTCCTGCTCAATCCCATTTTAGCCTTTCTACGTAGCGGTGTACGTGGCCCCACAGATAGACAATTGTCGTCCGTTCCCTCTCCGGACCGCGTAAAAGAACTAAGTAATAATTGCAATTTTATTTCCAGATATTGAAAGTACTCGGCGGTGACGTGTTGAACCTACGAGTCGTGATGTACAACCTGGATTACTTCCAGACTCCGGATAGCGTTAACATGTCAATAGAAGGACAAATTAACTGTTTGAGAATCGTGTTCTTGAATTGGTTCGTCTCATCTATGTTGGTACGTATTCGCAACATTCCTTTTTTTGTTAAGTTACTTTACTCTGGGAGCGTCCGCTCCGCAGTTGTTTTATAATGATTCCTTTTAACGGCGACTCGCTTTTATTTCGCTGGGCGACTTGCCTCTAAATAAATCTTTCTTTTACACCATACTCAAGTCCGTTTCGCAGTAAATATACATGTCGAGAGACGCATACCGAGAAGCGAAATGAATTGCCATATTTTACTAATCCGACCTTCTCGTTTGTATTGCAGGAGTTCATGAACAACTTCCAGACGGCGCAGGACGCGATCATCACGGCGTCGTCGCAGGCGGCGGACGCGGCGCGCGCCAACGTGCAGACGGCGTACGACAGCGCGTCCAAGCTGCGCCTCAAGGTGCGCTTCGCCGCGCCCATCGTGCTCGTGCCCGAGCACTCGCGCTCGCGCCGCGCGCTGCTCGTCGACCTCGGCCGCATGAACCTCCGGAACAGCTTCGGGGACTTGGCTGTACCGGTCAGTGTAGTTATGGAGATATTCTAATTACTCACATAGACTCTATCGTCCAATAATATAATATAATAAAAGGTGTGTATAGTTAGTAAAAATGACGACATAAAATTTAATCCTCAGAACGTCAACAGTAAAGTGTCAGTCGAAGAACTGACACTTGAATTGGAGAACGTCAAATTATCGTGCGTACTACTGTCGGACGACGAACAAGTGAGCCAGGAACGAAACCTATTGCAGCCGACTAGCTTCAAGTTGCTTGTGAAACGTAATCTCTCATCGTGGTATGAAGAACTACCAGACTTGGATATATCGGGAAGGATGAAGACTATTGCTGTAAGTTTCTTATTTACATTATTAGTTATTTGTTATACAAGAGTGAAAAGTTGATTTTTAACCGGGGCTCCAGTTGAGGACCGAGCCAGCGAAGGATTCTAAAATTGAATCACGAGCGCAGCGAGGGATTCCAAATAAGAATCCTGAGCGTTAGCGAGGGACTTAAAGGAGCACAAGGTTAAAAATGGTTTGCACTCGAGTGCAACACATTATTTTTCATCCCCCCTCAGCGAGGAAATTACTAAATGAGAAAAATCTACTTTTACCCCAGTATCTGGGGGTAAAAGTCGATTTTAATCTCAAGAGTGGAAAGTATCGGGGTCGCTGTAGACAGCCCCTGCAGGACCCAAGGCATTTTCGATAACTGGGAGTAAAAGTCGTTTTTGCGCTCTAGAGGTTAAAGTAAATTTGAATTTAGAACATCGTGTGCACTAAGTTTGATGATGTTTTGGATTCACAAACTGTCATTCAACTTTTTTTTATTTCAAATTCAAACTCGGAACCTTCTTGGTGTACTTACTTATTTTTTTATTTGCTTTGCGCGTGATATTTTTGCTTTTCACTTAATATTGTGATTGTTTTATGTTTTCATTTAGTAATTTCCTCGCTGAGGGGGGATGAAAAATAATGTGTTGCACTCGAGTGCAAACAATTTTTAACCTTGTGCTCCTTTGAGTCCCTCGCTGACGCTCAGGATTCTTATTTTGAATCCCTCGCTGCGCTCGTGATTCAATTTTAGAATCCTTCGCTGGCTCGGTCCTCAACTGGAGCCCCGGTTAAAAAGCAACTTTGCACTCTTGTACAAATAACTATTATCGATACGCAAAACTAAATGTATGAAACCGACAGTCGTATGACGTATCGTAACTGGTTTCGTTTTGTAATAACTTCTATCTTTTATTTCACAGATAACAGTAGGCGAAAGCGACTACAGAATTATAATGAAAATAGTGAATCAAAACCTTCAAGAAGGTCAGCACAAAACGGAAGAAGCCAAGAACAAACAGACCGTCAAGCCGGCGCCTTCTAAAGCAACTGTCAGAAGTCAGACCAGTCGGCTTCAAACGAAGTCGACTGCAATGGTCACTACACCGGAAACGGTCAAACCGAAGATTTCAATTAAATTCTCCTTCACAATGGAGAGTTTCGTCATTGATTTGATGACCATGTCTGATGTAAGTTTATTAGACTCTAGCAAGTTTTGCCCGTCCAACCCCAATTCCGTGGGAATTTTGGGATTAAATAAATAAAAAATATTGTTTTCCTTAGTCCTCTTCTTTGATTAACACTTACAGCCTGCATAAATTTATTTACAGGAAGAAAACATGTTCGAAAAGGACATTGGTTTGGCTCGGTTTTGTCTCGCACTTCTCTCCATTAGGGGGAAAATGTTCGCAGACAATTCATTACAAACTTCCGTGTTGTTGGTCGACTGTACGTTAGATGACACTCGGCCTGGACGCGGCGCTAAGATCACCAGGTTAGACAAATTCTAAAAATTCCAGTTTTTGATATAGTAATATTGAAAACTGGACTTTTTAGACTGCTTAGAAATAGGCACCAACCGGTACTATTAGAAATGTGACGCAATAAAAAATGCGTAGTTCCGCATATGTCTTTATGTGACGCGTTTTAAAGATGATGATTAATATGTTCTGATTGCCGAGATATTTAAGAGCACTAAACACCAACTCGTAAGTTGCCTTCTCACAAGGCTAAGATTAAATATAGAAACAGGTTTTACTGTCTGGTTAAGCGCTAAAACAGAGACCCTTCTACGCTAATAAGGCAGAAACTGTTTATAAAAAATGCGTACTAAGTTTAGTCACATTTGTCTTATTATTGTAGATATCTAGAGAGACGTAGAGAGAAGAGTAGTTTGGAGCGAGAAGGCTCCACTAGTTCGATAATGGAGGGCCCGGACAAGATCCGCAGTATGATTGATATCACATACACTATGAATGCAGTTGATACCTTCAGTAAGTATTCCATACAAACAAAGTTTGCCAATCGGACCGAAATTTCAAACGTACGTTTCAGTATGAATCTTATTTTTATCCTTCAAAACGTGCCTTAAAATGTTTTTTTTTTTAATTATTTTATGCATTCATCTAAAATTTTAAATTTTCATTTACAGTCGATTTACGTGTATTCAGTTTCAATTTGATTTTGGCATTGGACTTCTTAAACAAAGTCGCGGAGTTCATGAAGTCAGGCCTTGCGGAAGACCCAGAAACGCAAATAAAATTGAATGAAGAATTAAAAAATACAAAGTCGGCGGAAGCTGTAAGTGTTTTCAAGTTTGTTAAACACAGACACATACAAAACAAAAATAAATATTCAAATGTTTCTAAAAGTGTCATCAGATTTAGTCTACACCCACATGAAAAATACACCCTGTATAATGTATGTATTGCTTTAGAAAAAGAAACAATCATCAACATCAGCGGCGGTAATGACTGAACCAAGTCAATCGGTGATGACTGTCAACGTCAAGATCGAACAACCGGATATAATACTCGTGGAATCATTGGAGCAGAAGAAATGCGACGCGCTCGTGCTGAACGTAAGTACTGATAAAATCGGCAAGTATTACTGAAATAATTGAATTTCAAGGAATATTTTACGAGTGTTCTTCATTCGTTATTTGGCAAATTTAAGAGGCGTAAATTTCAAATCGATTTTGGTCTGCACGTCTTAGGCAAACCCAGAACTTTTTGAAAAGTTAATTCCACAAAGTACACTCGCCAAAGCGGCGAACCCTTAACAAAGGAGTTGGGTGCGGGCGCAGGTCGTGTCCCGCTGGTAGACGAGCTGTCCGCACTGGGACACGGGGCGGGGGCGCGGCCTGCGGGGGCGCGCGCGGGCCGCGGGGGGCGCCGGCCGAGTGTGTGCTTACGGCCGCGGGGGGCGCCGGCCGAGTGTGTGCTTACGGCCGCGGGGGGCGCCGGCCGAGTGTGTGCTTACGGCCGCGGGGGGCGCCGGCCGAGTGTGTGCTTACGGCCGCGGGGGGCGCCGGCCGAGTGTGTGCTTACGGCCGCGGGGGGCGCCGGCCGAGTGTGTGCTTACGGCCGCGGGGGGCGCCGGCCGAGTGTGTGCTTACGGCCGCGGGGGGCGCCGGCCGAGTGTGTGCTTACGGCCGCGGGGGGCGCCGGCCGAGTGTGTGCTTACGGCCGCGGGGGGCGCCGGCCGAGTGTGTGCTTACGGCCGCGGGGGGCGCCGGCCGAGTGTGTGCTTACGGCCGCGGGGGGCGCCGGCCGAGTGTGTGCTTACGGCCGCGGGGGGCGCCGGCCGAGTGTGTGCTTACGGCCGCGGGGGGCGCCGGCCGAGTGTGTGCTTACGGCCGCGGGGGGCGCCGGCCGAGTGTGTGCTTACGGCCGCGGGGGGCGCCGGCCGAGTGTGTGCTCACGGCCGTGGGGGGACCATACGCTCGCCGCGCTACCGACCCGCGCCCGCTGTCTGTGCTTAAGCTGTACATGTTGTGTGTGTCGGCAGATGGAGGCGCGGTTCAAGATGCGCGCGTCGGCGGAGCGCACGGTGGCGGACGGCGCCATCTGCGGGCTGCAGGTGGTGCAGCGCACGCTCGGCGCGCACACCGCGCAGCGCTCGCTGCTCGCGCCCGCGCACCTCTCGCTCGCCGTCACGCAGCCCGCCGGGCTCGGGCTGCGCGTCGACCTCAGTCTCACCGACATCAAGATCACCGTCTCGCCCGGTCAGTACACCACACGACACACGACACACCGCACACCTCTCGCTCGCCGTCACGCAGCCCGCCGGGCTCGGGCTGCGCGTCGACCTCAGTCTCACCGACATCAAGATCACCGTCTCGCCCGGTCAGTACACCACACGACACACGACACACCGCACACCTCTCGCTCGCCGTCACGCAGCCCGCCGGGCTCGGGCTGCGCGTCGACCTCAGTCTCACCGACATCAAGATCACCGTCTCGCCCGGTCAGTACACCACACGACACACGACACACCGCACACCTCTCGCTCGCCGTCACGCAGCCCGCCGGGCTCGGGCTGCGCGTCGACCTCAGTCTCACCGACATCAAGATCACCGTCTCGCCCGGTCAGTACACCACACGACACACGACACACCGCACACCTCTCGCTCGCCGTCACGCAGCCCGCCGGGCTCGGGCTGCGCGTCGACCTCAGTCTCACCGACATCAAGATCACCGTCTCGCCCGGTCAGTACACCACACGACACACGACACACCGCACACCTCTCGCTCGCCGTCACGCAGCCCGCCGGGCTCGGGCTGCGCGTCGACCTCAGTCTCACCGACATCAAGATCACCGTCTCGCCCGGTCAGTACACCACACGACACACGACACACCGCACACCTCTCGCTCGCCGTCACGCAGCCCGCCGGGCTCGGGCTGCGCGTCGACCTCAGTCTCACCGACATCAAGATCACCGTCTCGCCCGGTCAGTACACCACACGACACACGACACACCGCACACCTCTCGCTCGCCGTCACGCAGCCCGCCGGGCTCGGGCTGCGCGTCGACCTCAGTCTCACCGACATCAAGATCACCGTCTCGCCCGGTCAGTACACCACACGACACACGACACACCGCACACCTCTCGCTCGCCGTCACGCAGCCCGCCGGGCTCGGGCTGCGCGTCGACCTCAGTCTCACCGACATCAAGATCACCGTCTCGCCCGGTCAGTACACCACACGACACACGACACACCGCACACCTCTCGCTCGCCGTCACGCAGCCCGCCGGGCTCGGGCTGCGCGTCGACCTCAGTCTCACCGACATCAAGATCACCGTCTCGCCCGGTCAGTACACCACACGACACACGACACACCGCACACCTCTCGCTCGCCGTCACGCAGCCCGCCGGGCTCGGGCTGCGCGTCGACCTCAGTCTCACCGACATCAAGATCACCGTCTCGCCCGGTCAGTACACCACACGACACACGACACACCGCACACCTCTCGCTCGCCGTCACGCAGCCCGCCGGGCTCGGGCTGCGCGTCGACCTCAGTCTCACCGACATCAAGATCACCGTCTCGCCCGGTCAGTACACCACACGACACACGACACACCGCACACCTCTCGCTCGCCGTCACGCAGCCCGCCGGGCTCGGGCTGCGCGTCGACCTCAGTCTCACCGACATCAAGATCACCGTCTCGCCCGGTCAGTACACCACACGACACACGACACACCGCACACCTCTCGCTCGCCGTCACGCAGCCCGCCGGGCTCGGGCTGCGCGTCGACCTCAGTCTCACCGACATCAAGATCACCGTCTCGCCCGGTCAGTACACCACACGACACACGACACACCGCACACCTCTCGCTCGCCGTCACGCAGCCCGCCGGGCTCGGGCTGCGCGTCGACCTCAGTCTCACCGACATCAAGATCACCGTCTCGCCCGGTCAGTACACCACACGACACACCGCACCGACACGTAATACACATTACACCCCCTTGGTTTCACCCGCGTAGTTCCCGATCCCGTAGGAATATGGTGATAAAATAAAAAAAAACTTCCCACCAAATCACTGTATCTATTAAAAAGCACCAAAATCCGTTGCGTAGTTTTAAAGATCTAAGCATACATGTAGTGATGTATTAATAGGATTTAACCACAAGTTGTGATGTAAAGTGGTTATGTGAAGTACTAAGTTAGCTTAGAATCATCACAAAATATGAATGCCATTAATACAATAAATAATTAGCAAGTATCAAAACCAGTTATTATATAGAATGGGGGATACCAGTAAAACGACAGTGGTGGCCTCATTTTTGTCTACTCTTTTTAGACGGACTATATGAGACAATACTAATGTTTGATTTGCAGATATCATAGCGTTACTGAATCGTGTTATGGCAACACTATCGAGTGTCGAGGAGGAAGACGCACAAAATGAAACCAAACCAATATACTATAGCAACTTGTGGGACATTCAGCCTTTCAATCCGTCTGCACATTGGTTTCTTAAAACCGGTTAGTATTTAAAAAAAAACAGATTTCAAACACTTCAATTTTACTTTAATTTGTGTTGATTTAGGTAATTGTGCACCGTAAATATTGATAATTCTTTCACAGAGGAGGCCTTGGAAGCGATCGATATGGAAGCCGAATACGAAATGGCTCAAAATCCGTTAAAAGGTGAAATATGTATATTATCCAGCTCTTCAATCATAGTGGCATTTGAAATGGACATCGGTAAAGAAACAGTACCGGTACTCGTTATGCAGGCATCGCTCACTGGACAAGTCAAGGATTGGAGTTCTGATGTACGTAAATATTGTAAACTACCCTCTTTATATAAAGTAATCGAAAAAAATTAAATAGTTTTTGTAGATGTATGGATGTTTTTTGCAACTATTACTGGATGGATTAGTATTCAAACGATAATTATTTTGTTAGTGATTTTATATAATGCCACCCAAAAATAAATACTATTTTGTTAATATCAACTTTATTTCAGTTCTACCTAGAAACAATACTAGCAATGCAAGTATCGTACTACAATATTAACCGAGCAGTGTGGGAGCCCCTCATCGAACCGGTCGAAGTACTGAAGGACTACCAGTACAAACATGTGCCGTGGGAACTTAAGATGGAGGTACTTATACAATTGTTATTTTTATGGCTTTATTTATACTATTAATGTTATACTTAAACTATTGGATAGTTTAAGTTACGATTCCGTCAATGTCAAAAAGTGCCTGTCATTTTGACAGTGACATAAAGCTAAGATATCCAAGTGATCCAAGTGATTAAATGTTAAGGTCTCGACTTGGATTCCTGATTTTCATGCATTTTTTTACCACCCAGATCACCAACCTTAACTACTGTCATCAGTAGTGTCATATTTTTGTCAATCATCATCATCATCATCGTCAGCCCGTTACCATTTTTGACAATAATTATCATACATTTTTCTTTTTATATAGGTCGTGATGCGTCCCCAAGAGGTGCAAAGTCCTATCGACACGACCGACGAGGCGGTCAACTTGCAAACAGCCGCCCAGAGACAAGCCAACAAAATAATCACAATATCGAGCAGTGAACCGCTTGAGATTACCATCACTAATAGCGTTATTGAGGTAAAGTATTCACTATCCATCAAATACTACTTAATATTTAAAATAAAAACAAAATTAACTTATGTCTTCAGTTATGTCTTTGCCTGTAGTTTCACTAACGTCATACTTCCTGGAAATATGGCTGAAAATATATGGATCTACCCACAGCAATGAATTTCGCTTATATCACGTCCAATTCTAAAGATCGCGTTTTTAGTAGCACTGTCTGTTCAGGCTGCGTCTGGTGGATACTTAGCTAAACCTTTATTTTGTTTTTCCACAGGTACTGACGTTGCTAAGCAACTCTTTCAGCACATCCATCGCTGATACTGAAGGCATTTTACATAAATCCAAATCTGAAGATGTGAGTACAATCTTTATTTAAATAATTTATATGATCTGCTTTTTGAACCCAAATGTAAGTCTATAAGTTATTAACAGTATAAAACGTCATCTGTCGGAACCTATTGCTATGTAAAATTTAATAGTTTCTTTATTCAAGCCAAATTATTATACTCATCTCATACAAATATTGTTTGTTTAGATAACACGTAAAGAATACTTCGGAGCTCCGTATGTACTGCACAATTGCACCGGTCTCACACTTAAACTGATATTAACGAACAACGATGACTTCTCAGTGTTCCTCACAGATGAATTCAAGATATCGGATTACAGGTGAATTGTGAATTTCAACTTTATTTATATTGATTTAGAGGTTAATTTTGAAGTAAAAGATGTGTGATACATGGAAAATTGAATGTTAAATTGTTATAAAATAAGGGTCATTTTACATTGAATTCAGAATCTTGTTGAAGTTAACGTACTCGTCTTTTTACAGAGAAGTAGTATTAAAACCCGGCGCCTCCGTGCCTTTAGAATTGAAACGTGGAGGGTTGAACTTGATGAAATTGAACGAACCTCCGCCGCCTTTGAAATTGAATGTTAAAGTAAGTAATGTAATATACACACATCAAAAGTGTCTAGGGATCAAGCATTTTTATGCGGATTTCTTGAGATTGAGATGTGGCTTTGTAATAAATTTATGATTTTATAAATTTATATGGATCCTTTTTGGTGCATTTCATAATTTGAATCAGGAACTGTGAATCAAATTCGAGTAAAAGATGAAAATCAGCTGTCAATATTTTCCCTATAAAAACATACAACGCATTGAAGACATTATTAGTGCTACTGTTTCCCTACTACTGATTAAAACCAACGTTATTATGGAGCAAACAAAAACTAAAGTTATGAGTAACACTTCAGACAAATATCTAGTTAGATTAAATAATAAAGAGATTGAAACCGTGAAGGAATATGTCTACTTAGGGCAACTAGTATCGATTGAGAATACTATGCAGAGAGAGATAGATCGAAGAGTTGCTAATACATGGAAGAGATTCTGGTCACTCAGCGAAATTATGAAGAATAAGGACATGCCAATAACAGAAAAACGGAAGGTATTCAACACGTGCATTTTGCCATGTTTAACATACGGGTGCCAGACATGGGCCCTAACTGTACAACAGCAACAAAAACTTGAAGTGTGCCAAAATGGAATAGAAAGAAGTGTGATGGGGGCAAGAAGAAGAGACAGAATAAGATTAACAAATATAAAACAAAAAACAAAGTTCAAGAACGCTTGCATTACATATAAGAGATTGAAATGGAAGTGGACGGGACATATGCTGAGAGAGGGGAAGGACAAATGGACCAAGTCAATTACAGAATGGTATCCCAGAGATGGCACCAGAAGCAGGGGTAGACAGGTGAAACGGTGGGAAGATGACTTTAAAAAAGTAGCCGGGCCCTGTTGGACCCGCGTCGCGAGAAACAGAATGGAGTGGAGGACTTTAGAGGAGGCCTATGTCGAGAGACAAGCTGTCAATGAGGACCAACCGGTTGCCGATTAATTAAACTAATATAATATTAAGTAAACATTTTAAGATTAAGTTTGATTGTAAGGTTTATTTATAGGTACTTGTTTTAATTGAAATTATTGTAACAGACAGAAATAAAGGCTAATTTTATTTATTTATTTATTTTTTATTATGGAGCGGCGACGTCATTTAAGCAGGGAAGAAATGCTCAGAGCCGTGGGAATGATAGAAGCTGGTTCCCGGCAACGTACTGTGGCTTTAGCTCTGAATACAAGTCAGAGTGTTATCAGTCGACTTTGGACACGTTACCGAAGCACTGGTACCGTGGCTGAGCGCCATGGAGGACGGTATCGCTGCACCACACGGAGACAAGACCGATACATTCAAATCTTAACTCGAAGAGCTCCAACAATAACCGCCATGATGTTAGCCGTGCGGCTTCATCACTCTTCAGGGAACTTAATTAGCGACCAAACAGTCAGAAACCGCTTGCATGAAGTGAACCTTCATTCCCGAAGACCGCTACGGGTACCACCTATAGCAATGCACAATCGTAGGATTCGATATCAATGGGCTCTTGAACACAGAAATTGGGCAGAAGAACAATGGCGTTTCGTGTGCTTTTCTGATGAGTCTCGTTTTGGTATGAGACCGGATACAAGACGTATACGACACTGGAGAACCCCTGGACGCCAACAGCGATTAAAATCCTGCCAGGAAGTCCATCCTTATAGTGGTGGAACCATCATGGTATGGGCGGGTATTTGGATCGGCGGAAGAACTGAGTTGATTTGGATCAGAGGCAACCTCAACGCTCAAATTTATGCTGAGACGATTGTATCAGACGTCATCGTTCCTCTACAAGTGCAAATCGGTCCCTTATTTCAGTTAATGCATGATAATGCACGACCGCACACCGCAAGAGTTGTAAGACAGACTCTCGCCGCAGCTAACATCAATGTCCTGCCCTGGCCTGCTCAGTCGCCAGACTTGAACCCGATTGAGCATGCATGGGATATGCTACAGAGAAGAGCTCTGCCGAATATGGAGGGTATCCAGTCGCAAGAAGACCTTTTTTTGTTGTTGCAACGAACATGGGCGGCCATTCCACAGCGTGATTTGGATGAACTCATTTTGAGTATGCCAAACCGATGTTCTTGTGTTGTTAGTGTTCGCGGTAGAAACACGGATTATTAATTGTTTAAGTAACCCAATAAAATTTTAAAGAAAACTGTTATTTCAGTCTTTTTTTCGAACTTTAATGTTAGTGGTTCAAATGTCAAAAATCCCTTTATTAGGAAAATGGCAAATTTCTTTATTAATGCAAAGGTGACTTGGTTTATCGTTACTGTGACAAACGAAAACACTTTATTTGATGAATCCTTAAAGAAAATTTTAATTAATATCAATCAGGAGAAAAGTTATTGCAAAAATATATGTTGATCCCTAGACACTTTTGATGTGTGTAATTATTACCCTTATCGTGTTATCGTCCAAAGCCGAGAGAGCGTTTTGAGCGGAGCTGTGGGGAATGAAGCGCACCGGACCGTACTGTGTGTTGGCCAATTACACACACACACACACACACACACACACATACATACACATACACATGCACAACAATCTCTAGAATATTTTGAGTTTTGAGCTCTAAGATTTCGAACACTGTGATTGGTCAACTTACGGTTTGCTCCATTCCGCATAGTTAATTTCGCGCATGATGACAAGTTGGCTTGTCATTTATGACGTCACGACGTCATTGCAATCGTCACTATTAAACGATCTGTGTTGAACCCAGATCGAGGAGCTCGACGAGGACATCCAGATCCCGGTGGAGCGAGCCGACAAGCGCTACTTCCCGGTGTGCCGCGCGCCGCCCGCGCCCGCCGCGCCCGCCGCGCCGGCGCCCGCCGCGCCGGCGCCCGCCGCGCTCGTGCCCTTCGTGGCGGTGGTGGAGCCGAGAGGGATCATCTCCGATATCGTGATGCAGGACGCCGCGCTGCATATCTATATGAGGAGTGTGCTGCAGGTAGGTGCTGGTAGCGTATAATGTAAGGCTCTGTGGGACATTACATAAAGTACTTGGTTTGCTTTAGTTGGATACCCCCGGAGTTTTAGAAGGGAGACTCCGAGTAGTGATATAGGACTCGCTCTACCAGAAGAGTGAAGTCTATCCTTGACTTTAAGCGGTTTGACCTCCACGCACCAATTCGGGCGTCGCAGAACACTCTCCCAATAGTGTTCACGACCCTCAACTTAGAGCCGTATAACATAAAAAACCTGAAATTACTGTAAGGTTTCATCGTAATCGTAACGTTCAATCCATCGTCGATGACCTTTTTGGTCTAAATTTAGCTTTAAAATATCAAGTCAAGACGTTTATACACAAATAGTTTTGGACGCAACAAACAAAATGCACCCGTTGTATAATCTACTCTTCACAGATAACAAACACACTATCAGTAAGCGTATGCGTGTACTACATGACGCTGAGCGGTAACGAAGTACAACTGCTAGGTGAAGTGAAACCCAATGACGTGTTACGGCTACCATTGCAAGCGGTACACACTCCTACTGCGGAAATATTCTTCTCTGTAGAAGGTATGTTAACTTCTCATTATTATAACCATAATCAGAAATATTTGTGGCTTGCAATGCAACACCTATGTCGGGTTTGGCAGTAAATATGTTCCTTAAAATCAGAATCCCTCATAGGATACTTTTTATCCCGAAATTCCACGGGCAGAAAATGTAATGAGGGTAAAATCACAAGTAAATATAAAAACCTGATTAGACAGAACACCGAAACAATACCACATTGTAAATTCCATCAATCCATTATTATGTTTGATGGATATTTATATTCTATTTTTCTCTCAGGATTTACTGTATCGGCGTCACCATTCGTATGGCGCGAATTGCAACAAGAAGTGAATATATCGAAATTATTGTTGTGCGATGCCAAGGATAAACTTAGTGGCGAGAAGTTTTACATCAGGGTAAGTATCAACACAATTTATCAATCTTTTTATTCTCTTCAAATCCAAGAACATAGGCTCTAATTTAAATAGAAAAGAGGTAGTCTTTCTGACTTACCCATAACGAGATGAACAGCCAGTCTGTTATAATATTTGCATCGATTGTACATTTAGAGCCTAATCTGATTTTTTATCTTAGTTAGATTTTGAATCATAAATCATAATAAACTTACACTACTTATTCACAAGGACATTTCTATTATTTCCCAGGTTGTAGGCAAAATGGAACAAGTGTTCTTTGCTAACACAAACCGCCATACTCTAGCTTCCTCATGCTTCGACTTAGTACTGAAGCCAGGAGTTAAGATGCAGAACTGCTTACCAGTTGAAATCACAGTGTCCCAACTTGGATTGCAAAGGACGCAAGTGTTTAAGCCTGGGGAGATGTTCCATTTGTCGCATCTTGCTCCTAATAGAGCTTCTATTGTTGTCACTGTAAGTACGAATGGTTTTGCGAGGTTGTGAAAACGTACATGGTTTTATACTGTGTATAATAGGGGCAGAAATTTTTACTCATCCACTTGTTGCTATGAGTATTCTTGGTAGTTTTACTTTAAAAATACCATGAATTTAATCACTTTAAAGTACATCTTATCTTAATTTTTAGTTGACATTGACAGCGGGCATATATAATAAACATGTCAGTTTCAATACATTTTGAAACTGTTTTTAATTTCTCTTACTTTTACTTAGACTATATTCTTAATATTCCAGATACAAAGCTACCTAGATAAATGTTGGGTATGCACAAAGAACCTGTCAGATACGGAAACTGAGCTGTCAGTTTGGTCATTCGAATCCCACGACAGTCCGTCTATAATGACATTGGACTTG
The DNA here is from genome assembly GCA_958496195.1 of Timandra comae. Taxonomy (NCBI): domain Eukaryota; kingdom Metazoa; phylum Arthropoda; class Insecta; order Lepidoptera; family Geometridae; genus Timandra; species Timandra comae. Next base: position 4,230,101 of record OY292360.1, read on the forward strand.
GGCATGCACAGCATCAATATGGATGGCACACAAGTACTGTCATTGTACTGCCCATTCTGGATGCTCAACAAGACTGGATTCACTCTCTGTTATAGGGTAAGTAATATTAGTATAGAATAATAATAACTGGTACTTGTACTCTACATTTTAAACTATCACATGCATAAATGATATCGAATTTGTAATTGGATATTTGGGAACTTAATCTTGTAATGGGTACACAGAGTAGTGTTGTAATTTGTAATGTAACAGATGATTAATACGTTTTATTCTCTATGTAAGCTTTAAGCATGTACTCGAATGTTCTAAAGCCATCTTCATAAAATAACTTGAGTGTTTTCGTTTAAGTGTAGAGTTTGTCATTACGTATGAGTATGTTGTTAAATTGAAAAGTTTGTAGCAAAATGAGATTGGCTATAAACCATTCCGTGATTGCAGAAATCAAAGAAACCAGAAAAAGCCTCCAGCACTCCCAATAAGGTATCTTTGATATGAAAGACGTGTCTTTATATATTTTTTATAATTAGTTTTACAGTTTATTTTTGCTTATATTAATCATGCTCCATATAAAACGCTTGATTAATAAGTCTAATCGAGTTTCTAGGTCTTTCGATAAAAAACCTTCGCGATATTTTTGTCGTCATTTATGTATTTTGTTTTAGCATGCGTCGCTCAGTGGGGTCATAGCCTATCTTTATGCATGTAGTGTCATCCTTCTATAAGATTTAGTTAATTACTCTAACTAATTATAGTGTACGAATTTTCTCACAGTAAGAGTATTTCGAAACCATGTTTTAGAAATTCCATAAATTGCAGATTATACATTCACGTTGCAGTAAATTAATTAGACGTCATACTTCATGTTTGCCGGTAAGTGCAAACACTAATAGATGTTGTACAGGGATATATATTTGTACAGTTTTGGGGTAACACATTGCCTTACTACAAAACATGTAACCGAGTCCTGCAAATGCAGACGGGACCGTATATCCTACCCGAGAATTTTAAACAACTCTTAATGCCTATTTCACCATCTTCAAGTAACATTCCGAGCAGCTACTCACAAGTTTTGTCTTTGTCACTTGATTTAAAGTATGAAAGAGACAAAACTAACTTTACTTGCTGAGTAACGTTACTTGAAGGTCGTGTAATAGGCCCTTAATAGAAAAGCAACAATATTTTGTAGTAAAGCGAAGAGTCCTAATGGTTATTGTAAATAATTAATTTGTATTTGTGATATAGATTGCATAAACGTATGTACAGTCAGCGTTAGAGAAAATGCTCTTTGGCTCATTTTGGTATGCCAACCAAGGGAAATCCTTTTTGTTATAACACTTTGTAATTTTTTATATACACCCCTATTTTGAAATAATGGGACTTATTAAAATCAGAATATCTGTAGCAGTAACTGAATCCATATATCCAATAAAAATATCAAAAATGATAGTCGATTACTTATCTTTAAAAATTACTAAATAAATGTCGTATTACCAGACGGCACACTAGCTATCAAGTATTCTGTGACGGCTCGGGTCGATGACCGCGCTCAGCTTTGTATCGCAGCGTTCGCCTGTTGTTCGGTGTAGAATAACAATAAAATTTGGCGGGATTTTGAAAAACTTTGACTTATCATAACTTTTTAAATAAAAGCAAAAGAAAAAAACGAACTTCACTATTATATAGTCACCCGTCGTTTACATTACCTGTGTGATTAAGTATCTCGAATTCAAAATAGGGGTGTATAATACTGTTGGTGTTCCTATTTAAATAAATAAATAAGACCTTTTCTCTGACGTAGACTCCACATTCCTCGCCAAATAACTAGATGACTCTGTACGTGCAGAAACTATGGTCTAGATTCTGCGTCGATTCTAGTTGTATGACGCTAACTATACAACAAATACATACAATAATAATATTTATGAGTATTGTTACGCAGTTTGTCACTAATATTTATTTGGATAAGGAGAACACAGTGACATTATAATGTGGCGTTGATGAAAGAAATGTGAATACACGGGTATCGGTCGCACACGAAATGTTGTTAGAGTATATTTAGGTAATCCACATAATTGTGAAATGAATGTATTGCTGTATTTTTTTTTGCCTTTTCGTAACTAAAATGTTTTCTCTAAATAATAGCATGGTTTTGCATGATTATTGTTTCCTTTACGATTCAAAATTATACTAAGCTTTTTATATATTTGGGTTTTAGGTGTATTTTCAGGATCATTTTTTGGCTTTAGCCTTATGCTTAAGAAGTTTTTCATTAAGTATTAAATTAATAGAAATATCATGGTAAAAAGGGTCCGCACTGTACATTTGCGTACGCCTACCCTAAAAAAACACGACGATATATCAAAGATTTATTTCTATTTTTTTCTAGAACGTCGACGAAACAGGCAATGTTATATTCCATCCTAAGGATTACAAAGATCCGATACTTTTCTCGTTCCGCGCTAAGAACTTCTTCGGTAAAAAGAAGGCGGCAATCAGAGTCGAATTCGGCGAATGGTCGGACAAATTCTCACTGGATGTTCCTGGAAGTTCTGGAGTTGTATTGTGTAAACATGAAGGAAGGACTTATCAGGTATAGTTTCATATAGTTAAAGATATTTTTTAGTGTTTTTTTTTATGCCGACTGTACCATGAAAGTATCATGGTACAGTCGGCATAAAAAAAAACAACACTTTGAAATTCAAACCTGAAAATACTTAATAAGAATTACTCAAATATTTGAATATAATTGTCTATTTTTGGTGCTGATAATACAATAATATAATATATAATAATAAGGCCAAACTGTGACAGAAAGAAAAGATTTTGGAATATTTTGTATTTTAGGTGGCAGTCACAAATCAGCTGACGTTCAACAGTTTGACAAAGATGGTTATATTTACACCGTATTTCCTTATCATTAATGAAGCGCCATTCGCTATTCAGTACCAGGAACTGCATAGGTCTGCGGATCCGTGGAGAACGGTAATGTGTTTATATTTTATACTCACTATTTATTTATTGATAATTAGAACGGTATAATAATTCCACTAATTAAGACACATAAAAAAATATATAAAAAGAAATTGAATACACATATTACACTAGATGTAAACTAGTGTGCTGTACAGACCTGGATAAAATAAAAGCAGAAATTGTGGTAACGACTGATATACTCAATGTATAAATTTATTCCTAACTGATCGTGCTATAAAAAGTCAGTTGCATCTATTCCCATTCGTAGAAACATGATGCGATAAGATGCAACTGTTTTTTGATCACGTGATCAATTGGGAATAACCAAATGTAAAGTATAACCAGGTGAAAGTATAGCTACATTAGCTACTTATATCAAGCATGTTGAATATAACTATTTCTCCTCTTACCTTCTCTTGCAACATCGTTTGAGCTCAAGCTGTTTTCGACAGGTACCACAAAACACAATACATTAGCTACTTATAACAAGCATGTTGAATATAACTATTTCTCCTCTTACCTTCTCCGGCAACATCGTTTGAGCTCAAGCTATTTTCGACAGGTACCACAAAACACAAGCGCGCCGCTCTGGCCGGTTGTAGAGAAAGAAGACAAACTGTTGTTACTGAGAGTAAACTGTTCCACTGAACACGCCGCTCCGTTCCTGTATACGGAACAGAATACTGCTTGTTTGAAACTTAATAATCAGGTGAGGTATCAATCTTGTGAGGCCTTAGCTCTTTCAAACTACTGCTAGTTGCGTGAATTACAACCATCTAGTTTGCACACTGTACCAAGAACTACATCGGTCTGTGATAAAACTTTGATATACTTATTAACGATCTTTACATACATAAACAGTCATAGATATACTCTAATAATTACAAAAAAAAAAAAAACTCGTGACCACGATCGGTGTAACCCGGTCGAAACGTCGAGGTAATTAATAATTATGTTATACGCGATTAAGACCTGTATATTATGCAACGATGAAAATGTTTGTATTTTGTTTTTATATTACTTGTTAAACTGAATTTCGTTTATCTAGATACCTTATAACAGGCTCTATGAAAGTCTGTGTACGAAGCTGTGTCCCAAGCCTTAATAGCTGAATTTTTTTTTAAGTATTAAACTAACCAATAAATCATGTTGCCTAGTTCGGCGGTCTATACGTAGAAGTGCAGCTGAGTGAAGGTGGTACGTACATCACAGTCAGACAGTACAGGGACGGACACGCGCCCGCACTGCTCGTCAACTACTCGCAACACACGATCACTGTGTGTGAGAAAGAGAATATTAATGTAAAGTAAGTTTCTCTTTCTCTTCAAATGTATGTAATAAAATAAATATTTTTGCCTTAAGTACAAGAAGATAAAATAGTATAAGACTATAAAACAATATGGCAAAATGTGGTATCATATGGTGGTATAGTGGTAACAATATCGTGATTGCTATAGTCGCGTCGCTGTTATCTCAATTTGAGATATCAATTTAATAAAAAAGTTATAGAAAATCACAGTGACAGTATCAGTTATTTTTTTTTGTGGCACTATACCAATCACATATTTGTTCTGCAATAACCTAATTTAAAATACACATTTTGCTAAGATTATATTTTTTTTAGGAAAATACCATCAATGCACAAAATGTTGTACACTTGGGATAATGTAGCAGGACCGCGAACATTGATATTCCAACCTCAAAAACACAGCGAAACGTGTGATGATCTCAGAAGGGACGGTTTTGGAGACTTTTTGTAAGTATAAAATTCGTGCGTCAGACGGCAGGTAATGGTTTCAGTTGTCATTCATACTAACAATATCGACAATCATTACGGGTAGTCCTTAAACTCCAAAAAATATCGCGGTATGCACTAAGGACCAAATTAGAAAGGTCTAATTGCCGAAAAAACTGCCTCGTACACATTATTTAGCCATATTATGAATATCATATATAATTAACAACAAAAATCTAAAAATGAGTATATGTTTTAGCATGGAAGACATGACAAGAATTTGGTGGGTATCATTCCTAGATGGCCTACAACGTGTGGTATTGTTCACCGAGGATCCCATACTAGCCAGCGGCGCACACACTATCGGCGAAGCGGAAGTGATCGAAACAGAAATTATACTGTCTATGCAAGGAATGGGACTCTCTCTGGTCAACGACCGTGAAATGATCGAGATTTTGTATATAAGTGTATCGAAGTAAGTATTTTATAATAAACTGCATTGTCCCACTGCTGGGCAAATATCTTTTCAACCCATTCTATCTCGTTCCTACACATTTTTTATGAAAGTGATTCTTAATGTAGCTTCTTTGAAGGCGAAAATTACAATCACTTATATCTATGTTTGCTATTTTTCAAACATGGTGCAGGTTTGCGATCACCAACGCAGATTAGACAAGGGTGATGTTTAACAGTTTTTATGTATTTGTAACAGTTCGGACATTCTCTGGGAGCAATGCAAGATAGGCGCGAAGAGATACAAGAAGATAGAAGGGTCCAAAGCCATTCAATTGGAAGAGGCGTATCAGAGATACTTGAAAGATAAGATGGGCAGTTCCGATTCGATATCACCGGTCGTCGAGATCGACGAGAAAATGGATGTAAGTAAATATCGTACATTTTACAGTATTGATCGACCGTAGATTCCACACAAATCCCCGGAGTCTTAGAAAGGAAGAGACTCAAGGCGGTTACGTTGGGGCTCTCCGTCAGGGCGGGCCTTACCTGCCACAGTCAGCACTGCCGTCCCCCAGGGCGCGGGACGGCCGCCCACGGCCCGCGGGCCCGCGCACGCCGCGCGGGACGGCCGCCCACGGCCCGCGGGCCCGCGCACGCCGCGCGGGACGGCCGCCCACGGCCCGCGGGCCCGCGCACGCCGCGCGGGACGGCCGCCCACGGCCCGCGGGCCCGCGCACGCCGCGCGGGACGGCCGCCCACGGCCCGCGGGCCCGCGCACGCCGCGCGGGACGGCCGCCCACGGCCCGCGGGCCCGCGCACGCCGCGCGGGACGGCCGCCCACGGCCCGCGGGCCCGCGCACGCCGCGCGGGACGGCCGCCCACGGCCCGCGGGCCCGCGCACGCCGCGCGGGACGGCCGCCCACGGCCCGCGGGCCCGCGCACGCCGCGCGGGACGGCCGCCCACGGCCCGCGGGCCCGCGCACGCCGCGCGGGACGGCCGCCCACGGCCCGCGGGCCCGCGCACGCCGCGCGGGACGGCCGCCCACGGCCCGCGGGCCCGCGCACGCCGCGCGGGACGGCCGCCCACGGCCCGCGGGCCCGCGCACGCCGCGCGGGACGGCCGCCCACGGCCCGCGGGCCCGCGCCCGCCGCGCGGGACGGCCGCCCACGGCCCGCGGGCCCGCGCCCGCCGCGCGGGACGGCCGCCCACGGCCCGCGGGCCCGCGCACGCCGCGCGGGACGGCCGCCCACGGCCCGCGGGCCCGCGCCCGCCGCGCGGGACGGCCGCCCACGGCCCGCGGGCCCGCGCCCGCCGCGCGGGACGGCCGCCCACGGCCCGCGGGCCCGCGCACGCCGCGCGGGACGGCCGCCCACGGCCCGCGGGCCCGCGCACGCCGCGCGGGACGGCCGCCCACGGCCCGCGGGCCCGCGCCCGCCGCGCGGGACGGCCGCCCACGGCCCGCGGGCCCGCGCGGCGGGCCCGCGCCCGCCGCGCCCGCGCCTTCGCGTACATTCGGGGCCCATTCCCAAGGGCCATGTCCTGGGGAAGCCTGGCCTGTCACAAAGCAGACCGTACGACCCCATCTTAACGTATTATGTGTGTGCAGGTGAACTTCGACGAGATGCGGGTAGTGCGCGGCGGCGCCCGCCTGCTGCGGCGCTGCGAGCAGGCGGGGCTGTGGGCGGCGCTGGGCGTGTCGGGGCACTCGCGGCGGCTGCACGCGCGCCTGCACCGCCTGCAGATGGACCAGCAGCTGCCGCTGCCCACCTTCCCCGTGGTGCTGGCGCCCGTGCCGCCGCCGCGCTCCATCGTGCGCGACGACCAGTGCGGTCAGTATTGCCCCCTATCCTTTTACTGCCTCTTTAATTCCCCCTCCTTAATTCGCTCCTCTCCTCAATTTTACCCTCTCTCCTTAATTTGACCCTTTCTCCTCAATTTGACGCCCCTTCCCTCAATTTCCCCCTCCTCAATATGTCATATCAGTAGTTCCGCTGACGTATTGAATATGTTGCCTCACTTGCTCTGCATTTAAGCATAGGACGTATGACATACGTCACATTTCACGTACACGTTAGACATCTTGTTTCACGGAGCACTCGGAACCAACTGGATGCCATCTGTTGTTGCTGTTCGCAGTCGGGTTCAAAATCATGACTGCTACGACATGAAGCAACGACGTATGATGAGGACGTTTAGCGACGATGTGTGGTCTGTGTGCAGTTGACTACCAACTTGTACCTTAACAGTTAAATTTCTTCCATCAGGTATGAAACCGTTTATCGAGGTGTCAATAGTGGAACGCGTGATGGAGCACACGAAAGTTCGCCAATACAAGTACTTCAAGATGTTGATTCAGGAGTTCCAGATTAAGATGGACATGGGACTTATCAACGCTCTTATGGGAATGTTCCCGCAGCGGTTACTCACCGAGCAGGAAGCGGTTAGTACAAGGCGCTATAATATTATTTTGCAAAACATTACGTTGGCCCCGGTTTTTTTTATCAAGTGAATGAGACGAGCGCGGTGGTCACCTGATGGTAACACGCCTCCATCGTCCATAACAGACACAGTGTACAACACTGTACTGCGCTCATCACCCCGAGACATCAGATGGTGAGTCTTGTGTGCCCAGTAATTTCACTGACTACATTGCCCTTCAAACTGGAACAATCGACCTCTAGGTTGTGAAGGTCCGATGGCAGTCGCTCCACTTAAATTACTGACATTTCACCATAACTGATTAAATTGAAAACCAACTCCAAGCAATCAGACATGCCTCTAGATTCTAGTTCTAGTATTCTAGAACTATTAGTTAATCTTAATATTTGTATTGTAGTTGGATGCTTTCCAACAAGACCTTGCAATAGCCGGACACCCGCTCGAAGCATTGGCAGCGTTAGGAGCAGCATCTGATCAGAAGAACTTCTATGACAACCTACATTTGTCACCACTAAAGGTAAGTTCTCTCTAAATTGACTGAAAATACTTCATGATTTTGTTGAACAAATAAGTGTTTAATGATAGTATAAAGAAATCTCATAAAAATATGAATCAAGTTAAAATTGGTTGACGATATTGTTTGAGGTTATAAAAAAGCCTTTACTATTATTTGCAATTTCAAACATGGAAGGCCAAAACTAAGCAAGACCTGCTTAGTCGACGGATACTTGTAATCACGTAAATGTGTAAATATGTTTGGTTTCTTATTTAATCATTGTTTATTTATGCTTTCACTTTAATGCCAAGATTAATTAAAATTATAGGTAGCGGCACGTAAGTTTAGCGCTGAGCGAAACGTAGAGGGGATAGCTGCGCATGTGTACAGTAGCGAACAAAATTCAATTACTTATAATACAATTACAATTACTATAACTACTTAAACAAATATTTTTAAAAACATATTTTATTTAAATAAATAGTAAGTCTATCATGCACGAAATGTGGATGATATTAGGTACTGTTGCGCGCGCTAACGTTAATAATTACCTACTTAATATTAAAGTTAACTTAAACTTTAATATTAAGTTGTATAGTATTGACCATCTCCTAAAAATACACTAATAAAAAACCAAAAATATCAAACAAACTTGAACTTAAAAAAAACTATCCATGAACGGCAATAATAATATACTTTAGAACGCGACTGTTCATTCAGATGTCCGCGGAGTGTGCTATCGTGGCGGGGGACGGAGTACGGCAGACTAGCCAACCGGCGCTACGCACACACTCCCCTCGTCCCTCTAGCCCCCCTGTGATACCTTATTTTTGACTTCTGCGCAATAACGGTCAGCGCTAGAGTTTCGTGCCGCTACTTATACTTCCAATTTAGGTCACGTCTCCACGGTAAGAATTTATCTTGTCTACTAGATACAAGATTCTTGTCTAAAACAGACAAGAAATTTATCGTACGTAGACTCGACAAAATTCTTCTCATTTACATGAATTTATTTTTATCTTATTTGAATCCGACAAGACAAGTTTCCTACCATGGACACGTGGTTAACAAAATACGTTTATAAACAAGTACAGTGACCTACTAAGTACTGGTACGTGTTTATAAAACTTGAATATTTCCAAAGGTGCACCTGTCGTTCTCGCTGGGCGGCACGGCTCAACTTCCGTCGTTCGTCGGCACTCTTTTACAAAGTATCGGTGTCACGCTCACTGACATGAATGACGTCGTGTTCAAGTGAGTTGTCAATCACCCATTGTGCAAGGTTACACACAATACGATATTATGATACTGTTACGTTTTTATGCACTTTCTCCAATAGATACAGACATACACACATTCTATTTTTAAGGAAAATATGTATTTTGTTTGTCGAGTGAAAAGAACTACCACGTTCTAATCCCAAACTATACTGAATACCGTAAAATGTTCTAAGAAGACCGATTTTGATGAAAAATAACACTGTATTATTAAAGTTTGAAAAGTAAATATTCCTAGCCTGTATAAGAAATCTATTTTTACAAAGTTCAACAGTGTCGCTAAAAATGATCAAACTCATTATTCCCAATTTAGAATTTGTTCTATCACACATTCTCTTAAAAATACACATATCAATACGTATACAGGGTAGATTTTAATACCAAATTAATTTATTTGTTACTTTAGATTATCATACTATGAAAGAAACTACGAGTTCTTGTCCCAACGTGAATTGATCGAACAAGTACGAAGTCACTACACGGGCCAAGGGTTGAAGCAGTTGTATGTGTTGGTGCTGGGGCTGGACGTGATCGGGAACCCGTACGGGCTGGTGGTCGGTCTGAAGAAGGGCGTCGAGGACTTGTTCTATGAACCGTTCCAGGTATGTACCTACTAATACCAATACTAGATGATTGTGGTCTTGAAAACAGTCTGTTGAAGTGTCTGAGTCTCGATGATCGAAGTAATAAAACAATTGATTCCAAAAGTAATTGTAGATGTCTACAACTCTCAAATCACGAGCGCAATCGGCGGCCACTTTGCGGTGACAATTTAAATTAGTGGTATACTTCCGTGCTCGCGAAGCCGACTGGCTCTGACAGCGTCCACTCCTTGCGCGGGAGTGGAGGTACCGTCCTTGTAGAGCTCCAGCTCCGAGCGCGTCCCCTCAAAACTTGCGATGGACTGTGTGAAAAGAAGAGCGCCGGCTGATGCTCTCCGAGCTGGTCTGTGTTTACGGACGCTAAGAGCTTGCCTACCTTATTTCGAGAAACCTTGTCAGTCATCAAGTAATAATTTTCAGCGAGTGTGTTATACACCCCTATTTTGAATTCGAGATACTTAATCACACAGCTAATGTAAACGACGGGTGACAATATAATAGTGAAGTTCGTTTTTATCTTTTGCTTTTATTTAAAAAGTTATTTTAGGTCAAAGTTTTTCAAAATCCCGCCGAATTTTATTGTTATTCTACACCGAACAACAGGCGAACACTGCGATACACAGCTGAGCGCGGTTATCGACCCGAGCCGTCACAGAATACTTGATAGCTAGTGTGCCGTCTGGTAATACGGCATTTATTTAGTATTTTTAAAGATAAGTAATCGACTATCATTTTTGATATTTTTATTGGATATATGGATTCAGTTACTGCTACAGATATTCTGATTTTAATAAGTCCCATCATTTCAAAATAGGGGTGTATATTATAATATTGTTGTGTGTGTGTGTGCAGGGCGCCATCCAGGGCCCGGGTGAGTTCGCGGAGGGCCTGTTCCTGGGCGTGCGCTCGCTGGTGGGGCACACGGTGGGCGGCGCGGCCGGCGCCGTGTCGCGCATCACCGGCGCCATGGGCCACGGGCTCGCCGCGCTCTCGCTCGACAAGGTAACGCACATTTAGCATACGAGTATACTGCATGTAGTGCGCGGAGGGGTTGTTCCTGGACGAGCGGTCGTTGCTGGTGAAGGTATATTCTTTCTTCACCTTTGTTAAAGACAATCTATCAAACCTATGTATTTCATCACCAGGACTATCAACGTCGCCGACGCGACAACATCAACAAACCTCCAGCTAACTTGCAAGAGGGACTCGCTAGAAGTGGCAAGGGTCTCGTTATGGTAAGACTTCTGAAACTATTGATTCAAGAACAATTTATTTACATTAACGTTTATTTACCGACCGAGTGGGCAGATTATTTAGTGGATTCTTTTGTAAGCAATTTATAATATTGGTAAAAAAAGTTTCCGTCTCACGTTGACATTAATTCAGTTCCAAAAAGTACCTTTCAAATGTCCCACTCCACATTATAAACACGCATTAGATTCGGTCAAAGATCGAATGCTCCATAAGTTAACGCGTGTGATCAGGACATATTATGGGTCCTGTGACTCCGAATGCGTGTGTCCGAACATGTAGCGTGCATACTAACGTTGTGGCGGTAGGGGTTCGTGGACGGCATGACGGGCGTGTTCACGAAGCCGCTGGAGGGCGCGCGCGACCAGGGCGTCGAGGGGTTCTTCAAGGGGCTCGGCCGCGGGGCCGTGGGGCTCGTGGCGCGCCCCACCGCCGGCGTCGTCGACTTCGCCTCCGGCTCGCTCGACGCCGTCAAGAGGTGACGCACCGATACTCTACTACGCATGTTACGCAGCTCTGTTACTCTCTGCTTGCCAAAACACGCTTCTTTGTTTTACTTTCTTTTGCATGTTGCATGAGTTTTTCTAACTTGAAATGGGCTATATGGTGGCTTTTATATTTTTTTTGTTTTTGTATGTTAAACCTTCCTTCCCTAGTACTTGATCACCTTTCAAAATAAGGTTTAAAATGGTGTCCCGGCCGTTATATTTGTTTAGATTTTGTAAGGTTTTATTTATTTGAATTCAATTTAGAATTATGTAACTTCGTAATAAATCATTCCTTCTCCATTTTCCTACCTTTTCCCTAACAAACCTTTGTGTTTTTGACAGCGTATTTAGTTGGAGTTTTCTGCAGTGTGTTCAGTGGTTGGACAGCTACTTCGAAATTAACTCAATTTACAGAAATGTTTGCATCCTGCCTTCTCATGTTAAGTATTATTGTCGAAGACTTTGTTTCAGCGCACAATATTACGACTTTTCTTTGAACATCTGAAGGTCATTTTAAAACAATTTTTTATTATGTTTTTCTTTATTTTATCATTGGTATCAGGTAGTCACCTCAAGTCATCGTCAGTGCTCAAGATTATATTCGTATACCGTACCGGTGCCGATGCGGGAGTTATATAGTACGGTTTTTTTTGTAAATCAGCGTAATGCTGAATTGAATGTGAAATTACTGTGCATAGTGCATACAACGTATCGGGCGTGACATGCGATGTGGGAGGCACAACCTCCGAGGTGGGGCGTAATGTGCAAGGAATGAGTAACATGCGAGGTGTGTATTCTGGCTTAAAGTTGTGAGGATTTACGTGCAGGCATGAGTAATGCGAGGTTAGATGGCGTGACTTTTGAGGCGAGGGGCGTGGCGTGCAAGGTGCGGGGGGAAACAACATAAGGTGTGAGATGTTTAGCATGAAGCGTGTGGTGGAGAGGTGTGGCGGTATGTGGTGACGCGGGTGCGTGCGCAGGGAGTAGTGGAGGGCGTGCGCGGCGTGGTGGTGCGGCCGCTGCAGGGCGCGCACGAGAGCGGCGCGCAGGGCTTCGTCAAGGGGCTCGGCCGCGGCGCCGTCGGGCTCGTCGTGCGACCCGTCGGCGGCATCGTCGACTTCACCTCCGGACTGCTCTCCTCCGTCAAAAGGTTCACACCACCTGCTCAGGGACACGATCTCGCTGACCGTGCTAAATGTTTTTGAAAAGGACTATTCTGGAACGTTTTTATAATCGATCTTTCGCTCACGTTTTCGGGATTGTGTTTTGTGCCCAACGGGATCCAGGTATTTGCGGGATTTTCTAGGAAGATAAAAAAGATTAAAACTGTATAATAATTTATGTAGACGTTATCACGTTATTATGCAGTTATGTTAAAACTAAATAAAAAAAAACTTAAACCTGCTCTATAATAAGATTTTGTACAAATATTTTTTTGTAGTCTAAAGTCTATATTATTCATGTAGTGAAAATTGTGTACAAATATATACATACAATCTATAATTATTTTCAAAGGCCCTAAGACCCCTTATTCTCACCCCTACGTTCTGATACCGTAGATACAGGATTAGGTTCAGTACGCACACATTCAGGATGTCACCAAGATAACATCTCGCAAATAACATGGGATCCCGCTCGGCAGTCGTATGGTTTTGTATTTCGGATCCCCGACTATATTTACAGCAATATTTTCAAATTGTTTTATAATTTCTGTAATAAATTATTCGAAATTGAGTTACGCTGGTGGGCGGGATCGTGTGTTTAGAGAATCGTTAATTAGTTTGATATATTTGTCACCATTATTGTATTGGATAGATTGAATACCTCTAGGTTTGGATAGGTTTTGATGGAATTTGTATTATTTATTTATAGGTCACATCCCTTCCATTTCGATATTAGAAATTTGTTGGTATAGGTAGACTTGTTTTAGAGGAATTTTATTACATACCTATTTTAGTGTATTTCGTATGCTTGAGTGCTTTATGTAAATTGTGCTTGCTTGGTGTTGGTATAGAATAGGTTTTAAACTAGATTATATTATACTCATCACTAATAATAATAATTATTATTCTCATTTGGCATTTTTATAAACAGATGTAACATAACATTTTTCATCCCACTAGCTCGGAAAGTATGTTTTTTCATCCCACTAGCTCGGAAAGTATGTTTTTAATCCTCGATATCTGGGGGTAAAAGTCGATTTTAATCTCAAGAGTGGAAAGTATCGGGGTCGCTGTGACAGGCCGTGCACGACCCAAGGCATTTTCGATAACTGGGAGTAAAAGTCGTTTTTGCGCTCTAGAGGTTAAAGTAAATTTGAATTTAGAACATCGTGTGCACTAAGTGTGATGATGTTTTGAAGGTTTATTTCCATTTCGGCACCTTCCCATTTCAGCACCCATGAAATTATGACGTCGATAAACGGAGTTACGGTCACCGACAAAAAAGAACGAATGCTGTTTGTACACATATTTCATTGTTACACATTGGTAAAAAAATACCGATATTCTACATATTTTTCAATGATCTCAAGAGTGCCGAAATGGGAAGGTGCCGAAATAGGAATAAACCGTTTTGAATTCACAAACCATGTTTTTTTTTTAAACAACTTTTTTTTAAATTTAAATTCAAACTCGGAACCTTCTTGGTGTACAAGACTTACTTATTTTTTAAATTGCTTTGCGCGTGATATTTTCTTTTCATTTAATATTGTGATTGTTTTATGTTTCCATTAAGTAATTTCCTCGCTGAGGGGGGATGAAAAATAATGTGTTGCACTCGAGTGCAAACAATTTTTAACCTTGTGCTCCTTTGAGTCCCTCGCTAACGCTCAGGATTCTTATTTTGAATCCCTCGCTGCGCTCGTGATTCAATTTTAGAATCCTTCGCTGGCTCGGTCCTCAACTGGAGCCCCGGTTAAAAAGCAACTTTGCACTCTTGTATAACAAATAACTACTAATCCTCGATATCTGGGGGTAAAAGTCGATTTTAATCTCAAGAGTGGAAAGTATCGGGGTCGCTGTGACAGGCCGTGCAGGACCCAAGGCATTTTCGATAACTGGGAGTAAAAGTCGTTTTTGCGCTCTAGAGGTTAAAGTAAATTTGAATTTAGAACATCGTGTGCACTAAGTGTGATGATGTTTTGGATTCACAAACTATCATACTTTTTTTTTATTTCAAATTCAAACTCGGAACCTTCTTGGTGTACTTACTTATTTTTTATTTGCTTTGTGCGTGATATTTTTGCTTTTCACTTATTATTGTGATTGTTTTATGTTTTCATTTAGTAATTTCCTCGCTGAGGGGGGATGAAAAATAATGTGTTGCACTCGAGTGCAAACAATTTTTAACCTTGTGCTCCTTTGAGTCCCTCGCTGACGCTCAGGATTCTTATTTTGAATCCCTCGCTGCGCTCGTGATTCAATTTTAGAATCCTTCGCTGGCTCGGTCCTCAACTGGAGCCCCGGTTAAAAAGCAACTTTGCACTCTTGTATAACAAATAACTATTGATATTAAATAACCTTTTATGTGTTTATGTACGTATGTTGCATTTTATACTGCTTGTAATATTATTCTTGTAATATTATCTTTGATAATTAAATTACAATAGAAATACATAATTACTAATCACTAATTATGTTTTAAGATTGTTTTTTATTAAATTTTACAATAAATTATACATTAACTCTTCACTAAAACCCACAATAAAAGATTGTCTGATTTTTACTGCATATTAAATGTCTTGATTGACAAACAGGGCAGCTGATCTCTCTGAAGAGGTGACGAAGCGCCGCGCGGCGCGGTACTTGCCTCTAGATGCAGGAGTCAGACCGTATTCCAGATTACAAGCGGAAGGATACAAGATGTTGTTTGAACTTGAAAAGGTTTGTTACTAATTAACTAATTAAGAAGACACTTTTATCTTTTGTGGATTTAATTTATAGTTTATTAAAACGGGATTGGTACCCAATGTTTCATCAACACCATTAGCTTATCAGTTCAACAGATTATTAGATAAGTAATTTCCTTTTGCGTACGAAAACTTTTCAAATTTAGGTCACTAGAGTCTTTCCGGTATAGGTACGCGTCTAGCTGTGCTCCACGGTTTCATCAGTCATTGTAACTTATCCGTTTAGTGATTTTAGTTGTGTGTGATAGATCAGTCAACCATTCACAGTTAACGACAGATTAACTTTATAAGTATGTGTTAAGTATTAAATATTTTTTAATTATTGTATCTATTAATTCATAACAGGGTAAATATGTAAGCACGGACACATACGAGGCACACGTGTGGGTGTTACCCAACAAGGAGGTGGTGATGTGCACCGACAAGCGACTGCTGTACCTCGAGAAGAATAATATATTCGGTGGTTGGCAGGTAACGTAGATTTATGATTAGTTTATACACCCCTATTTTGAAATGATGGGACTTATTAAAATCAGAATATCTGTAGCAGTAACTGAATCCATATATCCAATAAAAATATCAAAAATTATAGTCGATTACTTATCTTTCAAAATTACTAAATAAATGCCGTATTACCAGACGGCATACTAGCTATCAAGTATTCTGTGACGGCTCGGGTCGATGACCGCGCTCAGCTGTGTATCGCAGCGTTCGCCTGTTGTTCGGTGTAGAATAACAATAAAATTCGGGGGAATTTTGAAAAACTTTGACTTATCATAACTTTTTAAATGAAAGCAAAAGAAAAAAACTGACTTCACTATTATATTGTCACCCGTCGTTTACATTAGCTGTGTGATTAAGTATCTCGAATTCAAAATAGGGGTGTATAATATACTTCGTAGGAACTACTGTTGGGCAAGTAGCAGGAGGGATAATATTTCGATTCATATGAGGCTTACAAATTCATCCAATCCGCTGTGTTGAGCTTTTTATTCCGAATACTAAATCAATAAAAAAATAGTTAATACATAATGTTCTTGTCCTCAATTTAACATTTGCTAAACTGTAAGTTTCCGCCTCTAAAACATTGAAAAGTATTACGACGTTGTCAATTTTCTAAGTAGGACCAAAACACAAAACTGCAAATCGGTACGATAAGTCACTTTGCGATACGATTTCGTATTCAGATACGATTTCATATAACATGTTCTTTATTCTTTATTGCAATCAGTTCTCCAAATTTGTATTTCATCATCCGTATACATGATGCGACATCCCATTTTTATATTTCACCCCGTAATCCGTTAAAGTTGTTCACGGTCATCGGTTCCGACAATGTGTTAATATGTAACGGGAAGGTGTCGGTTCACGTGACGTCATTGTGTTCACCAACTAGTTAATATTACATGAGTTTGGTTCAATGGGTTTGTTTCGTCATCATTTTTTCGCGATTATTATTTTATATTTATATTTATGTTTTGGGTTGTCTTATTATTATTGAATCACAATCTTTTCTGTGCCGTGCGGCGGCCAAAATTGGAAGCTACTATTGTCATTAAGACTTTAATGTCATTTGGATATATTTTCAATAAACTGACAACCAAAAGATGCGATTACAGCAACCCTGTCACCGGCACAGAAAAGATAGTGGCTCAATACCTCCCTTGGTTGGCCTGACTTTTTATCTGATTGTACTATAAAATATTACGTTCCATCAATGATTTTATTATCAAAATGGGTTCAAAAATAGATATTTGAAAGAAAACGAGGGGCTATGGCTTTTATTATAATAAAGGCAGAGGCGTATCAAGACGTGGGCGAAGTTACCTCTCGCCCACTGCCTCGCGGTTAAACAGATCTTACGTGAAAATCATACTAATTTAATTAAAATTACTACGAATTCTACATTCCCAACGATTTGTTTGAATGAAATAAATCTTTAAACGGATTACATTTGCGGTTTTAATTTTGCTTTACGTTTCTGACGTCACAGAGGGCTGGAAGATATCAATAATAATATTATAATAGTCCTTATTTGCGCTCCTAAATGAAACTTTGAAGGTTTCAATTTACTTACTTGTTTCAAATATTTTGTGCATTACGTTTTTAAAATTAAAAAGCTAACGTTTAAAAATACTCCCAATATAAATTATATTTATATTTAAAATAACCATTTATTACACAGATCGTATGGTCCTACTTATGGACCGAGCTCCCAGAAGCACCTACACCAGTCAACAAGGGAGTTTACGTACCCACAGCCAAGAAGAAAGTGTTAGGAATGTTCCCTAGTTCCGGCTCAGGGAAAGTGATATTCCTCTACGACGAACAGCAGAAGAAATACCTGTTGGCACAGTGTAACAGGCTGATGGGTCGTTGACATGAGGACGTAGAAAGAATTACACCGATCACTGAACGGGTCTGTGAATTCTTTCTACTTATATTCGATTATCGCACCGCGCTGCTTACACTAGCCTATCACATGAATATACACCACTTGAGCCCAAACGGTTTGCACTAAGCTAAACTTCAATATCAAAACGGACTTACTTTATACTAAGATGTTTTTTTATTTGTTAATATTTACAATCGTATGTTGTAGTCAGCCCTCGTATGGAGAATTGTAAACTTTATACGGATCATTTAATGACGACTGAATATATTTTGTTATATAAGTATTTATTTGGCAGTTATGTGTTAAGACATTAATTATCTCTTACAATAATTTGTATTTATTATATCTGTCTGTTAGTAAGTTACCGACGAACATGACTTTTGTTTTAATTACACTTTGAAATGAACACCGAGCATTTATTAATTAATATAAAAAATATTTCAGTCTTCCGTAAGTAGCTTATAATTTCATTTTTCATGTTTACATTATACAGTTTATAAATGTTGAATCATTTTGAAAATGATATAAAAACGTTTTTGTTTCGAATACTCATTGGTTTATTCTGTTGTGTTTAGCGTGTAGTTTATAATCGTGTGTTGTATTTGGTGAGATTTTAAAAATAATGTTGATTTAGGAATGCGAAACTGAGGTGGAATAGCGGAAAATGTTCATAGGAGTATCTACTTAAAAAACATATATCTTCATGATATAGGTTACCCTAATATCCTAATATTATAACTACATAAATGTAACAGTTATTTGAGAAATGACTGCCCCTAAAGACCTTAAAATGTTCACAAATCATAGTCAAATCAATACATTACAAAAAAATATTCCAATCATATTCGAATGTATGTATCGAATAAGTATCTCGATCATTGGACGCTTTTCCTCCTACATTAGGATTATCTAAAAATCGCATTCATTAGCAAAATTGTAGTAAATTTCTAACAAAAAGATTAAATATAGAATTGTTACAATGCATCACTTTTTTTGTTAAACATAAAGTATCGGATCATTGTTTTTTTTTATTGATTCGTAAGAGTACAAATGTTCCGTGTAGATTTTTTACCCCAAACTGTGTAACAGTGCCTTATCGATATTATATTTAATCGATTCTATCGAGTCGATAATATATTTAATCGATGTATCAATATCGATTTAATGCATATTTGTTTGTTGCATTATTTCAGCACATATTCTATATTGTTTAGTTTTGTTTTGTTTGTTTTAAATATAATTAGCGTTTTATATTATAATGTTTGTTGTAAAAGCATTTATGCATATGTTTAATTACGTGTATATCTTTGTAATACCTGCTTTTTGCACAATTTACTTGTTTCGAATATTTTGTGATTACGCCTCTATGTATCAACTCGAAATAAAAGGCATGAATTAAAAGTTTTGAAGTTTTATTACTCGATAATGTCTTAGTGGTAAGGGAAGTGTGTATCCGTTCTTAATTCTTGGTTCGATCGGCACTGTGTTCCAAACATGGCTCGGATTTGAGCTCAATAACACGGATAAAGAATGGTGATTGGTGATTACATTTATTTCTGGCATTTGTCCTACAGGCAGGACTTCACTTGTATCCGACCACTGCTGCACTGTAGATAAGTACTCGTAGTAATACTGCTGACAAACAAAGGTTTAAGGGTTCAATTCCAATTCGAGGGTAAAAGTCTGTTCCAAATTCAAAATGGCTACTAAAAATAGGTAAGTAAGTATCGAAATCTACCTACTTTTATTTTAGGTGACCCTAGATTAATATGGTGCACGAATGATTTATGCTATTTACCCAGTAAACTCCACAAAATTGATATTTACCCACTTAACTCCACAAAATCTGGCTATAAACTTAGCATATTTATTTAAAAGTGCTTAAACTAAAATCAGTTCATAAAGCCGAACGGTTGACATTGAAATATCGACGTCGTTTGTAATCCAAACGTGTTCGAATCAAATGGAGTAATAACAAAGGACTTTATATTCAAACAATAAAACGGATATTGTCGGTGATGGCTCACTCTTTACATTAATGGCATCTTCAATTTACAGACGTTAAAATTAAGGGAAACTCGTTTAGACATTCCAGTTAATATTGTTTTGGAATCGTAGAAAGATGGTTGAAGAAAGTTGGAACTAAATGCTTTTTTAAACCATGCTCAATGGACTTATTTCCTATTATTTTGAAGAAATTGTAGACAAGATTTTACTGTTTAGACCTCTACTTAACTAAAAAGTAAAACCATGTTTTGAGTTGAGTTGCTGATTCCAAAATGGAAAGATGGCTTTACAAAAGTTAACCATATTCACCGCGAGTAGAAATGCAGGTAAAACTAGAATATTGGAAACTTGAATAAAGAATACTACTTATTCGTTTAAAAAGAAGTTTGTTCTCGAAAGTTTTTAGTACAAAAGAGAAGAAATGAAATAAAAACATTTTACAATGCAATGGTAGGTATTTCTACGAGTTCCTAGGTATATGTACGTGCATTACCTAGATATCTAAGACAGGATTACAATAAATTCAAAACACAATGCGTTTAGTTTCGACAACTTCTTCCATTAAAATATGCATAGAAATGGAAGAAAGTAAAGCGAAGTTAGAAACGTAACTGTTGCATCGAATATTATTTCATTGTGTTTGTGGCTTTAGTTTCTAAGGTCTTAGATACTGTAATCCTGATACGAACTAAACTTATCTAAGCTAAGGTATCTATTTGGTAATACAGGTCTGAGTCTGTTTGTAACACATTTCTGTGAAAGCCGCTGAGATTATCGTAGCGTTTACCTAACTATTATTGTGTTACGCAAAGTCAAGATGCACAGTTATTATTGGGTACCTAGGTATCTAACTACTTACTCAGAGGTAAGTTGTATATTTGATATTCCGACCATCTCAAAGAAGTAGGTAATTAGGTAGATACCTATTTAATGTGCCCCTCGTAATTATACAGTCTCCACGTATGTATAACCTAAACCGTATAAAAATCCATTTCATGTCTCAATAAAGCTATATGTAGTAAGTACTTACAAATGGACAGACAACGGGAAAAGAGTTTGTTTTACTTATACTTACTAATAAGTACGTAGAGTAATAAATAGCCGTTAAACACCCCAACTAATTATCTTAATCATAAAACTGAAGGGTATAATTAGTTGTAACTTTTAACGCGATCATCGTGTAGTTGGGGTTTTCTCATTTCCCTGTTTTATTCCCGGGACTGTTCCCCAAGGGTTCTCAGATTAGACGGCTACTATTTTCACAGTTAATTTGTTTAGCTGTTAAGAAATACGTTTCTCTGTGGTTGTCGGAATAAAATCTCTGCTTTTATTAAACATTCTGAGTTGTTTTTTCACTTATAATGAATGGGTTTTATACTTTTAGATTGCATTAGGAATTCTATCTCTCTGAATATTGTCAGGTATTCTTGATCTTTGGGTTGTTTTAATGTTTTATAAGATTTTTTGTTAAAATAATAAGTAGGTTGATGAAAAATATCTCACTTACCTTTTTACATTTTAATTATGTATTACTAGCGACGCCCCGCGGTTTCAACCGCATAGTTCCCGTTCCCGTAAGAATATGGGGATAAAATTATGCTAAAAACCTTCCCACTGAATCACTCTATCTATTAAAACAAACTGCATCATGCGTAGTTTTAAAGATCTAAGCATACATAGAGACATAAGGACAGAGAAAGCGACTTTGTTTTATACTATGTAGTGATAACATAAATAGATTTTGAAATAACATTTGTACGTGCTATCTTTAGTAACGCACATTCACCGCAAATATATGGGGGTGTGCGGCATGACCCACAATAATGCGAGAGCAACAGTTGGCAACAACCATGTGCTCGTTATCACGTGTCATATAAATGCAATGTCACTAGTTAACTATTAACGTATTCACGTTGCACTTAAATGGTTATTATATAACTATGCCACAACTTTGTTTTATGTAAGTATCTGGGCATAGGCATAATACACACACGTAAGTATAATATCTACGTATGATCTAAATAAACCTTAATCCTTCCAAAGACTAACGCATTCAAAGAAACAAATTCTCCTCTTTATAGCATTAGAACTTATACATTTGAGTATTTAGTTTTTAAATAGATGCTTAGAGTAATAAACAGAAGTGTTTCTACAATACATTTCATATTTTCCACTCAAATTTTGACGAGGTATTTATTCCATGCTACAACTGGCACGGAAGTCCTTCATAAGCATTGATTAAGGTTGAAGGTCCCATAGGAACCGAGAGTACACATTCGATGTAAAGAGAACCAAAACTATATTTACAGGTAGGTATCCAAGTATTGAAGGTACAGTCGGCACGAAAAGTCGATTAATACTTTCCAATGATCAACCTTTTCCAGGACAATGAAATACACATTAATTTGATTCTTAATCAGACTTTTTATTTTATACAACCAACTATAAAAAAAAAACCTAACGCATGGTCTGTGTGGTCTAAAACCATGTCGCCTTTCTAATGACACTGATTTGGTGCACATCGGTCGGATGGTTTAAAGCCTGAAACTAACATGCTCCTATCTAAAACATTTTTTGTTTTCATAGTTACAGATTACAAAGTAAGTAAACCTATTGTTATTTTGAAAAACCAGAATATAAATCTTCGAAGTTGTTATCCAACTTTTGAAGTCGACTGTACACTTACCCCATACTTGAACACACCTCTAAATATAGTTGTTCTCTTCCCGAAGGTACTATATATACTACGTTAAGCAAACTGTAACCCATTATATTAAATTACTGCCGAAGGTGGGTGCAGGCGTGTCGTCGGCAGATCGATGCAGTTACCGCTCCGATAAAGAAACCGCTATTAATACACCGGTCATCTTATAAGTTATCGATCTAGTTTAACTATTTTAAAGTAACTTGATGAATTGCAGTTTTTGTTCTGGTGGTTGTAAGTTGTATGTATTGAACCTAAAGTGGTTATTTCTTATCATATGCCTTTACTTATTTTAACTTGTTTTTTTTTATAATAAAGAAGAATAAGTAGTTAGGCTATTAGTTAGATCTTGCTGTAGAGCAAAGGCTCAAAGGCTCTCACTGACGATGTTAGTAAAATAATTGTACTTATATCTTATTGGTGGCATGTTGTACTTGCCTACTAAGTCTGAGGTCCCAGGTCCAATTCCTGGACTAAACGGTGCACATTTACCTACTATTTACCATTATGGTTTGGGTTTGGAATCAAAAGAAGTCTCACATCAAATTAATTAAGTACTTACTTTCCGACTTATCTTAGCACATTTGAAAGTATTAAAACTGAAATAAGTAAGTACTTAATTTCATATTTTACAGACGTATAAAAAGTAACAAACTAAAACAAAACTTTGATTTCATTGCTTTCAAAGTATGTAGACTCACAAAAAAAGCAATCATGTAACTACTGTTTTATTTGGGCACTTAAGTCTACCAAATTTTAAGAGGGTAGATTAGATTTACCTACATAAGTACATACAACTAAGAAGTACCTATGGCCCTATTACCTACCTGCCATTAACTCCATTTATAACTCTCCAACAGCGAAGGTATTATCATAGAAAGCATAATATTAATGGCACATTATATAGGAAAATGAAATGTTATCGATATGTGTTCCTTAAGACGATAATCACCAAAATGTATACTAACACTGTCGGCTTAGCTCCCCCACTATCGTTTAACGATCGAACCAAAACATCAATGTATGTAAAAGTAATAAATTTAGTTGCGAAATATGTCGAGTTATTACAGGGATACTATTGTGAGGTTTCGTAATTTTACGACTACAGGGTAAGTATCCATTAAAGCCTGTTTTATGATGTATTAGAATTCGATGAAACAAATAGGCATGGTAAGGATTTCATTTACGTTTCCACCTACGCATGATGATGACATATTTATTGACAAGAGCAAGGCTGCGGACCCATAGCACATCATAGTCGCAGGCTGTTCTAATGACGTCATCGACCACATAGAATGTGATACAGAATATCACCACATTTTATATGGCCGGTAATATCATTGATGCAGTTGGTTCACTGTCTGCCTCTTCTTTTAAACTAAATGTCACATTAAACGTAACACACATAAAACCTTTAAAGAATTCGTATTTTTACTAAGGTAAAAACAAAACTATATTGTAAATCATTATTTTATGTGGCATGTTGTGATTAAAATCTTCTCTAAAGGCTTTAATTTTTCTTCTAGAGTGAACAAAAACACAGTGAGGAAAGCCTTGATACTTGAGATAAGTACTTACTTTATAACGTAGAAAACATGGAAAACAATATCTGTAAAGATGACAAATACTTTTCTTGAAATACCAAACAAGGCAGGAAAAGTTTTACTTATTCCTCTCCTACGTTCATTCATCTGTTATGAAAGATAAAGTAGACACGAGGTTGGAAGTTAAATAAAATATAACGTAATACAATAGAAACAAGGTTGAATTTAATATTTTGATTTTGTTCTGAAGAAAATTGATGTTATGATACAGTACTTTTAAAACTTATGTAACTTAAAATTAATATGAAAAGGTTTGTTTAATAGAAAACTTTGGTTTAATTGTGATTACAAATTCATGTTAATTATTTACTTTCGTTTATAATACTTTAGCCCCCGCAATTCTCGTATACTGAGGGTGTTCCCTAAGTTTCTTTAGTTTAAAAAAATGACTATCGAATAGCACTTGATTTTAATAAATTAGTACAAGTCTAGCAGTGTGTGCATATTTGCAAATCTATTAAACCTAAGGGCTGATTTTTCCATCGCCAGATAACTTTTATTCGACGAATAAAATTGACGTTTGACAGTTTTTGTATGAAATAACTGTCAAAATTTTAAAATTATTCCTCAAATAAAGTTATCTGGCGATGGAAACATCGACCCTAAGTAAGTTAGTCAATTTTATCATTCTATAGATACTTCTAATACGTTACATCACCAAAATGTTAATGAAAATTGTGAAAAAATCTTCAATCCATAACAATACAAAACCTGGGCGGTTCTAAAAATAAACATTTCGATAAATCTCATTGATGTACCACCTACTTAGTCTTTTTCTGTTTGCACAAACGACATGTGTAAAAGTTTACACGTTCAGATTATCTTCTTATACGAGTAAATTCTTTATAAACTCATGTTACTGCATTTAATTCAAACGTTTTGTAAGAGAAACAAATCCTCTTTATTCCCATGTTTGTGGAATTGAATCGTGTTCGTTACGTTTGAATTATTTTCATTGGCATTATTTTTCTCATGTTGAATACAAATTTTGACATAAATATATTATGTAAAGTTACGGCTAATTTTAAATCCTTTACAATAATGATGCTGAAAATAAATCATATAATTGGTGTTGTGGATTGAAACAATTGTGGATTGCACAAAAATTAACCTCGCACGGAAATTGAACCTGTAACACTCTGTTTAGCAGTCCAACGTAGTGACTACAAAATAGCATAATTAGCTAAGAGCTATCTATTTATAACTCGATATAACATATAAGGTTTTTGTCTTTAAATAGCGAACTTTTTTTAAATTTTACTCGAGTAATACCGCGGGTCAAAACAAGTACACAGCCAATGCGTCACCTCATAAAACATTTATCACAGAAAATAAATATGATTGTCATTCATTACTCAAGTGTTTGCGGAAGGCAATTAAAAACAGATTTTGCATATCGTTTCCAACCGATTAAACATAAATCTTGTAATAGGCCATTTGAGCTAGAATAATTACTAACGATTTTCAATATAATCTTTAAAAATGGGTTTTTTCAATAATGTTTTATTTTCACCTTTAAAATATCCCCTTGTATTGTTAACGTTTTATCTTTTAGTCTTATGATATATGTAATTTATTCAACCTTTAGAAAACTTTAGGAGGCTTTTAAATTTATTTACTTTTATCGTAAAGTAAATAAATTTAAAGGTCACGCAAAAACTTGAAGATAAGTCTTTCGATCCGTATATTTTATTTGTTTGATTGTTCTTTCAAACCTATTATTCTAGTTTAGAGTTTTGTTAAGTAATAAATGTTTTTTAATCGAGTTCTTCAAAGAAAGGGATGTGTCAAATAGATTGTTGCAAATATCTTGTTAAAATAATAATATAAGTAGTACACAAATGTTTTGTAAAAATAACAGTAGGCAACTAGTAAATATATATCATATAAATATAGTATAGTAAATGCTGTGTAAAAATAATGTTAAAAACACTAAAGAAATAATTATCCTACACAAAGTAAAAATAGAGTCAATATACAATTCGATTACAACGTAAAACCCCCACAAATTCGCTTCATCTGGTCCGTGTGAAGTAATTTAGATTTGGGAACTTAATATCAAATCGGGGATCTTGTCAATCATATAGAAATGAGAGTTTCAATAATGACGACACACGCACGAATGAATTCAAAACGAACGTGACTTTTTGAAAATTATCTAATTACTTCCAAGAAATGTGTTTCGTGTAGTCTTTTCTTGATTTTTATTAGAGCTGTTTCGTCTTTCTTGATTTTTAACATACAGATTTTTTATTAAGTATATATTACCTATATGTTTAAAAATAACTTAGGTAAGTACTTATATGTTATTTACACATACTGTATATGGAAAGGAAATCACAAAATATAACAGCTACAATTTCAGAAAAATAAGATTTCAAAGAAAGAAGGACAGACAAAGTATTTCTTGCTAAAACAATGTTTTACTTTGAATTTTCCAATACAGCTTCAATAACGGTTTGACGTTTCGATTACAAAAGAAATTATGTAATTCGATGACAAAGATAAAATTACTTTCTTCTAATATTTAATTTTATACTAAAACTGTTATTTCGTTGGAATTCCTCTTATTTTGTAACTTGAAATATTTTACGTTTTTTTGATGTTAACAAATAAACGTACACTTTGATAAATTAAACAGGCAAGAGGTTGTTAATAAAAGAGGTGGCCCGACGAAGGCTCTAATTAGTCGAGCGTTTTAATTGTTCACATTTCCTTTTGACTCCTAATTTTTTTGGTGTTCATGGAAATTATTTACTTAAGGCTACCTTGACTAGCTAGAAAATATACATAAATAACAATCAAATGCCGGGGATAATAAATAATTATTTAGAAATAACTTATTTTTATTAAAATATCTTAAATTTATTTATTCACTCCTAACAAAACTATCAAACCACCACAATACGTGCGTTAGCTTCCCATATAAGTATATGGGAAGTTAACGCGTAAAAAAGTCAAAGTTTCTATAATCCAAAAACTAAACTTAAAAGTTAATTGCAAATAAGTTTGTTTTAAAAAGTTTTGTCGCAAGTTACGGTGAAGAGGGCGTCCCGCCTTGGGGCGTGCGGTGGGCGGGGCGCCCAGCTATATAAGCTGCTGCAAGCCTGAAACTTTGTCATTGAATGCGCGATCATCAGTCTGTGACAACCAGCCCCTGTGTACATCGCTCCCGTTCACAGGTAAGTTTGATAAAAACTTTACCATTGTTGATTGCCACAATACGTGACCGGTATGTTCAAGTGAAAATATAATAACGTGCTAACACAGTTTGTGAAAGTTTAACAAGTTCTTACTGTCCGAACTGTAATAGGTTTTTGATTTTTTGGTAAACAACTTGTAATGTAATTTTCTGAACCTGTTATCAAATGCCAAAAGGGTGAGTAAAATTTTTTGTTCAAAATATCTATTCCAAAATTAATTAAAAATAGTTAACGAAGAATCAAATGCCCGTCAAATTCTATAATTAATAATTATTAATTGCAGTTCGAATGACAGTAGGAGATAATTTTACAAACCAAACGAAATTTCAATACCTAATTAATAAAGTTATAATGACGCTTCAATTATATTTTGTATCTGTAATATGATTTTGAATCTGATCTGATTTAATAATAAAGTGAAAGCCGTTTTGTAATTGTTACTTAGTTAATACCGAATCATTTTAGTATTAAATTGGTATTTTTTGTCTTTATAATGACATATTTTTTGATTTTTAATAAATTATTACTCTTTTTTAAACTACTACTACGCATAAAAATGTGATTAAAATTTTCCTAATTAAATGTTTTAATTATTGTAAACAATTTTGGAGCAATTAATCAGGTGACGGTTAACATAATTCAAATTGTTTTTTTATAAGGAAAAATCAATTGTTTTCTAAATTTTGCGTAAAAATGGCATTTGACTTACGACTAAAATTTTATCCACATTATAAAATGTATAACAGATCCAAAAAATAATATATTCCATGAAAGAATATTCTAGAACAAAACACAATAGTTGTTATTCTAGTGGTTCTCATACTAGGTTTCTCTAAGTTAAGAGAACACATAACACGTGTGTAATAAACTTATAGTAACTTGGTACCAGGTTGTTTACATAAACTTAAGTTTTGACCTAACTTACTGCACTTGGTTAACTTCGTATCTAAAGCATGCTTGTTTTATATAACCTTACCAAACTTAGCTCGAGTTTGAGATTACCAACATGTATTAGGCATGTGGGGTGAAAAAAAACTGTTCTCTCAATGTGTGCTATTAAGAGAGAGTAACTTTCGCTCGGCAATGAGTTTTTACATGTCAATAGTTGACTTATTTTAACTTTCATTATGTCAAATCTGGTGTCATATTTTTTCCTCCGTTTTATTTATACTTATACTAGCTGCGCCCCGCGGTTTCACACGCGTAGTTCCCGTTCCCGTAGGAATTTCGGGATGAAAAATAGATGCTGGCCGATTCTCAGACCTACTGAATATGCTCACAAAATTTCATGAGAATCGATCAAGCCGTTTCGGAGGAGTATGGCAACGAATACTGTGACACGAGAATTTTATATATTAGATATTTGTTTGAACCCTGTTAAAACACGTTTAACAAAAATCATTTCTATATCTGTTATAGACATTATTTTCCTTAATTAAAACAATGAAGGAAAAAGAACAAAAATAGAAAATCGTTTATAAAAAGCATGAGTAGGTACTATATCTATGGTATTTCCTCATTAATTATAATTAATAAGTCCTAAATAAACATATCATTATTTCGTTTACTTCACAGCTCAGTGTCAAGAAAGGGTAGAATTTTGTAAGCTTCTTAATGTCATACTATATCTGAAAGTAATTAAACGTAGTATGAAATTAATTAATGATTTAATATATCAATTCTGCTTTTAATTATTTCCTTTTGTTTTGATTTATTTATTACTATAAAAAAATGTTTGCAGTAATGTTTTTTTCAAATCCCATAATTATTACTATTTCTAAACTAATATTATAAAGAGGGAAGATTTGATTGTTTGTTTGTTTGTAACGAACAGGCTCCGAAACTACTGGTCCGATTTCAAAAATTCATTCACTATTGGAAAGCCACATTATCCCGTAGTGTCATAGGCTATATAATATTTACGCGGGTGAAACCGCGGGACGTTGCTAGTATTAGATAAACATAATTACAGATTTTTTTAAATTCGATCTTACGTTATATTCTAAAATAAATCTATATAGAGGTAGTCCTATATAGAGAATAGAATAAAGGAAATCCCAATATTATTTTCATGAAGAAGTACAGGCTATAGGTCGGTAAACAGTATTTGGTATAAACATTATTTGTCGTTCTTTAGGTACTGAATAAACAGCATCGGTTTATTGTGTTTTCTATTCAAATATTATATCTGTATTTCACTCACGTAATTCATATGCCAAACGGGCAATTGTACATCTTTAATATACGGCTTCGATTCAAAGGGATCCGGATTTAATACTGACAGAATTGTTTTGTAACACAATATTTTATTTCTCCCGCGTAATGTGACGTGGGTTTTAATTATATGATGACTTCAAAGTATTTATTTGTTAACGAAGGAAAAGGTCGAGCTTCGCAAGCAATGTTATGAGATTTTTAATTTTAATTTGTGATATTATGTTTTATCTTATTTTTGTTTAAATGTTTAATTGCAAATCATTTTGGTACTTTTAATCAAAATTAACATAAAATAAGAATGAATAATACGAACAAGGTTTTTGAGTATTCAAATTAATTACTAAAAATTAAGTTCAAGTTTTGTATTTCAATTGAACATTCCAGTTGAGAACATAAACGCGTTTTAAATAGTTATAGTATTTTCTTCTTGCAAAAATATAGAAAATGTAATAAAATAATGAAATACATCAAAACACTATATAGTTTACGGTTTGTTTAGATACCATAGTTTATACACATCGGATCCCTCACACCACAGAGGATCGTAAATGGATAATTATAATAAACTTCCGACGGATATCACCGTGTCGAAGTACACACTTCAACAATTATGAGTTTAATAATTATCTAACAACATAAACGCTTCCTCTGGTAATATTCCTTAATCAAAAGACGAGCGGTTAAAATAATATATATTCCTCCTTAAAATAATACACATTCCTTAATCTAAAGACGAATTAATTTCGCCTCTGATTTCGAATCCAGACCACAGATCTAAGACGAAACTGACCGCGGTTTACAAATTATATTTTGATCATCGAACTGTTCGAGATTTGAATTTGCACAGATAACATTGAAATTAACTTTGTTAACAATTAAATTTAAATTAGGAACGATCAAGCTTAGCATTGTGTACTCAATCTGTAATCATAAACGGGAAAAACTCATTGGGACCGAGATTTTATACCAAAAGTTAAACAATCGTCTTGTCTACATAAAATAATCACATACCTATGTGTATTTCCATCATACATATATGTGGTGAGAACAATAAATAAAAAGACAATAAATAAAAACGCCATAGTACCCATTTAGTACATAAAAACATCTTAAGTATTTGTACTATAAGCATTTATTACTTAAAATTTTAAAAACCTATTCCAAATTTCGTCTCAGCCAAGATTTCTCGCGACGCACTTTCTAACCGAGATATCCCGAGCTCTCTTTACTAAATATTTATTTAAATGAGAGTATTCTGTTATCCAATGTCTATGAGTCATCTCAACATTCAATTGCTCGGATTATTTTTCCATTTCAATGGATTATGTTGTTACGCTATGGGAATATCGCAAATGATTAGGTTTTCACAGACAGACAGAGCAGGTATAAATATAATATTTTATTAGTAAGTATTAATGCTTAAACCTCTTTAAGTAAACTGTAATAAAGACGGCTCATAAATGTACTGATAATTTATTTTTTGATAGATTTGTAATCTTAGTTATTTTTTTTTAGTTAATTATTCTTATCACTTGAATATTTTAATAACTTCATTCAATTCCTTTTGAGTGATCTGTAATTTCATACTATTAAAATCTTGAAATCTTTATTAAAACCCTATGAGTCGTTTGGAGAACGCAAATAAAAATTAAAAGAGATTTAAAACTAAAATCTAGGTCTTAAACAATAGCACTAACTCGCAACTATTTACGACAATCTACAAGAAATAAAGAGGTGTGGCGTACGTCAGTGATATAGCTAATTAGTAGCTGAAATATGTTACAGTTGAACATACTTGTACCACTTACTTTAATGAAAATCAGAGAGACCTTGACTTTCAATTACAATCACAACAACTGTCACTATTTGTCTTTACTAACACCATAATTTTTAATGTAACTGTAGTGTTATTTATTGATTGTGGTATAATATGTTGTTGTATGTATGTAATTAGTGTTTATAAAGTTTATGTGAATAAGTCCTTTTTGTAATAAAATGTTGTATCTACAACTAAAAAAACTCAACTGGGATATTCAAGTTTTTGGCAAGCATTGTTTAAAATAATATGTAAGATAATCACTATAATATTAATGTTTATAAATATCTAGATGTCTCAAATAATCACTATTATATAAATATATATTATGTCTATAAAATAAAATTAATTGAAAGATTACTTGCTAACTTGAGATGATAAGACAAGAAATAGCATTTATACTTTATATTTTATAAAGTTTATGTGAATAGATCCTTTTTGTAATAAAATGTTGTATCTACAACTAAAAAACTCAACTGGGATATTCAGGTTTTTGGCAAGCATTGTTTAAAATAATATGTAAGATAATCACTATAATATTAATGTTTATAAATATCTAGATGTCTCAAATTAATTGAAAGATTACTTGGTAACTTGAGATGATAAGACAAAAAATAGCAAGCATCGCAAACTGAAAACAAACTTCTAGAAAGTAAGAACTCAAAAAAATTAACTCTCATTTATCGATCCGCATCTAATATCATTCAATAAACATTTGATATTTAATTAAATCGTCTAATTTTCAATATTCGGTTTCTAGTTGTTAAATCTAATCGGAATGAGCTTTCATAGAGAGAGGTTAGGGAACAATCTTCTGCGGAATCGCACCGCTTGTTGCGGTTTGCTCGTGATTACGTTCACCGTCCAATGTTGATGGACATAACGCGATTCCATACGTAAACCTGAATTAATCACCCGACCATGAGTTATCTGAACATGGTCAAACATATCATCGTGATTTTCGCGAGGCCATCGCACTTATCAAATCGTTCCCGCTATAAATTAGTGGTATTTCAATCGTGTTACCCGCAAATCACATTTTATATCTCCCACAAAGTTTATTTGGTATTTTTTATTTCATTTAACTAAAAGAGCTTAATTAATAAAACTAAGAAGCAAACTACTCAAACTTAATTCAATTTTTTGTAAAAGAGATTCCTATTTAAAATAGAGAAAGCTTGGGCTTTTAAATGTTCAAGGAAATTATAAAAGTATTGTCAACACTTTATGAATAAAACCCGTTGAGGACTGCACTAAGGAAGTTTCATTTTAAAAAGTTTTTTTTGTTTGCACAATGGTCGAGCAATATGTGCTAGTGACTACGACGGCCTACGGCGATAGCGGACCGTAGGCGCGTAGTACTCGTAGCATGTGGCTACGACTCGTTACGTAAGATAAGAATGTGACATTATTTTGTGGAATTTTTGTAGACGCGGCTTTATTAAATTTTTTATTTTTTTTTGTTTATAAATTATGCAATGTCGTTACTTCAAAGTAGGGTAAAATGAGTTGTTTTTTAGGCTTTCAATTTTAAGAGAACAGTATCCAAACGTTTTACAAAAAAAATATATACAATTCATCTTGGTAATAAAAATGAATATAAGGTACTCTAAAGAGTATTCATAGTTTTAAATTCGTTGAATTGGAAATAACGTAGACAGCCGCGGGATACAAATATTTACATAAGCCATTATTTATAAAAATGCAATCAAATCTTAGCTAATATAAAATAGGCAGACATATTTTCCGAATTCTCAATTAACTTTAATTAAAGAACACTTAAGTTGACTCCTATAATATGTACTTAATAATTCAAAGTCTCCTAGTGAGCGATATGACACGAATCCAATAATGAATTCCTGTTTCCTCGAATCTCACTCGTTTTAATTACTTAATATCTCCTACAAAGTAATTTATTTATAACTAATTAATATATTTAGTGGAATATTATTACAATTATAATAATATTTCTCGGAATTATGGAATTGCTGAATTATCTTTTCTTATTTTATTGCTGTTTAAACTTTGATATTTTTTATTTTTATTATTTCATATTACTACTGAATAATTTCTCAATATTTCCCAGTGTAGTTATCCTCACAATTACCTTTATGAACTAATTATTAGCTCGACATAATTATTATAATACCATACATTTTATTTCTTCTACTAAGTAAATACTTAAGCCCAGAGTTACTCGCGGCAACGTGAAAAAGATGGCGATTATCTGAGTGGCTTTTATTTTTATGAGCATGTCTGTGCTTAGAAGTGCATGGTCAATGGTCAGTCCTTACTTATCGACTATTGTTACGGGTAATCTCTCAAATGCAACAACAAAAAATGAAGTTTTGCCCTCTGAGTTGTATAGTACATAATTAGAATTACCCACGAAACCACAAAAAATATCCATCAAAGTAGTTTTATTGTAGTTCTAGTTAAACTGGTTAATCATAATACCGACTCCAATCAGACAAGAACTAACATTTATTAAGATAAGAATGTTAACAAGAAAATAAAATCTTCACTAACATTATCTAAGTAACCCGACCCTGGTCCAGTGTTACGTTTGTATCCCGTTAAAGAGTTGATAATAAAAACTGGTTTTATCGTTAAATTATGCGATTCAGCACTCCGTACAGACAACTGTAAAAATCTTTACAGTTTCATTGACATTATAATGATATATATGCAGCTGTTAATATTTATATGCACTGACCGTACTTCCATTAGTGCAATATTTAATTAAAATAGCATTAAACACGTAAAATAGTACTTTACTCACTGTTAAGGTGATATTTGCTTTTATTGATTTTATATGTTTTTTCTCCATATTGTACTCTCCTTGTTGTACATATATTACTTTTTTAATGATTATGTTTAAAACACTAACTGTGTTACGTATGGGTTATTAAAATCGCATTACTTGATAAAAGAGATTCTGATGTATCGTTATATCAATTAATCAAACAAATTATGGGCTATGAGGTTAATCTATTATGTAACTCTTCTATATTTGATTGGTTTTTACTAGAGAAAAATGATTAACTACTACACAGAGTTGAACTTTAAAATAACACAATAACTTATTTCATTCATTGTTGTTACCCGTTTAATTTAAAACTGTAAAAATATAAAAACTAATTTTAGAAGTAAACTAATTTTTAGTTATTTTTGGCTACGAAGCTATATGAAGCTAATGATTGGGTTTGAAATATAGTAGGTTTTAGTAGGAAGACTTGAATCTGTAACTCGATAAAACTTGAGAGACAGTGGGTAAAATAGTTTCCAACAAATAAAGACACTTGGCCTCTTTGATAAGCATATAACAAAGTAAGTTTAATTTAAACAATTAGTAAGTAGGTGTTTCAAATTACCGACCCCTTTACTTGGTCCTGACATTTCAAAGTTACCGATAACCACTTTAAATTAAAATTAAAAATTTATAAGGATTCTTATATTTTTTAACTTAAATTTGTAACGTGATACGTAATAAGTACCTTCACTTTAGGTAGAAATAAAATGCCAAATTAAATTTTAATTTAGAAACAACTCGAACAAATTATCGGAGAAAACTTTTCAAACTAAATTACAGCGGTTAACTTCTTTTGGAAGTTTATTTTTTATTGTTTCAGTTTTCAGAAACATTATTAAATCATAGCGTAAGTACAAAATCCTGTTCTCAATTTCTCTTTTGTTCTTAAATTACATTTCGTTAAATATTCTCTTACGAAAAAAATATAATTAATTATTCAATACACTTATTTTAATTAAATTAGATATAGTCGAGTACTTGTCGAGCCTTTTCACGTAGTTTAATTTCGATTGTTGCTATAATTCCAAAACTTATGAATTAAATCTTGATCTTAATTATAATAGGGTAATAAGGTTCAATATTCTGATTGAATCCATTTTGTATTCTGAGGAGTCACTCTAAGTTAAGCTTTTCAACAAAAGTTGTACACTCAAAACGACATTGGACATCCGTTACCAGATAAATGGAAAATGTAAATTTGAATTTTAATATTCAAAACTTATTAGTAGATTATGATTGTTTATCAAAACTAATTCTATTATATTCTATTGTTAGTCAAAATAATTTAATGAAAGATGCAACCGACCAACAACTATGATTCATATCAACTAGTAGTAGAAGTAGATAGTATTAAAGGTTTCTCTTGATAACTTTGTAGCAGCAGTATCAGTTGTTATTTTAAATAATTAAAACAGTCTTTTATACTTTCTTTAGGTTTTGTGAAAAGCTGTTTTTGCGAAATATCAAATAGTTACTTAACTACTGATCCAATTCAAAACAATGTTTTACATTCGATAGTTTTTGATACCGTAAAACAACAAGACGGATAAAAAAGGTATGACAATATCGGGAATCGAAATGAGATATAACGTTAGAGTAATTGATTTATAGGAACAGTGATCTGCAATATCGCAGTCCTGTGACGTCACTACCTGAAATTGTCCCATCAAATGTCATGACCATTTTTTGTTTCATTATAAATGGCCGAGTTATTGGAAACTATTTCGATAACCATATCTTTTATTTATGAGATGACTTTTACACCTAATCTTTAACAGTTTCTATTCCGGGAAATTTATGATGGACGATTGTTTAAATGTTTTTGATAGGTATACATTGAAGTAAAACTATTTTAAACGGTTTCAATTTTCGACAGAAATAAAATCAAAATATAACAGCATAACTGTGGTGGCTTGTTATTGGCTGTTTGTTATCTAGATTATAAATCATTTTTTGTTAATAGCTGTAAGCCTGCCAAATAAAATAAATAAATAAATAAAAAAATATTTCCCCAATTTAATCCCTTCAAAGTAGATTTTTAAATATCAATGCAAGTTACAATTTTAATGTGAAGAACTACAATCAACTACATACAACTACAAAATCCTGGTATTTTTGAGATCACAGTTTTTTACATTAATTTAAAAAGTAAGTACAATGTTGCGCTTCAAATGTAAACACACCATAACCGAAGTGGTGGAAACATCTGCTCATAGTAAACACCCACGCTTATTCTGCGTTTGACATTAAAAACTAAAAACCTACTCTAATACACAGAAGCATAAAAATAATGTACGAGATTAGTTATTTTTATAAAAGGGTAACTTTAGTTAGACTTATAAAAATATGTTTGTTATTTTTATAAGTTACTTAAGCATATCGATAAAAATACATTCTTAATTAAACTTGGCCAGATCAAAGTTAATTATATGTTTAAGGAATGGCCACATTTCTAAGATACGTTGTATATTTCCCTGATAATAAATTTTAATTTGTTTCTTATATATTTTTGTCGATTATGAGTACTAGCTACTTCTTGATTTCTTTCCTCTTAAAGACGTCAAATACAAAATATCAAAATATTTGTTGTTCCAAATAACTTGATGACGTTAAAAGTGGACTAATAAAACATTTGTTGATGTTATATTAGGAGCGTTTCATTAAGCTCTTGTAACGTGCCTTCGCGAAAATTTAAGGGCCTACTGAAACGCTTCTATCAACAAGCGAAATTGTTTTATTTTTGCTTAATAACATTTAATCATTACTGTTGTGACCTCCCTCCTATTGTTTGTTTGACATTTAAGTATCTGTTGATTTAGAACTTTACATAAAACTTCCTTATAATATTGTACTTGTTTATTTATTAGTAAGTAACGATGAAAACATCTTGAGGAAACCTACACACACCTTTGAAGAAATTTTGATGGTTGTGTGTGAAGTCGACCAACCCGCACTTGGCCAGCGTGGTCGACTAGGCCTAATCGTCCTCATGCAGGGTAGGCTTGAGCCCCTCGGTGGGGACATGGGGGATGATGATGGTGATGAATACCTAATATTTAATAAATCAGAAATGTAAAGTAAAATTTCTCATTGATTTTGTACTCGAGCCATATTTAGAAAATACCATCGAACCATAAATATAAAACCAAGAAAAATATTTCATAGTTATATTTTAAACACGGCGCTACTTGCGTAGTTAGTGGCACCGGATTTGAAAAAATGAAAATATTTATTACAACAAAAAGACTTATAAACTAATACACATGAGCCTACGTACTACAGAGCACGTTGTTACAAATATAATCTTTTTGCAGAAACACTTAAACATTAGGACGACAATATCTTTCGGTTCCTCACTAGGCAAGCCTGTATCGTGGTAACCTAAATTTGATTCCTATGATTCCTCAACGATGTTCATCATCAAAACGTATTACTAAAAAAAAAAATAGTTTGACTTGATAAAGAATAATATATTATTTTATCTAAACATACTACACAAGGTTACGCAATAAACATTTCAATTTATGAGTATTGTATGAAAATACTTAGCTTACATAAATTTTAGTTAGCTTATAATTACACAGCGTAGATTTTAGTATTAAGACAGATGTTTATACGAAGATCGTTGCAAATTAGGTGATAAATTGATTTGTATTGGTTCGAATATCAGAAAATGTTTTTACGTTTCAAATTAAAAATATAAAGACTGTCATAAAGCTTATCTGGTACTAAAGATTTTGTTAACCATGGTAAGGCTCATTAATTAATAATAGCCCAATAGTTCGGAAGGGTTCAAATTCAAACTGAGATGAAAATATTTTCATAGTTCAAACATTGTCTACACGCAGTAAAATAAGGTATAATTTTGTTAATTAGAACAGAAACAAGTAGGGTACCATGTCATATTTATTCTGAAAAAAAAACTACAATTGTATAAAATGTTAAAATCCCTACAAAACGTAAAAACATATTTAACAAAGGATTTTTATAACAAAGTATTTTTCATAAAGTGTATCCCCATAATTAACGGTGGAATGTTGGGTCACCTTATTCAAATGCTTATAATCAAGGGCCGGTAGCTTCCTGTCCGTCATCCGGTGTACACATCCACTGCTCCTCATGAATAATGTACCTTATATTCAAGGGAAATTTATATTACGCACTCAATTTTACACCCACCAACACTTGTGTACAGATAATTTTCGAAACACGATACTCCTATAAATTGCGCTCCCTGATTCTAATTTTCGTAACCCTAAAATATAGCCATTATTTATTTTTATGCGAGCGAAACATAAAGGCGTATCATTACCTGTCCATCTACTCTTTCGATTACGTATTCTTGAACGTAAATTGAACGGAAATACCAATTTACACCTAAAAATATTTTACGAGATGTGAACACATTTTGATGTCAAAATAAGATGGATCAGTTACATTGAAGAATGTATTGTGAATAAAATTCGCGACGTGCTCTGAATACGGCCCACTTTAAAGTATAAACATTGAAATAAGTGAGAGTTCAAGTGGGGACTTTGGTTGGTTCATTAATGACTTCGTTCAAAGTTTGTCAATATTTTCTAGCAATTATTGAGGAGTTTCGTAACGAGTTTTTTAATGGTACAAAACTACGTTTGAAAAATGTTAGTAACATTTTTGATGCAAACTGTTTTGATGTAATACGGTTATAAATACAGATACCTAGTGAGATAGTGTTAAAGTTGTTTCGTGTGTAAACTGTCTGCTCAAGTATTGGCAATTTCTTCTTCTAACTGCACTACGGGGACTTGTCGTACAATATTTTTCTTCACTCAGTACGTGTTAAATATTGAAGCGACAAATTCAGTATTGACATATCAAATAGTTCGAAACTTTGTACGGGCAGAGGGTTAATTTAATATTTGTCACGTTTGATTTACCTACAAATTACTGGTTTGACCCTTTGGTTTTCAATTCACTTAATTCTTATGAATATTCAAAGGAGATATTGGAACATTTATATCGTACTGTAAACGTTACTAACTTTGTTTCGTACGATTTGATTGCGTGTTTGTGTTTAGTGTTGCGTAAAGAATTATTGTCACGCGAAATGTTTCATATTCATATGAGCCAACTGAGAGATACGAATTTAACAAAGGGATTTCCAAATTATATGTAAATACATTTTTTTTAAAACAGAATATTATTCAGTTCAGTATGTTACACGGAAAAACTGCATGGTTTATCGAGCACACCTTGCAGTTTACTTACCTACTACTAAGTAGGTTTAAATTTCTTTTAAAACTTTTTAACACAACACGCCGAGGTTTATGCTCGGCAGCTTCACTTGCGGTTAAGGCTAAATGAGTTATTAATTATAAGTGTAGCATATTTTTTAACGTGTAGATTACGCCTTTTCCTCAAATATTCAAGTGATAGGCGTCTTTGCACTGTAGTGGCATATTATAAAACAATACATAATTTAACTGTCCTAGTTTTTCTGCTCTTCCTATTGGCAAAGTTAGTTTTTTTTTTGCGCTAATATCAAGAACGAGTTTTCTTCGCTTTTATTTAGGGGAATACGTGGGGCACACCGAGTGAAATTATATATTAGTTAGTATTGATTCATATTTCCAAACCTGTCATTATTCGGAATGTTTAAGATATATCTTAAGAATTTATTTTCAGTACATTCTTAACAGAATCAAAAATGAAAATTGTTTCAGATTTGTAAATGCCAATTTGTAATACCAGTGTAGACGATGTTTACCCACGGCTTGACGCCATCTCACTGACGAATGTACGGAATAAATTAAATTTTATTATTTGAATTTGGATTGGAAATTATATCTTATCCTTTAAAGTCATCTCTCTGGATTTCGTTAGGTTAAATATAAGAGTTTATGATGATAGAGCACCATTTTATTTTTATGTGTGAAGGTTCTTTGAAAATCATATTAGTAGATTTATATTTCTAAAACTTGTTCCATTTCAGTATTTATACCTTTTTAACTTCAACAAATTTAGACCATCTAGATTAATAGATAAGTTAAATACTTGAAGACAATAGTCCTGAGACAAAAACAAGGGTATTTTAAGGGAAAGTTTACTCTTAAACTTGCTAAAACAAACGGAGCACAATAACACTTAACTACAAGTTCTGAGGGGGCCAAAGTGTTGAAATCCACTTAAAATATTGCTTATTTAAGCTGTCCTATCGATGTAATGATAACGTTTAAATTAAATAAATGTGTACCCATTGTGATTGAGGCGGCCGCGGAGAAACAAGATTCTATTCTCGAATACCTTTGGTTTCATTAAATTGATTAGCTACTTTTGTAATTCGTTATTTCAACAAAAGGTAACATAAATATTGTAAATTCGTGAACGGTGAAAATTTTATTCGGGCCCGCCAATTTAGGCGGTCGTTTCTCAAAATTACGTGCCAACATTTTGTAGAGGTCATTTATTGTAGGCACGTTCGTTATCTCTTCATTTTCATTCTGAGGATGATATTAAAAAATAACGTTACTATTACCTTAAGTTATGTATATTGGAATATTTACTTTCGGTTCACAAAAATATTTTGCTAACGTAATTGGTAATCGGGTAACCAATGTACATATATTTTACTGAATAAGCTCAAAGCTAATTTTCACCTACACATACTACAAACATATTCATATGTAACTAGGTACAGAGAAATTACTAATAATCACATTTATATCAAAATTTTTGTCAAGCAATAATCAACCCAAAAAAAACTCAGCTCTCTTTCAAAAAGTCGATATTTCTGTGAAAAATAACACCAAGAACTTTACTTATAAACATTTCAATATACCGGTTGTTTACCTTCCCATATTTTATCTACTTAACTCCTAATTAACAAGCGTTGGTGACGATATTGCATTTACTTAGGGCATGTTTACGTGTTAGTATCAATAATGTTTTAAACTTCATTACGGGCAAAGTGTTTACGTCTGGAGGCTACTATTTACTGCACCTCTTGTTACCTGGTTTGATAATATGACGCCTACGCCTAAATATACCTAGATAAGGTTTGATTTGCCTTAGGCCTAAATGCGTGTTAGTGATCCGAGCCACGTATGGAATATTTCAAAATATGTCGCTCTACCCAGAAGTTGAACCTGGAACCTCGACCTTAATAGATAGATATGTACATGGAATATTTTTTTTTATAAATTTCAAATTAAAATGTGTTGTTAAATATATTCTATAATATACTTAGAAAGCTGTTTTTGCTTTGTATTGTTTAATTAATTTATATGTTTCTTTTTGTTTCAGTTATCCACCGGCCTTTACTTAAACAGTAAGTACTTGAAAATTTATATCATATACAATGGTTACAACCTTTTAATTTATAAGTAACAAGATATCATAAGCGTGCTAAGTGCCTATTAAATCTATGAAAAAAGGTCAAACAAATTTAGGTGGAGCATCAAAACCAAGGGCTTTATATTTCGGTTTAAATATTGTTATAAAAATACTTACATGACTTTTTTAATTAATTTTTGGTGGCGTTGTTTTTACGAGTATATTTAGGAACTTATTTTAGGACAGGACTTAGATTAGGCACACTAAATATAACGTAACCTTTTTTCGGCTAACATTTTGTTCCAAATAAAGTTAAGTTGTTGCATAATTCAAACATAAAAATAAAATAAACGCACTGGACCTTTTTGTAATTAATTAACAGCATAATTAACTTGACATTTTGTTTAATTAATTCAAAATTTAAACCTTTTGTAAGGGTTTTAAATATGTGTCTGTAATTGAATAAATTTGCGACTCCCAAGGTTTGTATCTATTGATATTCTTAACCAATGTTGTAAGGTGGTTTAAGGATACACCTATAAATAGGGTACCGTTATCGACCTTGTATATTAATATGTGTACCCTTTTGTCGAACGCCAATAGGTAACTCTCTAGTGAAGCATGTTTGCCGACCCGAGCCCGAAGCAAACAATCTTAATAGTGAGTTTCAGCTTTCTTTTTTCCACTCCATCGAGTTCACATGCTCCATTATTCTCTACTCATTGATATCTAGGAATATCTAGCTTTTATATAGATTTTTATACATTTTCTCGAGATAAGTTCTAACTTATAAAAGGGTATGGTGTTTTACTTTCATATTGTACATTCAAGAGAATTTCAATCAATGTGAATAGTTTCAATCATTATTAGAATCAGAAAGAATCTTGGAATCGGTTTGTTAGCCTTATTTGTTTGTAACTAGGAGAATTGTTAAGTGAAACGTATCAAATTTGATTGCGTGGATAACATTCTGTTTGAATACGAAGATAGCTTTCAATTTTTATCGAAACATCGTCAATATTTCTTAGTAGATGGAATTTGTCCAGCAAATATACGACATCTCGATGCGTCCGCCTCTTGCACAAACTTGTCTGGATGAAAGCCAAATAAATTTTAATGTATTCTCTGCTCTCGGATGAATAATAGGTATTTTAAATCGATTCTTTTGTATTTGCATTGATGTTGGTATTTATATAGGAAACTTTACTTGAATCTGTGTCAAAACTCTGGCAACGTGTTGATTTATGGGAAACTCGAAATACGTTACATACCTTCAAGTACCTTAGTAACAACTAATGTCTTCAGAATTTGTGATGTATTAAATTCAAAACGTTATTTCATTTACAACATTCGAAATACAAAATATGATCATAATTCCATACCTTAGAGCTTTCATTACAATATTGCATTCCACTTTCAAATAAAATTTATGTAACACTTACATAATCGTTAAATTGTTGGTATAAAATGTTTAATAACGTATATTTCTTAGTGATTCCCTGATTGGTTGTGCGTCAATTAATAATATATGTAGCAAACGTCGCCGGTTTTACGGCCACGTGCATTTTATTGCACACATTATACTTAAGCCCGTCCTACACCTTCTACAAGTCAATTGTATAAAAACGTACTTGGCACACGAATTGTACCTTTTATCGCGACAATTTGTTTTGTTTTGTACCTATTTGTAAGTCCGTATTGCTTTCTGGTTTTTATTTTTATTGACAGCGCGGTTTTATTATTTATGAGTACTTAAACTAACTTTTCCTGAAACTGTGTGAACTGAAACTGAACTCAAATTCAATTTTTCATTCAATTAATTAATTAACGGGATGAAACATCATCCGTGATCATGGTGCTTGTAACAGAGTCGAAATATCGGAAACTCGATATTAATAATATACATGGTAAATATCCCGTTAATCATAATAATTTGAGTGCTAATAACCCTGATAACTATAATAATCGATTTTCATTCATTTCATTTACATAACCCATATTGTTTCATGCGTAAAAACTGGTTTGGGTACCATAAAATACTGATATACTAAGACGTGTGCTTTCTTTTTTTCCCCGAGGGCTTTTCCCATGTATTTCCTAGTAGGGTTATTCCTTTCCTATAGTTATTACTTTGTGCTGTCTACAGAAATCCAAGAGAATGGTATCAATTGTAGTTGTAAGTAATCAGTTTTCCGCAATTACTTAGTTCTTCCACTATTTGGGTTCTTGTACGTTATCAGTTACGAGTACTCCTAAATTACTGCAAACGTGTATAGTGGGCTTAGGTGGCTACTCAGCCACTAAAAACTCACCTATTGGTGAGTAGCCACCTTGTGATTTTCTTAGTGGTCATCTCAGCCAGTACTTTAACCGATTGTGGGTGAGCCAACCACTCCAATTTTTGGACGTCGTCCTCTCACCTACTTTATAAAACTTAACCTGGGAGACCGTACTAAGACTGTCAAATGTTACATTGTTTACTGGCTGAGATGACCACTAAGAAAATCACAAGGTGGCTACTCACCCAGTGGGTGAGTTTTTAGTGGCTGAGTAGCCACCTAAGCCGTATAGTGTGTTTGAT
Source organism: Timandra comae (assembly GCA_958496195.1). NCBI lineage: Eukaryota > Metazoa > Arthropoda > Insecta > Lepidoptera > Geometridae > Timandra > Timandra comae. The sequence goes on from OY292360.1 coordinate 4,274,382, forward strand.
TTTCTTAAGTAACTGGCAAGGAACATCACAGTTTTTACTCTCCATACAGATTCATTGTTAATATTCGATTTATTCGCATAAGCTTTCGATAAAGTTATTATTATTTTGAAAAATGCATTCAAAATTTTTCGCCACAGCCAGGACTTGAACCATGCTGTAGCACCGCTCTTTCCAATTGAGCTACCGCTTCAAGGCGACTGGACTTATTGTTAGCCTATAATGAAAATGATTTCTAAGAATTATTATTAGAATATTTCCTGTTGTATTATAATTTAAATTAACATTAAAAAGGAATAATATTTTAATCGTAATATCCGAACAAGAATTATTCTGTTTATGTTAAGTATAATGAACTTTAATTAACTCTTTTGATATTTTATTCCATTTCGGTATTCGAATGGTTATCTAAAGTTATTTCTAACGTTGAAAAACGCTTTGAATTTGATACAAAATTAATTAAGCTGGGGTCATTGTTAATTAGTTTGTCAGATTAATATTAAACCAATTTGAATTTTATCTGTATTAGAATAACGTCCTTTATGGCTTCAAATAGGTTTAATAAAATAACTTGCTATTGGTAGTTTAATTTCAATTTGTGTCATTGATCGATGAGATGAGGTTTGTGTGTCACACTGCAGTAGATAAATACAGTATTATCAAAATTCTTTGCAAAAGTCATATGAACGTAATACAACTTTTCATGTTAATGTTTAGATCTTTGATTATCTAAAAGGACTGTGATGATATATTCCTGGATGTATTAAAAAGTATTTTGACCTAAATAAAGTTTTAGGAAAGCGATTTTAGAGTCAATAAAAGTTTAATTTTCCAATATTGTTTGGAACTTTTGTTACCTAACGTTATCGTCACCTATTTTAAATATATTATGCTAAACTAACCGGGAGTAATGATTAAATATTAATTTATCCCAAAAATTTTGTTGTGGATTTGAAAGAGGGACTCTGGAAGTCCCTTTTCCCTTATTAGTCAAAACTATTATTTGTGAAACCGGAAAGTCAAAATTGGTCACGTCGATATCTAGTTATTCAAATTGTCTATTTATTAAATTTATTTTGTAATTAAACATAGTTTTAAACTTTAATACTGACACTATAAATTCTAATTCGATTAAACTTAGCAGTAGTGTTAAATTATAATAATAATGACGGTGGATATAGAAAACAATGAGTGAACTTAAGTATACGGTTTAAACCGTCTTCCTTGCGTTTTCCTTTCCTGACCATCTAAAGCCTTCTTTAGCCCAAGTTACTTCTCAAACAATGTGACACAATAGTGTTATTTCAATGTCGTATGTTAAACCTAAAGGCTTAAATTTGAAGGGGCATATCCTCATAACTTGAGGCGCTAACTCATCAACTAGGGGTAACTGAGTTACTAAAATTTAATCGGTAAACGGCGCCATTCGCTTGCGGTTACTGAGAGCGCATGGAACGGACATAACGGCTAAATGAACATGGCCTTAGCAAATAATACAATGTTATTGTGTTGTTCAATGTTAAGGTTTTGTGTTTTGTCTTACTATTAGGCCTGTTTGATACTTGATTTGAAGTGGCTTACTAATGCGCGTCATTATAAAGATTTTTCTAGGGATATTTTTAAACGTATATTTTTATCAACGTGTCCCAGAAATCAATGTCATATTTGACCATATAATCTAAGACTCAAAGAACTAACACTATAATAGTAGGTAATATAGATTTTATAGATAGAGTGTCTAGTATACTCGTATGTATCTATAGAGTTGAACTAAAATGCAATCGGAATCGAGCTTTAACAAATTTATCAGACTTCAATTCAAGTGATGAACATTTTTTCCCGATGCGGCCGTTTCAAAGGGGTTCGTTAGGCCCTTGACCAGATTAATACCACAAAGTACTCGGTTTGGACCTTTTATACCTTCGAACTTTAGTATGTCTGTCAGCGTTTTAAAGTATTTCCATGAGAGTTTTAGTTTAGAAACTGTTAATGGTATCCTTAAAACGTAATGAATATTCCATTTGGTGAGGTTAACCTTTTTATTTTAGACTTGAGACCAGCTAGAGACAGCAAAGGTGCAAACTTTCAACTGTACCGAAACAGTTTTCACTTATTTGAAACCGATTTTGCAAAATGATCGCAAAGAGGTAAATGAAATCTCTGCTTACTACTTAGTAGCTTATTCTAATCACCTTTGCGATACATTACTATTATTAAATCAACTCATAACTCAAAATAAACAAATAAAACATTTTCACCATAAATTTAAAGTACCTAAAATAGTTTTAAAAGCGTTGTAACGTGTGTGTGACGTAAATTGTGCTAGTCACCATCGCGCTGAAACACATTATCCTATTTAACGGCGGCATGGGCACGCGTTGCGTTTCACTCACTGATTCCGAAACTCACTCTCATACAATATATAAAATATCCATGAATAAAAATGAATTCTTTATTTAATATTTTCTCGCTTACTTTCGGAACGGATGAGCGAGTTGATTCCAATTACTAATTTAAATTGTGTAGAGGTATTTCGGTTGGTGGTGTATTGCATTTGGAGGTTTGATATAGATAGTCATTTTATATCTACTTATGGTTAACTGTTTATTTTGTTTGTAAGCGAAACTTCCGATATAGATCATACAATTATGTTAAAGGGATATTAAATGAATTCCTGTTTAGGACGAAATACGATCCTCACAAAGGTGAAATTATTCTAAGAAATCGGTAATGAAAGAGTAATTCCATAAAAAAGAATGCAAAAAGCACTACTATCCCAATTCTTCAAGTATTTCCATATAACATGCATATTTTGCTACGTTTTGAATTAAAAGACACACATTTATACAAAGTACATAGATAATATTCCTAAGAACCGTAGAATTTGTGTTCACAAGCAAAAATATGCATACTAAGTAATGATATCCAGTAACATACAATTCCAAGCAGAAACATCCCCATACGGCTGTATCAAACTAATTATCACTCGGTCAGTTCGTCCCAAGCGATGTTGGACTTCAGAACGATGTTTTTTGCATTTTTTGATGCTTCCTTTATGAAAGAGCTTCGTTACAGACCGTTCCGGTAGAACGTGATTGGCATCGAAGCATCTCATCCGTGATTTCAAATAGCTCTATTACTACTTTTTACAATAACTACTTGAATTGTACTTGTATGTGGACTGTTTGTAGCAATTAGAAGTCGATAGTTTGGGTTAGATGCAAAACATTTTGGGGTAAAATTACTGAGAGACTAGTAGGGTTTTAACCATCGGATTCGATTTAAATAAGTACGTACAAACATCCCGTTGTTTTGTATATATAATGTCGTACGTTTCGTTTAATAATACAATTATAGGAACGACTGTCGAGGATATTAGTACGACAACCGGGACTGACGGCTGAACGGAGATCCGAGGCTCAGACACACTAGAATTAAAGACCATTATTCAAATAGAAAATTATAATAAATCGTAGTTCTCCTATATACCTAATGAAACTTCTTTAAATAGACATACTTCAGCAGAATCCATCGAATATATATAACTAATCTAAGAGACCAACACGTTCATAATACAAACAAAGCGTGCCTCCAGTATTTATTTCTCTTATTAGTGCAAATAAGGCTCTGTTGTCACTCGTGATCACGATCAATGTAACCTGATCTAAACATAGCGCTCGAGTTCGAAGTATACCTAATTATACACGCGATTAACGATTCGAGAAAGTTACAAAAGTTTTATTTAGGTAAGATACGTATTGAGTTAAGAAAAAGATTCTAATAAAATGTAGATACATATTATCTTCATTGTAATAATATCATCAGTGAAAAAGAGTCCTTTGCCAGCCTTGCAGATATTTTAGTGACTTAAAATTTACTAGAAACATCTAGAATTGTGGCAAAATTATTAGCGCAATGTATGACGGGTTAAATCAAAGCGTATTATAGTGAAATTTTCGGCAAATCCAGTTTGAATTGTTATATAGTAGTTTGATTCACCTGGGAACCAATTTAAGTTAACCGGTGCGCTTGCTATGTCTGACGGACAATAGTGTCGCGGTTAGCTCTATGAAGCTTTGTCGTATTCCGACTAGGAACAATCACGGTATTGTTACTGCGTTCAATCTCTTGCTTTATATGAGTTTGCTATTGGTTTTAGACATGGTTTGCGTACACTGGAATCTTGCTGCATACCTGATGGAGTTATAATGATCGCATTTCCTCGTATAAGGTTTATGTTTCTTACTTTTGAGTTACGAATGTCCATTGGCAGTATAAGATATGTACCATCAGTTGACCAATCATTAAAAAACACTCAATTTTATAACTTTTAATAATAGTGAAATAGGTAAAATAAGAGAAAAGGTCAGCATTTATCCGTCGAGCGTCGCATGAAGTTCAGTATTCAGTATTTTATTCGAGTATTGTGAAGGACTCATTTATTTAAATCCATCGAACCGGCTCTATACGAGCCCTTGAGCTCACACGTGGATTTGTAATCGATATTGAGTCAAACTATCAACTAATACATATACGAATAGAGACTTATTAAGTATCTAAGGGACTGAACTTGAAAATGTTTTTTGGAAATCGCGTTTTCTTAGGACCTGCTGAGAAATATAAAGAACAACATTTTATTTCTATAAAAATACGATACAAATAGCTGTTTTCGAGGTACATGTATAAAAGAGTCGTCGAAATTCCTATTTTGAAATTGTATTACCTGAATATTTTGTAACAAAAGATATTTATTGTAATGTTGAAAAGTTTTCACGGAAATAAATCCTTTTTATTGCAAATTAGATTCATTACGAGGAAGTTCGTTAATAATTTATAAGAAACTTTGTAATAACATTGATTCTCACATAAGATAAACTCTTAAGTGTAATAAAATTTACATGAATTATTAATATTTTATCTGAAAGTGTTTCTTATGTGGAATACGGGGAAAACGATTAATTTTATTATTGTTTAATTGCAATGATAAAACTCGATAACAAGTTTGTTTGCCAGTTAAACCAATAACAAAGTTTCGATATCCAACGGAGTGTCATTTGAAAGATAAACGATCACTCGCAGGTGTTTGAAAGTATTTTATTAATCAGTTAGTGCTGACCGGGAAAGAGATGTCTTATAACAATTATGTTATGATTAAATGTAGGTACTTGTATAATTAATTTACAAATACATATCTATAATAATTATTTTTCTGACTAAGTAAGTGACCAGTAATCCTAATCCTAACTTCCTAACTAATATTATAAATGCGAAAGTAACTCTGTCTGTCTGTCTGTTACCTTTTCACGGTTAAACTACTGAACCGATTGACTTGAAATTTGGTACAGGAGTAGCTTATGTTCCGGGAAAGAACATAGGCTATGTTTTATCCCGAAATTCCTACAGGAACGGGGACTACGCTGGTGAAACTGCGGGGCACAGCTAATTGGTTTATGAAGCTAGAGGCCTTCTGTAAATAGGCCGTGAAAAATTCCATAAGGTTTTTCTTTGTACTGTAGATGCGTAGTACGAAAATATTTTGGGAATCCATCACTTAAGATTATATAAAAAGATTAATATATGTTACGTATAAACTTCGCAGTTTATTTAGTTTGATAATGCTACAATTACAAACAGTTCATTATTTATGAAAAAAAGTATATCTTTCCAAGTGAGGTAGACATTTTGTATCTTCAATTCTAATAAATACTTTGAGAACCAAACAGCTGTTCTATAATTATGTCATTTATATGTATCAGAAACATTAGCAACTGTATAAATAAAATAGGTAGTTCAAAAACAGTGTATCAAAAACATAATGAGCAACCATATCACTAAATACGTAAAAAAACCCGTAACGTAAAATACGCAATAAAAACATAAAGCTGAGTGTACACAAACAAAAATACTCCAAGTAAAGGTAGTGTTAGACTAGTGCACACCTGTAGCGCCGCCGCTTTCCAATTTACCGCATGGGGGATCAAAGACGGGCCGATAGACACCTATAATATACACCTATTAACAACACACGCCATCATTGTAAATGTCACCATACTTTATATAATTATTTATTACTAGCTGTGCCCCGCAGTTTCACACGCGTAGTTCCCGTTCCCGTAGGAATTTCGGGATGAAAAATTTTTGGCCGATTCTCAGACCTACTGAATATGCTCACAAAATTTCATGAGAATCGGTCAAGCCGTTTCGGGGGAGTATGGCAACGAAAACTGTGACACGAGAATTTTATATATTAGATTTGACTGTAAAATGTTCGAGAATTTTTTATAACGTTAAAGCGATTAAAGTGAAGTCAGTGAATGCATAAGAAGTGGTTATGTATAAGCACTACTTATGCTGAACCGAAAAGCTTTTTCAGAACAGGTCATTTAGGAAAGAGATTCATTATGATAACCTTCTAAAATTATTGTTATGTTTTCCTTTTTTTGACAAAGTACGAGAAAATATTTCAGTTCCTGTATTAAAAAAATAATGGATTTCTACTTTAAAACTATATAAATAAAATTCCAAAGTCAACAGCGTCCCAGTTTTCATACAAGTTGAATATGAGTTGTAAAAATACATCAGCTTTTTTATTGTGATAGTGATTTATTTAGATTAACATCAACTTTTATATCAAACTTCTGTAATACTAGTTGTTTACCCTATGGGATTTCAAGTTGAGAAATTCCAACCTTTATATAAATAAAGATTATATTTTACTTTTGTACCGCAAATTAGCTCTAAACTGTATAACTTAGGCTATTCTTTCTTTGGAACAATAAACGTATTTGTATTTGTATTTGTATTTGTAAAGGATGGAATTTCTCAACTTGAAATCCAATAGGGTTTTTCTCTTAAGGGATGTTTTTTTTAATAATACGTGTTGTATGTACCTATGGTTAACTACACACATCAAAAGTGTCTAGGGATCAACATATATTTTTGCAATAACTTTTCTCCTGATTGATATTAATTAAAATTTTCTTTAAGGATTCATCAAATAAAGTGTTTTCGTTTGTCACAGTAACGATAAACCAAGTCACCTTTGCATTAATAAAGAAATTTGCCATTTTCCTAATAAAGGGATTTTTGACATTTGAACCACTAACATTAAAGTTCGAAAAAAAGACTGAAATAACAGTTTTCTTTAAAATTTTATTGGGTAACTTAAACAATTAATAATCCGTGTTTCTACCGCGAACACTAACAACACAAGAACATCGGTTTGGCATACTCAAAATGAGTTCATCCAAATCACGCTGTGGAATGGCCGCCCATGTTCGTTGCAACAACAAAAAAAGGTCTTCTTGCGACTGGATACCCTCCATATTCGGCAGAGCTCTTCTCTGTAGCATATCCCATGCATGCTCAATCGGGTTCAAGTCTGGCGACTGAGCAGGCCAGGGCAGGACATTGATGTTAGCTGCGGCGAGAGTCTGTCTTACAACTCTTGCGGTGTGCGGTCGTGCATTATCATGCATTAACTGAAATAAGGGACCGATTTGCACTTGTAGAGGAACGATGACGTCTGATACAATCGTCTCAGCATAAATTTGAGCGTTGAGGTTGCCTCTGATCCAAATCAACTCAGTTCTTCCGCCGATCCAAATACCCGCCCATACCATGATGGTTCCACCACTATAAGGATGGACTTCCTGGCAGGATTTTAATCGCTGTTGGCGTCCAGGGGTTCTCCAGTGTCGTATACGTCTTGTATCCGGTCTCATACCAAAACGAGACTCATCAGAAAAGCACACGAAACGCCATTGTTCTTCTGCCCAATTTCTGTGTTCAAGAGCCCATTGATATCGAATCCTACGATTGTGCATTGCTATAGGTGGTACCCGTAGCGGTCTTCGGGAATGAAGGTTCACTTCATGCAAGCGGTTTCTGACTGTTTGGTCGCTAATTAAGTTCCCTGAAGAGTGATGAAGCCGCACGGCTAACATCATGGCGGTTATTGTTGGAGCTCTTCGAGTTAAGATTTGAATGTATCGGTCTTGTCTCCGTGTGGTGCAGCGATACCGTCCTCCATGGCGCTCAGCCACGGTACCAGTGCTTCGGTAACGTGTCCAAAGTCGACTGATAACACTCTGACTTGTATTCAGAGCTAAAGCCACAGTACGTTGCCGGGAACCAGCTTCTATCATTCCCACGGCTCTGAGCATTTCTTCCCTGCTTAAATGACGTCGCCGCTCCATAATAACGTTGGTTTTAATCAGTAGTAGGGAAACAGTAGCACTAATAATGTCTTCAATGCGTTGTATGTTTTTATAGGGAAAATATTGACAGCTGATTTTCATCTTTTACTCGAATTTGATTCACAGTTCCTGATTCAAATTATGAAATGCACCAAAAAGGATCCATATAAATTTATAAAATCATAAATTTATTACAAAGCCACATCTCAATCTCAAGAAATCCGCATAAAAATGCTTGATCCCTAGACACTTTTGATGTGTGTACTTCAGTATTACCAATAAATATACTAGCGGCGCCCCGAGGTTTCACTCGCGTAGTTCCCGTTCCCGTAGGAATATGGGAATAAAATTATTCCAAAAACCTTCCCACTGAATCACTCTATCTATTAAAACAAACCACATCAAAATCTGTGGCGTAGTTTTAAAGATCTAAGCATTCATAGGGATATGGACAGAGAAAGCGACTTTGTTTTATACTATGTAGTGATGTATGTATATGTTATTCGTAGTGTAGATTCCCCCTAATCTATAACCAGGGTTGTTCCAAGAAGTTTTGTGTTTTGTCCATCAAACATTGTACTATAGTTTCATTAAAGACTAGCTTTGTCCAGAGGTTTTATCTTTATAAATCCTAAGTTTTGGGATGAAAAGCATCAGTAGTATTTACGTAAAAAAGCAACAGCATCAATCATACATTCTCACAAACTTTTTCATTTAAAATATTAGTAGTATAATAATAAGTTTCAAAGGGCAAAAGAAAATAAAATATCTATTGAGCCAATTTCAATTACTTATAATAAAATAGAAATACGTGCAGTTTGGGTGTATCGTAAGTACTATTTATGATATTGGGTAAGGGTCAGATACGGAATTTCATTTACAAAAAACTGATTTCAACACAAACAATTCATATTATATTCAGTTTTCTGATATTTCGTTTGTGCAGATATCAAAGCTTTATGAAAACGTTTGTTTTGTATAAAAGTTATGCAATTCATTTTGAAGAAATAAAAACCTAACTTTAAATCCAACCTTTGTCCGGTGAAAACCTCTGATTGGTTTATCTATTTTTTTTTAAATAAATCGATTCTATTCGGTTGTCGTCCAGTATTATGAAGTGAATCGGTATAAATAATGTGATTGATGACGCTGCGTGTCAGGTCTTGATAAGATAAAGTGACGTCAGCGTTTATATACTAAATACAGTGTGACTCAAGGTTCATCAAATGAACGGATAATGTCATAGGGTCACGTAGCCCCCGCTCCGGTGAATAAATAAAATATATAAAAGTATAATGTTAGTGGAGCAGTTATAGGTTAGAGAATATGACACCTAGTTCGTGATCTTGGGGTAATCGGTTCAACGGTAAATATGGCACATATTGACACAAATACAATAGAAAAACTTCAGTATTTGTTTATGCATTGAATTAGTTTTTGGATATTACACACATTATGAATATGTAGGTACGCCGTTTTAATGAATTTGCTTTGTGCGCTTAACTGATACGCGCCAAAAATTTAAAACATACGCATTTCTGTACACTCAAAATGTAATCACCAATAGTTTTAACATGCAAACAACTAATAAAATTAAGTACTAAAAATAGCAAAAATAATGTCAATGTAACACAAAAATGTGCGTGTATGTCTAATAAGGTACCAACCAAACATGATTTTGCTTTGATATTTTCCACTTCACACACATCCAAGTGTTTTCCCTCCAGAGTTTTCCATACATTTGAATGTTTCCGATTCCCATGGCTAGGGTGGGGATTACGTATCGTAATAGTATTGTTTATGTAAGAAACCAATTTATTTTATAGATTGTTGTCTTGTTTACGTTTCTGGCGAGTTCTAGTAAGTCGTCGATGATACCCCGCGGAGTCCGGCGACGTCACTTGCATGGGTACCTTCACCCTTGACATTTGTCTACTTATGTAATACTTAAAAGGATGAGAGATTTAAAGTATATATCCCATGGAATTATAACATATCAAAATTTTATCGTACTTGGACAGTGGTTACCATGCCTGAATAAACTAAAATTTTGTATGTTTGTAAAAAATCAACTTGAAAGTATGGGACTGATTTAATAAAATCTTTGATAGAATTGCCACAGCTGATAACAAAGTGTAAGTTTTAATCCAATTGTTTATGACTATGCAGGCAAAACCGCAGCACGCAACTAGTGTATACAAAAATAAAGGAAAACGTCTTTGGTTTCGTTTCTATCAAATAAGATAACAGTCAATATTGAAGTGCGATATGACATACTTTGTTTTTTGAGATTCAATAATACGAAATTGTTTTTGGCAAGTGATATCTTGTTCCCATTTTCAAGGGGTGTTTGTTACCCTTTTAGGTGTCAATTTCAAATTTTATGGGTCGCTAAATTTAGAGGTTTGTTTTGAATATTGAATTTAGGTAACAAATATATTATAATACAATTTTATGAATTTCGTTGAATGCTGTTTACGATGCTACACCTCAATTTTAAAACAATTTATTGATGTTTAGCTTTCATTTAGGACGGTATATATATCTTATACCAAACAAATCCGTAATGAAATATCCGTATATGAATTTTGAATTTCATTTTATTTAGATGCCCATAAAAATAATGTGAATAACCTAAATAAGATAAAAGTTATTAATATTATCAAGTTTAAAAGGACATCATTGACAATTCAAAAGGATATCATTAACGAAAATAAAAAAAATACTCAATTTGAAATTTAAAATTCACACAATAAATTCAAGTTTTCAAATCACACTGTTATAATACAATACAAAGTAGGTACCAAGTTCGTTATCTGGCAAGTCAGTGCATTCAACGGAGACAAAGCGGCGATGCAGAATAATGATGGTGTGAGTGTGACCCTACGCGTAACAAGCTTGCCTGTTTGTCTCTATTGTCTTCTTTATGAGGATAACGTATTTTTTTGCCGTCATTTTAAATGACAATCTGATATATGAAATGTGTACGTGTATTTCTATAGAAAAGATTTTTGGCCTGTAATTTTCTTCTAGTTTCCTACGGAAACGTTTGATTGAATGGCTCATTTAATATTTAAAGAAATACTTTATAAAATAAAAATTGTATACTAAATTAACATATTTTCATCTGTTTAAGAACAATTGTCTAAAGCACATAAACAAGCTAAACTGCGATTAAATGTACTTCATTCAGCCGAATATTTAACTTACATTTCTTGCACCAAAGACGCTATTATAACTACGTAGTCACGAAGACAAACCAAATTTCGCAGATTTCCTTTATAATCTAGTCAGGTTCTACAATAACTCATGTTATGCATACAATTCCACTAATCCACATTCGATTACCTAAAACGTAGTTGCGGTAACATTCGCAATATCTAGTTAATGTTTAACCAACTGGAAAGTTGTGAAGTAAACTTTGATGATACCACATTTCCCATCTGCATCCATCTCTAGGTATTATTGTAGTTAATTGGCTGCAACTCAGACCACAGGGGTCAAAGAAAATTGGAAAACTAATATACTTTATTACAAAACTTTTTTATTTAGACCTCTGTGGAAACTTTGAGGAAAATTATTTCCAATTACGCCGATCGATTTGTTTTGTTACAGAATTGGATTTTGCAAAAATAATTATGTTGATAAATATTTACGTTCTATCTTAAACAATAACATTTAAGCCTACACGATTTTTTTCTTTGTGTAGGTCTTTTAACGCGTAGCAAATTATGCTACGCCGTAGTCACTTATTAGGTTACATATATTTATTGACATACAATTTGTACCATAAATTACCGAAAGGTATTAACTATTATTTACACTATATGAGGTTTTTTATACCTACTAGCCGTATGCCGCGGTTTTGATCGCATAATTGACGTACTTTTCCGATGTATATCCTAATCTATCTATTCTTATCTACAGGGAACATTTGTGTCTTTTTAACCTCAATTCATTTCCACCTTACTATTTTTCGCGTGAAGATCATACATATTTATATAACAGCAAAGCAAAATTACATTAATATTATTAGTAGTTGTCGAGTTCAAAGTACCGGTTCAACGTACTCATAAGTAATATTTTCACCAGCACTTCTTGTAATGCTGCGTGCGTGAGACATGCCATCACTTGGCGTATGATAACCGTGATTGATGACGTCACACGCGTGACGGTTGTCGCCCTGTGAGGATAACACGCCGGCACATTAGCTTACTTGTTGACTATATGGTTAACATTTTAGGACTTTTTTACTGGTTTTTCGGGAGGAAATATGGCTTTTCGCTCGCTGTTTTGCGTGTGTAGTATTTACATTTGACAAACGCGTAACTGATTTGCCTAGTTATTTATACTTTTAGTACTTTAAATATATGTACTATTTATGTGTGATTTACGAAAATTGCCTACTGAAAAGTATAATATAATACGGTAATATTTGATTTGAATAAAAAATACTTTGAAATGTTTTTAAATTGTAGCTAAATTGACAAAGCTCTATCTTCAATAATGACACAATCGATTGTAAGTGCTTCTAAGTGCTGCCTACATTATAAAGGAAAGTCGCGAGCAAATCGCGGACTTAAATTTTTCATTTTGGGCTTCCCATTGTGACCTCAGCTGGACAAGGAAAAAGAATTTAAGTAATAATAAAAAACCCTTTATTCTATATTGGTTTGTGTTAAAAAAAGGACTAATAAAAATAAGTACTATTAATGTAAAACAATATTTCACTAAGCTAAACTCTTCATAACAAACATAAAATTTAATCCAGAAATGTTACAAAAATGTAATATTAATCTCCGTGTGTGATCACTGTGGACGCATCTGGTTACCACAAACGACGTTATTAGCGAACAGGAACCGAGAATACAAGTTAAACCACTCTTATTAATACGTATAATGTAGCTGTTTCCAGTTCCAGTGGGTTTAGTTACTTGCTTTATCTCAGTTTTCTATATATAATTGACATCTGTGGGTAAAAAAAAACTAAGGTTTGAAAAAATTTCGATCCCATACATACTTTTACTATGTACAAATTTTACAGATTTTCTTTGTGAGCACAAAAAGATGACTAACAGATTTCATCGTGTCTTGAACGAATTAGGCTATTATATTATGTGATAAAACTCTTAAGATGTATTTTTTTTTTTTATATAAACTTTTATGAAGTTTAATTTTTGGATTTTTTATACTGAACTTGAATAATAAAACGGGCTAAACGATTTTAAGTATAGTTAAACGAAGAAATAAGTTATGTACCAATATTACAAGGAAATATTGAAATCAGCTTTAATATTCCAAGATTTAATGCTTCAATGATCAAAGTATTCCTTTCGCATTACTTGCGTTACCATATAGCTAGTTGGAGTAGACCTGCCGTTTCTTTGTTCGCTCATAGTCCCGTAGCTTCTAAGAGCATAAGCCTTTTTCAATGACCAGTTTATACTCGTACGAGCCTTTATAACATTTTTTTATATTTTATACTCGTATTACACAAATTATGTTCCACCTACACTTCAATCGTGCTAATCTGGTAGGTTTTTTAGTAACAACTAGGCTGAGTATCGCTTAATTCCAAATGAAAATCGCGTCAAAATTAAAGAAGTTGTCTCGAAGTTTTTTTAGTTCTTCTAAAATTATTGTACTGTATAGACTTGTATAGTCTATGTAGCAAAAGTTGCTAGTCCGAGATTACGCTGTATTTTGTCAAACAGATTACATGTTTGTACCTACGTACACACACGTACATTTGTCTACAATTTTATATTTGCAGAATTAGTTTCAAATGAAAACTTTTCTTTTTATTCACCACGCACGTCACCTATACTCATATATATTCGAGCAAGCCTCTTAGGAGAATACAAATTTCCATTTCTATTTGTCCCTGGTTTTGTGCAAATATTTATCGGGGTACGGCGTGCCCTTTGTAGTAAAAATGTTATGCATAGTTATTTAAATCTACTTATGGATAGAATTTATTTTACCCCGATTAGGATAACCCGCTTTATTAAGTGTACCGTGATATAGAAAAGGACAGTTTTGGACAATAACATTCGAGATAAAACGAATGCTTGTAAGTTACAACAAAGGGTGTGCTGACGAGTCTACGGTCAGCGTTTTTAGTCAACACAATGATCATATTATCGAACGTTTTATCTATTGAAATGTATGGATTATATTTTCTGAAGAATAAGATTTTTTTATATCTGGATCGTTTAGTAATAATATGCATTCAAATGCATAATAAATTTAACTAGTAAGAACGAATAGGCATCACAACGCTTGGTCAAAGTATGTTGGTGATGAAACCCGAGCCATATTTCCAAATTAACGTGTATAATGTTTGTATTGTTTCAGCGATGTCTCGAAGTTGCGCGTTCGCTCTGGCCCTGTGCAGCATCGCAGCTGTGTGCACTTTGCCTGTGTCCAACGCACAGGCGCTTTCATATGACAGTAAGTTAATATATTTTTTTTTGTGGCACTTCCTTTAAACACATATCAATAGTATTAGATGCATTTAAATTAATAAACTTAATTCTAATATTTGATTATTGATATAGTAGTATACCCTTGTTCACCCGCATTGATATAATATAATATTGAATAATATCATATTTTTCATAGTTCGAACCTTCTTCGGATAGTAATATTACTAAAAAGACCTGTCTCACCATATACTTGTAATTGATTTTTATGCTTAAATTAATTCATATTCATTTAATTCCTCAATAAACTCTATAATAAAATATTTTTCAAATCAGATTATTTGTCCCCAAGATTAGTACGCTTAAACAAAGTCCTTCACTTTATAAAATAAGTATCGACAATCCCTTAATTCTAAATTTAAATAAAATTTTGTATTGATAAAATTACCCTCAATTCGACGATTATAATTGCGTCAATTTCAACACTTCTAAACAAGTTAACAATTGATTTACGCCTACAATAGATAAAACAAAAGTTTGGGAAATGTCTAACTGATTTAAGAACTTGTTATTGTATTGAAAATAATAGAAATAAACACACATAACTTGAAAAGGTAAGTAAAAGTGTGCAAAGTTTATATTGGCAAATTGAGGAAAGATAAATCTCCTTAAAAAGTAGCAAAGTACTTTTATGAGAGTTTTAAGTGATTTCTTTTTACATTATGTGTTATACAAGTTCATATAACATTTTTCAAATACCTTTTCTTATTGTAATATAAACACGTTTGTTAATAAATAATTAGAATGGATAGAAAACTCCCTAAATAAGACCTACATATGTACATGTTCATATTGTTTACTCACACAAATATATAATGTGTGTTTCTTAAAATTTCCACGATCAGATTTCACACGGAAAAGCGTGGGACAACTAATAGATAAACAAACAAATTTAAATTTACTTTGTCATAATTATTTAAAGGCGTATACAGACTACGTTCAAGTTTACAATTAAGGCGGATTTGTCAACATGTAACAATGTAATCTGTCGTGTAAACATTGACTATATTATAGAGTGAAGTTAAGCGGCGCGAGCGCTTTGCCGTCACGTAACCTATTAAGTTTGAGTTACTAGCTAATAACAATCATTTTAACATGTTAATAGTAGTTACCAACTTTGTTAATTGTTTTGTTATACACGCCTTTTGATGGAACAACAAAATACTTAGTTATCATTTTGGTTAGTAGTTTTCGTCTTCAATTGATTTGTTACACAATTAGCTGTGCAATGGTAAATACTCTTCCTTATTTTCGTATGGGGATTTTGAAATAAAAAGTCTTTAATCTAATTCGAAATTCCCTATGAGTATGTAAGTATGCAAAATTCATGATGAAAAGCTGAGTAATTCTAATCATATAAACATCTTTTAACTAAGAATCCTAAGAACCATATCGTTACGTAAATGCGTCAAATTAATACCTTGTAACATTCAATTTATTTCCTCCCCGTATTTGTCTTCCAATTGTTGTCTCTATTCAAAATATTAGAACCTAATACGTACCTATAAATACCGCTACAGGAATAGATTCCAATAAACTAATTTGTCAATTGATACTCGACCTTATCCGCTGATATTAACATCAACAACACGAGTTAACTCGACGCGACGGTTGTAATAATTAATGTAATTAGCGAAGGAATACATAATAGGTCACGTAGGTGTATTATAACTGTTTTGTATTAACCTGTAACCTCAAGGGTCAAGAAATATAAGGAATATTGCATCAAAGTTGGTCCTTAATTATAGTTATTCAGAAGTTCTCCTTAACAGTTGTTTCCTTTGACTACACCGAGAGGAATTTATCAGAGATCTGTACTAATTAACGAAACTCGTGTTGAACTTGATTCTCGTATGCATAAGTTTGTATCGAATGCGATCTGTGTTTGTGATCTTACATCAGACTTTGATGTTCGGATGTTGTTTCATTTTGGTTACAATTTGTTTGTACTTAGTAAGGGAAATATATAGTGAGACATACTCAGAAAAGCAGACTGCTTCTATCGGCATGGCTGCATGCAATTTGCCATTGGATTTTAATAAAAATCTCCTAAAACTGGTGCTCCCAATTATAAATACAGCAAAAAAGCATGACTTAAAATGGCAAACTTTTCTAAACTGATGTACGATCACATATAATACATTCAACAGTAGATATAGAGAACAAAAATAAATGCGTAATACTTACTCATAAATGATTTACGTAGTATCCGCGCAACTAAAACAAATCAATAAGGGTTGTGGATACTTGTAACGAGGGTACTTGTATGTTGGTGTCACTAAACATCACGGCTCGCTGCTCTTTTTCTGTCACAACAAAACCTTGACAACTTTCCCCTCCGGCTCCGACAAATATTTTTAAGAACCTTAATTCCGTAACATACTGGATTATTCTCCCTTTCTTTTGTACACATTTAAACGACACATTTTTATTGCGAAGGTATTATTTTATGTATCGTCATCAAGCGTTTTTAAGACTCAATAACAGACTCTATGACTGAGTATTAAAACGGTTCAATATAAAGTAAGGTAATCGTTAACTCTCATTGTTTTATTACAGTTTAAATTCTAATAGGTACCTAAACGGTATTGTGCTCGATAAAGTTTTAACAAGACCATTTTGCTTGCTTATTCCATAGTTGAGTTTCTGTAACTTTTGTTTTGAATCCCCAAAGTCTGGTCCCAATAAAACTTAGTGATAACTTATATTACTCGATTAATAAGAAAACTTTTATGGATTTTGGTTTTTATGTTTGGAAATAAGCATCTATACTTTAAAATAGAATCATTTTTATCGATAAGATAACGCATATTAAATCAAGCACGGACAAGAAACGTAAGATGAATAGTAATTTTATACAAATATTTGACCTTTTATAAGAAGACAATCTTAAAGCTAAATATATTTTTCGACTATAATAATATCTTGTAACACGTGGTTCTTATTTATTCCTTTAATTACGTACATGTAAAAGAGAAATACGTTACGATTTACGAAGACTATTATTCATGTTTTAATATTTGATTCACAAATAATCTGTGATTTGATCAAATTAATCGACTTTCTTCATTATATGTAACGTTAAATTAGCATCTTTTTGATATTTTTCTAAGACATATATTTCTTTTGTAGCGTCAGCAGCCGAAAACCGCAACGGATGGGACGCACTGGGTGGACTCTACGCGTTGTTAGCGCAGCACGACGCACTGGGTGGCCACGCTCTCGCGCGCAAATCTGTGCGCTCACCTTCTAGACGCCTTCGCTTTGGACGCCGATCTGACCCCGACATGCCTCCGCAGACTCCTGTAAGTATATTTTATATACAACAATATGTATACAGTTTTTTAAAGTTCAGAAATATTGTTATAAATGTTCATTAAGTTGCAGTAACTAAAATTATAGCAATACACACAAAAAATCCAAACTGGGAAGGTCTAATTGAGGACTGTACGCATACTCTAAAATAATATTTGAAAGTTGTATAACAAGGTATGTATTATGATAATTTTCGTTTCGAACAAGTGAGGGCATGCCCTTACTTAAATTTTTGAAAAGACTATGTTTGAAATGCTGAACTTAAAGCCAACATTCTTAACTTCCAAAGTGATCGAAAATGTATCTAATAATTGTAGTTTTTGATGTACAAAGTACATCTGTCTGTTTTCGACAAAGGAAAATCCTTATTAATATTATTGCTAAATGGGTTAGATTGCGCGGTGACCCGGTAAAAACAGGGTGGAATGGATGCAAAAGGTGAAGGACCTCCCGTTACGACCTAACTTTGTATAGTAATAATTTGCGACGATAATTCAATTTATTATCACTATTTTACTTTAAATTTCATTTAATTTTAAGAATTTTACAATATACCTACATAGATAAAAAATATATGCAATATAATACATAGATACACTAACAACCTGAACGATTGGAATGCCACCTACAGCAAGGCAGAAGCCAAGTACCGGTACCGGTGGTTAGGGCAGCAGAGACAGGAACCTCCACACGATGCGTGCCGTTTCCAACACCACTGCTTTCTGAATCTGACCCTTGACCCAACCGTCAAACGATGCCGGTGGAGGCTTTTTTCTATCGACCCATTCGCACTAACTCTCACGGCACAATCAATCAAATCAATTTTACTTATTGTTATCATCACAAAAATACGCAACAAATACGTCCCGTTGGACTTTTTTACAATAAATAAAATAATTAAAAATAGTTAACTAAGGACTACAAAGGACTCTGCAAAACTTTAAAAGCTTTTAATTACTAACTTGTTAACTAGATCTTAGGCATTGTACTATTCATAAACTGTGTTAAAGATAAATTGAATTAGGAAACTTGTAAACATTTTAAGGCTATTGAAATTATCATTGCAAATAGCTTTACGTGAAATTACCTGTACTTACATAAATTCAAAAGCCGTCAAAAGGCACGTTGAAGACCGTACGGTTGAAACGATAACAAGATTTACTTCAATTTAACAGTTGGAGTAATTTGAATACATTTAGTTAACAAGAGGGCAATGTAATGCGTTACTGATGGATGTTTCGTAGGTGAACATCACTAAATTATAACTTACTTCAGAATTTCTCACTTTGGCTTCGTAAAGTTTCCTCCGTTTCCGCCTCGGCGGTCTGGTGACAGTGCATTTGCCTGCCAAACCTGAAGTCCAGGTTTCAATTCCTCTTTCGAGTGATACATGTTTGGTGTTTTCCAAACATAGCTTTGTTTTAAGATCACTATTACCTTTTAGGATAAATAAAAGATGATCCTATGTGGCATGATATAGACCAGACTTTACTTATGGAAAACGCATGTCTAAATGAGTGCATCTGAGTAGAAGTATCGACCTTTAGATCAATTCACTAGTGTAAGTAATAGTGAGTTAGACTGCTACTAAGATATTAAAATGCAAAAAAACAATACAGATTTAAATGAGATTTCGATCTAACAATCAACTAAATCTGCTGCAAGTCAAATTTGATTCGTTTACTTGTTCAATCGTTATGGTAATTTGCATACTTCTATTCGACGACAAAAACGAAGTCTACTTAAATCTTTTCGAGTGTTTTTTCATTTTTTTTTTTGGAAATACATAAACCCTTCTTACTCTTACAATGAAGTCTGATTTTTACTAAGAACCTACAAATTCACAATAGTTCAGTAAAGTTACTAAAATTTCTTTGTAAATTTAATTTCTCACTAAATAATTCAAAGAGGTTAAAAAGGAGGTATGGAAAGTGAAATACCGCGAGAGCAAATTAAATTAACCTAATTACAACTATTTTATAGAAGTAAGATATAAATTGGTATATTTTATTATAATTTCAAAAGATTTAGATATGAATTACTCATTATTTCGCGAATTGTATGCCTTATTGTCTTGTTAACATGACAAACGGCCATCTTGATTACGATCCCATTTCCAAAAAATTGTCAAGAGAATCCTACGAAACAATACCTTTCATCTTTTGAGTGAATCGTAGGTTAATTTTATGAGTCGCTGATTTCCATAACTAATTCGATTTAGTGATACTGACTGCTTCTGATCCAATCGTTTAACATGGTCCCTGATATTAAAAATAAGTTGAATCTTCAGAATACGTACTTATTATATTTTATCACTTCTTCTTTTGTATGCTCGATGAATAGAATCTATGATAGAGATTGTTGATCGTAAATACGTTCCTATTGTCAGTGTATTAAAATAGGTAGTCGCACGGAAAATCTATTAAATAAAACGAGGCAATTTAGATCTCTACTCGCATTGGTTCGTTAAACTGCAGAATATCTCAGAAAAAAAAGAAAATTGACGTAATTATAAGTTAGTTAAGTTCATTTCCTCCTGTTCGTGTAGTGAAGTAACAAACATTCAAATATCTACCAATGTTCCATCATTATGTGACATCCCTAATATTATCACGTCACTAAGTAGATACTAAGCTAATATCCTCTAAGATCCCACTTCAGAGGCAAAGGCCTCTCTCTCACTAATGAGATACAATACGTAATGAGTACCCCTCAATATATAGTTGTTATAATATACCCGATTCCCTAGTTAATATTTCACTGTTATAGTTTTATACGCGACTAAATGCATCATCTAAGTCAATTTTGTTAACTCCCGAACCCTTTTATCCCTAATTTTATGAAGTCCTTCCTCGTCCTTTGATCCATTAGAGGGGTTTATTTATATGTCTAGTGCCGTTATATTTAATAGTTTTGCTGTTTAGATTTTATTGTTAGTCATGATTATTAATTTATTATTTATTTAACCTCAATAATATTTAAGTCGCTTAGACTTAATTTATAGGTAGATTTACTTTCGACGTTCATAAGTGCTTCATTGAGGCAAAAACTGAATAAATTATTTTGAAATTTGAATGCGTTTTCCACGGTCCTTTATGATTGGCAATGCCTGACTCTGCTGCGTTCCCTGCAAGTGTATTCAGTTACGTAGTCATCACCTCAATAGTCATAACTCATCTGTCAATTTTCAAACATTGTTCCAGGATCAGTAGAAACAGGAATTTTTGGGTAATTCAGAAACAGGAATTACCCAAAACAGCACGCTGCAGTAAATAGAATATATTTTGTACAAACCTTGTCATTGTTAATGCGTCATTTGTTTTAATTAATGTCGAAACACGATTGTGCAACCCATTAGCAACACAACACTCTGGTAATAATAGTGACGGATCTTAATTTAGTTTAATGATTCATGATTTTAATACTCGTACAGTATGTAGATATTTATATGATACATAGTTCTATAAATGTAGCAAATTTTTTCATTGACTCTAATCACCGTTGTATTGCCAATCAGTGTAGAACCTACATTTATTTCTTCAGATATGATAGTCTAAAGAAATTAATTATGAATCTTGGACTTCATTATCGCACGGTCAATAGAAAATGAAAATTAATGTCATTTACCAAAATTAACTAACATGAACTATTTAATAAATACATATTAATAAATTTACTTGTAAAATACTGAAACATTAGTTATCAAACGTTAGATAGTAAAGCAGAAAAGTACAGTCAGAAGAATGGAAGCTTAACTTGCTGAAGTAAAATATGACTATGTAACTTCAGATGAAGACAGACCTAATATGTACAATCAATATCAACAATGACATTAAATTACAAACAGATATATTCAATTACTTAGTACCTACACGTTCCAAATTAGGCACAATTATGCAGATGATCATACGTTGATATGCTTCATAATGGTTAATAATTGTCTATTTGGTTATTTCCACTAATTTACTAATATCACCTCCCTATAAAATTATTGTATCAAAATTGTTTGTTATTTAATTCAATCTATGTTGAAATTTGGCAAAGAATTTCGTTAAAGGATTAGACTGAAAGTAGATTAAACTTGATAAAGATTAGCAATTTATAAGTAGTAAAATATTGTTATGAATCTAAAATATTTGACCTTTGTATGTATTAACATCTCAGGTTCGGAAAATGGTACTTAAATCTAGAACAACAACATAGAAGGCTTTTCTTAGTCCGTAGTCTGTATTCCAATGTATTTCCACGAGTAGAGCTATGATAGAGAAATGAAGGTAGATATAATGTCAAATATTTATTCAACAAGTTTGGACTCAGGTTTTTATGATCAGCTAGGTAATTGATACCTTGTCATATAGTCATTTCAAATGTATTATTTTAACCGTGTGAACCACAAATGTTTATCTCGGGCTGGGTGTGTGTGTGAAAGAGTGTGCGTAGTTTGCTAGTTACGAACTTAGTTAGGGGTCAGTTACTATAACGAGATGATGTAGTGAATGATTATGTTAAAACTCTTGTTTTGCTTTACTATAAATCACTAGTTATGCCCCGCGGTTTCACCCGCATAGTTCCCGGAATAAAAAAATAGCTCCTTCCCTGGACCATAAGTTATCTCTATACCAAATTTCACGTCACTGTCATTCACTTTCACGCGTGATGCCGTGACCAAGGGAAATAGGGATTCATTTTTATATAATAGATATATTATTTATTTGTTTATCAGATCGATGAGCTCGATGAGTTGTTGTCTCTGCGCGACGTCCGCACTCCCGTTCGCCTGCGTTTCGGTCGCCGCTCCGAGGAACGCGCTGTCCCGCATATTTTCCCTCAGGAGGTAAGCTTTCACGTACATTGTTAAGAAAAATATATGAAGCTGTGTATAAAGTGATATTTTCCACAGAGTTTTTCATTAAAATTGGAGATCTATTGATTTCTTTTTTCTTTTTTACTACAACATAGTTTTACATGAGATATTTTTTTCATTTCAACCATGGATTTACACTGACATTTGTTAGTTATTGTTGTAATTTAAATAAATACACGTTGATGTAACAGCAATAAATTCACTTTACATATAGGTACGAGGTAAATTGTTATAAATGTTTTTGTAGCACTATATATTTCGTATTCTCGTTGAAAAAGACCAAACGTCCTTCAACACATATAGTGCTAATAAAATTGGAAGACAAGTTATATATCTCCTCGAAGTATTATTGATCGACAGGTCGTAAAACCCTTGATGCGCCGTGAGCCGGTGTAATGAAGTTATTCCACTAAAACAAGCCACTATACCGACTTTTACGGCGTTGATTTGTGTCCAATGTCTTTTTTGTGATTAAATAAATGTATATCATATAGATTGGAGACGAGCAACAGTTGATAAAGAAAAACAAAACAAAAAACGAAATGTTTTAAGTGAAATTTCATGTTTTAACTTACTTTTCCCTTTATTTATTTAAGTCCCTTTTAAGTGATTTATCTCTAACAATTACACCAATTAACATGAGTGATGAGAACACAGCCCGAGGCGCAGTGTCGACAATGTCGCCTAAATAACAACGTCCTGTTAGAAATTCATTACCATTTCCATGACTTTTTAAACATTTTCTGTAAAACTTGAGTGTAAAAAGAAAAATAAACTTTATTTGGAAATAATTGTACATCGTATTTGACTCGTTCCGTATCATTAGTAATACATGTAAACGCCCCTATAATTAACGTTCTTTCTCCGTGTCCATTATTATTTTAAAATCGGTCGTATTTTTTTGTTTCCTTAATACATTTATTTATAAACCGATTTGTTGGAAAATTGTTTTTTTTTTGAGAGGGTGTAACTGTAAATGTTTAAAATATTTATAAATGATTAATAGTTTTTCGTTCTTATATTTTCTTTCGAAATATAATACTATCGTTAAAAAAAGGTTTCTTTCTAAACCCTGTTTGTTTTAGTCGAATTATTTGATTAAAAGTGAAAGTTTCTTATTCCATTTCAAGTAATATTGGATTTAAAATAAATGTTTCTTATTTTCTTGTAAGTTTTTAACCTTTATTTATGTTATAGGACCAAGACAGAGCCGTGCGTACCCCCTCGATGCGTCTCCGCTTCGGCCGCCGATCTGACAACAACATGTTTTTACTCCCCTTCGAGGTAATATACTTACAATATTTAAATACTTTCTTCACAAAATAGCATTATTATTGACACTTATCAATCTAATAATTAAATGCGAGTTCCTCAAATAAACAACGTGTATTTCGGAGGCTATTGAAACTATTTGGATAAAATTTTGTATTTTGGTTGTGATTTCTACGCTAATGACCACATACATACATTTTTCCTACGGTAATAACGATACGATTTAATAAAACAAAACTCAACTTGTTATGAAGAAACAGAATCATTCTCAAAGTTTACTTATTATCTTTCCAATAATACTTTTTCAATTAAATGTACACATTCTACGAATTACGAGTATTATGAAATACTTACTTGTTATTTTACTTCCATGACACAACAACTTAACAATTTGGGAGATTTAATTTGATTTTTGTTTCATACTTACTTACATTGTTTTTACTGCATCTGCGGTTTAGTGACAAATGCTTTGCCTGCTCAATTGGAAATCAAGGGTTCGATTCCCGGGTCAAAGTACACATTTGTACATGGTATTTTCCATACATTTATTAGTTTCGAGATATTCTACACGCGTTATTCAAACACCTTTTAAAATAATATCATCTTTATATTCCTATTTCTCACTATAACAATATCATCAGTGAGAGAGAGGCCTTTGCTCTATGACCCACCGCAGGGCAAAGGCTATGTAATCGGCCTCTAAGATTCCAATCTTAAAATCTGATTACTTTTTATATTTTTGACGTGATATAGAATATTAAAATGGTATCATTATCCGATAATAGGATATCTTAATATACGTACATCCACAAATTTCCCATTTTTTGAACATAAGTACGTGTATATATTTTCCATGTTTGTCTCGGTCTGGGTGTGTGTGTGAATGAGTGTGTGCGTAGTTTCTAATACCCTAGATACAAGCTTCGAGCTAGAGGTCAGTTTCTATAATGAAATGACATAGTGAATGATCTTATGTTATATTTATTTTCGCAAGTACTAATTTGCTATCTATGTAAGGTTTTATTATCTTAAATGTATGTATTTGTTGACAGTCGGCTCTACCCAAGGAAGTGAAGGCTAACGGCGTGGAAGACGACAGACAACAGGAATAAACTCCAACCCCTAACAAAGAGCATATCCACAACGTACCAAATCTAGATTTAATTCCGCTCCAATATTTTAAACATTCTTAATTAAGACGAATATAAAATATCTACGTGTCAAAATATCTAATTCATTTCTTAGATGTTATTAAATATCGATCGTTATAAGCTCCATGTACATAATCAATAAATAGTACTATTCCTCTTTTATTATTATCAAATACTCATATTATTTTTATAATGAACTGTGATTTATTAAATGTGTTATTTCCCTTGTTTCCCACTATCCCTCTACTATAGTACTTACTGGATTCAACTAATATTTTTAAGACTGTATTTTTACGTTGATCTCTTTACAGTATTTTTATATCTCTATTCACTAAATTTCGCGAAATGTTGTACATTTTTGAGAGCTGGGTAAATGTAAAACTATTTCGCTTTGTAGCTTACAACTCACAAAATAATTATAATATTATAATCATGGCGTAAATAATGTTCTTATTAAAGTTAAGTGTAGTCAAACTATGTTTAGTTTTGTATAGATAGATATTATAATAGTGCAATTGATGAGTTGAAATAAAAATATTACCAGCGGTAATTGTTGTTTTATTCACCTTCCTTATTCCTATCAAATATAAATAAGTCAGTAAAAATAATTAAAATATGATTTCACTGTGCCCTAAAGGGAACACTACCTGCTATGCTGAAAGATACGGGTTGAATAAATACAAACAAGTGCATGAAATTTTATTTCAAAAGTACCTAAGCACACACAAAAAGAAAACTTAAAAATTGTAAAACTACGAAACACAAGCTGCCCTCATAATCACAAGGCACTGTGTGTTCTGGTGCAGAGCTTTATGAAAACAGTCTGTAATCCATTCTATTTGCTACCGGCAAAGCCCGACCACGGCACGTCAACTTACAATTCCAGGGCGACAGAAACGCCTTTTATTACCAAACAATGCCTAAAAAGACATCTGTGTTACATTGTAATGACATTAAAATACCTTTTGGTAGTGAAAGTTTGATTACAGTCGCTCTGTAAAATTAATATGAACACTAAAATAATTAGTTTTTATCACTATTTTAAACGCGACTTAACTTGAAAATTCATTTTATCGGAACTCGTAGCGTCAATCACGGGACTCGTAGCATCAGTCTCAGGGCTCGTAGCATCAGTCACGGAATTCGTAGCAACAGTCTCGCAACTCGTAGCATCAGTCACGGGACTCGTAACATCAGTCTCGGAACTCGTAGCACCAGTCTCGGGACTCGTAGCATCAGTCACGGGACTCGTAGCAAGTCACAGGACTCGTAGCATCAGTCTCGGAACTCGTAGCAACAGTCATGGGACTCGTAACATCAGTCTCGGAACTCGTAGCATCAGTTACGGGACTCGTAGCAACAGTCTCGGAACTCGTAGCATCAGTCTCGGAACTCGTAGCAACAGACTTGGAACTCGTAGCATCAGTCACGGAACTTGTAGCATCAGTCTCGGGACTCGTAGCATTAGCCACGGGACACGTAGCATCAGTCACGGGACTCATAGCAACGGTCTTGGAACTCGAGCATCAGTCACGGGACTCGTAGTGTCAGTCACGGGACTCGTAGCGTCAGTCACGGGACTCATAGCATCAGTCTTTGAACTCGTAGCATCAGTCATGGGACTCGTAGCAACGGTCTTGGAACTCGTAGCATCAGTCACGGGACTCGTTGCAACCGTCACGAGACTCGTAGCGTCAGTCACGGGACTCGTAGCATCAGTCTTTGCACTCGTAGCATCAGTCATGGGACTCGTAGCAACGGTCTTGGAACTCGTAGCATCAGTCACGGGACTCGTTGCAACCGTCACGAGACTCGTAGCGTCAGTCAGGGGACTCGTAGCGTCAGTCACGGGACTCGTAGCATCAGTCTCGGGACTCATAGCATCAGTCTCGGAACTCGTAGCATCAGTCACGGGACTCGTAGCATAAGTCACGGAACTTGAAGCATCAGTCTCGGGACTCGTAGCATTAGCCAAAGGACACGTAGCATCAGTCACGGGACTCGTAGCAACGGTCTTGGAACTCGTAGCATCAGTCACGGGACTCGTAGTGTCAGTCACGGGACTCGTAGCATCAGTTACAGGACTCGTAGCGTCAGTCATGGGACCCGTAGCATCAGTCTTGGAACTCGTAGCAACAGACTTGGAACTCGTATAATCAGTCACGGGACTCGTAGCATCAGTCTTTGAACTCGTAGCATGTCATGGGACTCGTAGCAACGGTCTTGGAACTCGTAGCATCAGTCACGGGACTCGTTGCAACCGTCACGAGACTAGTAGCGTCAGTCAGGGGACTCGTAGCATCAGTGAGGGGACTCGTAGCGTCAGTCACGGGACTCGTAGCATCAGTCTCGGAACTCGTAGCAACAGACTTGGAACTCGTAGCATCAGTCTCGGGACTCATAGCATCAGTCTCGGAACTCGTAGCAACAGACTTGGAACTCGTAGCATCAGTCTCGGAACTCGTAGCATCAGTCACGGGACTCGTAGCATCAGTCACGGAACTCGTAGCATCAGTCTCGGGACTCGTAGCATTAGCCACGGGACTCGTAGCATCAGTCACGGAACTCGTAGCATCAGTCACGGGACTCGTAGCAACGGTCTTGGAACTCGTAGCATCAGTCACGGGACTCGTAGCAACCGTCACGGGACTCGTAGTGTCAGTCACGGGACTCGTAGCATCAGCCACGGGACTCGTAGCATCAGTCTCGGAACTCGTAGCATCAGTCTCGGGACTCGTAGCATCAGTCTCGGGAATCGTAGCATCAGTCACGGGACTCGTAGCAACCGTCACGGGACTCGTAGCATCAGTCTCGGAACTCGTAGCATCAGTCTCAGAACTTGTAGCATTAGTCAGTCTCGAAACTCGTAGCGGGTGTCGGATAAGGGGGTTCGTAGCGGGTGTAATATGAGGGGGTTTGTAGCTGGGTGTCATTTGAGGGGGTTCGTAGCGGGTGTCGGATAAGGGGGTTCGTAGCGGGTGTCGGATAAAGGGGTTCGTAGCGGGTGTCGGATAAGTGGGTTCGTAGCGGGTGTCATATGAGGGGGTTCGTAGCCGGGTGTCATATGAGGGGGTTCGTAGCCGGGTGTCATTTGAGGGGGTTCGTAACGGGTGTCGAATAAGAGGGTTTGTAGCGGGTGTCGGATAAGGGGTTTCGTAGCGGGTGTCATATGAGGGGGTTCGTAGCGGGTGTCTGATAAGGGGGTTCGTAGCGGGTGTCATATGAGGGGGTTCGTAGCGGGTGTCATATGAGGGGTTTCGTAGCGGTTGTCGAATAAGGGGGTTCGAAGCGGGTGTCATATGAGGGGGTTCGTAGCCGGGTGTCATATGTGGGGTTTCGTAGCGGGTGTCGGATAAGGGGTTTCGTAGCGGGTTTCGGATGAGGGGGCTCGTAGCGGGTGTTGGATAAGGGGGTTCGTAGCGGGTGTCATATGAGGGGGTTCGTAGCCGGGTGTCATTTGAGGGGGTTCGTAGTTGGTGTCGGATAAGGGAGCTCGTAGCAGGTGTCGGATAAGGGGGTTCGTAGCGGGTGTCATATGAGGGGGTTCGTAGCCGGGTGTCATTTGAGGGGGTTTGTAGCGGGTGTCGGAAAAGGGGGTTCGTAGCCGGGTGTCATATGAGGGGTTTCGTAGCGGGTGTCGGATAAGGGGGCTCGTAGCGGGTGTCGGATAAGGGGGTTCGTAGCCGGGTGTCATTTGAGGGGGTTCGTAGCGGGTGTCATATGAGGGGGTTCGTAGCCGGGTGTCATTTGAGGGGTTTCGTAGCGGGTGTCGGATAAGGGGGCTCGTAGCGGGTGTCGGATAAGGGGGTTCGTAGCGGGTGTCATATGAGGGGATTCGTAGCGGGTGTCATATGAGGAGTTTCGTAGCGGGTGTCGGATAAGGGGTTCGTAGCGGGTGTCGGATAACGGGGTTCGTAGCCGGGTGTCATTTGAGGGGGTTCGTAGCGGGTGTCATTTGAGGGGGTTCGTAGCGGGTGTTGGATAAGGGAGCTCGTAGCGGGTGTCGGATAAGGGGGATCGAAGCGGGTGTCATATGAGGGGGTTCGTAGCCGGGTGTCATTTGAGGGGGTTCGTAGTTGGTGTCGGATAAGGGAGCTCGTAGCAGGTGTCGGATAAGGGGGTTCGTAGCGGGTGTCATATGAGGGGGTTCGTAGCCGGGTGTCATTTGAGGGGGTTTGTAGCGGGTGTCGGAAAAGGGGGTACGTAGCCGGGTGTCATATGAGGGGTTTCGTAGCGGGTGTCGGATAAGGGGGCTCGTAGCGGGTGTCGGATAAGGGGGTTCGTAGCCGGGTGTCATTTGAGGGGGTTCGTAGCGGGTGTCATATGAGGGGGTTCGTAGCCGGGTGTCATTTGAGGGGTTTCGTAGCGGGTGTCGGATAAGGGGGCTCGTAGCGGGTGTCAGATAAGGGGGTTCGTAGCGGGTGTCATATGAGGGGGTTCGTAGTGGGTGTCGGATAAGGGAGCTCGTAGCGGGTGTCGGATAAGGGGGTTCGTAGCCGGGTGTCATATGAGGGGATTCGTAGCGGGTTTCATATGAGGGGTTTCGTAGCGGGTGTCGGATAAGGGGGTTCGTAGCGGGTGTCGGATAACGGGGTTCGTAGCCGGGTGTCATTTGAGGGGGTTCGTAGCGGGTGTCATATGAGGGGGTTCGTATTCGGGTGTCATTTGAGGGGGTTCGTAGCGGGTGTCGGATAAGGGAGCTCGTAGCGGGTGTCGGATAAGGGGGTTCGTAGCAGGTGTCATATGAGGTGTGTCGTAGCGGTTGTCGAATAAGAGGGATCGAAGCGGGTGTCATATGAGGGGGTTCGTAGCCGGGTGTCTTAAGTGGGGTTTCGTAGCGGGTGTCGGATAAGGGGTTTCGTAGCGGGTGTCGGATAAGGGGGCTCGTAGCGGGTGTCGGATAAGGGGGTTCGTAGCGGGTGCCATATGAGGGGGTTCGTAGCCGGGTGTCATTTGAGGGGGTTCGTAGTGGATGTCGGATAAGGGGGTTCGTAGCGGGTGTCATATGAGGGGGTTCGTAGCCGGGTGTCATATGAGGAGATTCGTAGCAGGTGTCATATGAGGGGTTTCGTAGCGGGTGTCGAATAAGAGGGTTTGTAGCGGGTGTCGGATAAGGGGTTTCGTAGCCGGGTGTCGGATAAGGGGATTCGTAGCGGATGTCGGATAAGGGGGTTCGTAGCGGGTGTCAAATAAGGGGTATCGTAGCATCAGTCACGGGACTCGTAGCATCAGTCACGGAACTCGTAGTATCAGTCTCGATACTCGTAGCATCAGTCACGGGACTCGTAGCGTCAGTCACGGGTTTTGTAGCATCAGTCTTTGAACTCGTAGCATCAGTCTTGGGACTCGTAGCATCAGTCTCGGAACTCGTAGCATCAGTCAAGAATATTACCGATTCGTTAATATCACGAGTTTAGGGTTCATGATATTTTCCGCCATTTTGTGAGTCAATTTATTATAACTTTTTTAGTCAAATTAAGTCAAGTCAAACCTAAAAACACTTTTAAAAATTTATATAAATAGGTTTCTTTGCATAAATCAAATGAATTGATGCTGAGTCCGAACGCTACAAGTAGACTAACAGTTGTATTGCATGTTTATTAGGTATAAACAATAATACAGCTGTTAGTCTAGAGCTGTGAGCCTAGAGCTTCGCATTATTCTAGGTTTAGTCTCGTGGCGACATCTACACGCCACATTGGAACTAAATACTAACAGCGACATTATCCGCAGCTCTAGGAACTAAACTGAAGAGTCCTGAATCGTGCAAGTGAAATTTACAGAGCAATTGACTATATATACGAGAGCCCGACTACAACCGTCGGACAGCTGCCCACCAGACATAACACCCGTCTGGTCGGAGGATCCTCCCTTTTCAAATGGGGATCTCCCATCCCCATAGTCTAATAAATAATGTAGCTAAGGATTACGTAAGTACTTACTATTTTACTCATATTATTGTCAATTCGTATTTATGTTTTGGTCCGGAAACTGACAATATAAAGTACATATCACGAAATTACGTACACTTAATAGGTAAATTCAGAGGACGTTTCTTGTTGCAATTTACGGAGACACAGCAGGAATGTCTTCGAACTACAACCACTTGTCAATATGTCACCGGCAGACTTCTTCGTGGTTTGTTAATTGAATATCTTAGTAAGTAATTGCTTTAAGTTAGTTACACAGTGCATTTGTTATTGACTTATTATGACGGTTTGGAATGTTATTTCCAGTTAATGAACAGCTAGGTTAGGTACTGTTTACTAATACAGGGTGTAATCGTTAAGTGTGCACAGGCGATTATTCCGTAACTATTGCAGATATCAAAAAACTTTAAACTGATATCGAAATTACTTTACCTAATGAGTAAAATTACATTAATAACTTTTTAAAAATAAAACGAGAAATATCCAAAAAAAATACATTAATCACTCCCATACATTTAGTATGAGATAGTAGAAAGGTTTTAGTTTCCTTATTTTAAGTGGAATAGTACCTACTCATTTTACCCTTGTCATTTTATAATTATGTACGATATGAAGGTATTAATTAATTTCAAGTAGATACACGTGTAGATTAATTATCTTACCACTTCAAATTTATAATAAACCTTGTTTCAATATTGTATTGATTTGAACTAGCTGAAAAGCAACATACTAAATAAAAACAAAAAGAAAGATACTCTTTGGTGTTCGTTCTAAATTCAAATTCTTTATCGCGGGTTCTCGTTCCCGCCAATTTATTGTATTTTTCAATTTGCGTTAATAATCGTGATTGTTGCATTTATTGATTGAAAAATGGCATATTCCAATACAGAAAATAGGGACATGTTAAAAATGTACTACAAACATGATTGTAACAATAGGGCGGCCATTATCGCCTACAGAAGAGAGTACCCAGATAGAGAAGTTCCTTCTGGTACGTATTTACGTAAGTTGGATAACAATTTGATAAATTATGGATCTTTTAACAGAAAAAAAGGTTCGAGAACAAGAGCTCCGGAATTTGATAATGACTTAGATAACAATATTATTAACTACGTAGTAGATAATCCACAAGAATCAACGCGTTCAGTGGCCCGATCATTTCCAGTGTCCCATAATTATGTACACAAGTTATTAAAAAAACACAACTTCAAAGCATTTAAGATAAAACCTACTCAAACGCTGCACAATGATGATCCTGCTCGTCGGCTGGTCTATTGCAATTGGCTAGTCAATAATTATGTCAATGTAAGGTCAATTTTATGGACCGATGAAAGTAATGTTTCAAACTGCGGCATTTACAATAGAAAAAACTCGCATTATTGGTCAATTGACAATCCTCGCTTAACTACTGAAGTTAGAGCTCAGGTGCGATTCTCAATTAATGTGTGGTGTGGTATTCTTGGAGATCGGATCATTGGGCCATATTTTTACAGTGGAACCTTAAATGGACAGAGATATTTCTCCTTTGTACAAAACGATATGCCAAGTCTCTTAGAACCAATTCCAGACGATGAAAGAAGGTCGATAATTTTTCAACAAGATGGAGCACCTGCACATAATACAAATGTTGTAATGAATTTCTTACGAAACAATTATAATGGCTTAATAGCCAATAATAGTGCAACCCCTTGGCCTGCCAGATCCCCGGATCTCACGCCTTGTGATTTCTTCCTATGGGGATTTGTCAAAGACCACGTGTACGCTGAGAGAGCACAGCCTAGAAGAGTTACAGAATCGTGTACGTCGTGCAATTGCTTTAATTACTCCGCAAATGTTAAGGAAAGTTCATTTAGAAACTGTAAATAGAGCTCGTCATTGTATTGCACAAGGAGGACGTCACTTCGAACATATGCTTTGAACACAAAATTTTGTACTTACTAAGAAATAAAATGTATGGGAGTGATTAATGTATTTTTTTTGGATATTTCTCGTTTTATTTTTAAAAAGTTATTAATGTAATTTTACTCATTAGGTAAAAAACTTTCGATATCAGTTTAAAGTTTTTTGATATCTGCAATAGTTACGGAATAATCGCCTGTGCACACTTAACGATTACACCCTGTATAGATACTACGAGTACCTAAGTGTTAATGCAAAGTTTGTTTCAACGCGATGATCTTAGAAACACTAATCCTATTTGAGAACATATTTTGCCTTAGACAGCCCGTTTATTAAGAAAGGCTAAGGGCCTATTTCACGATCTTCAAGTAAAGTTCCGAGTATCTACTCACATGTTTTATCTTTGTCACTTGATAGAAAGGTAAGAAAGAGACAAAACTAACTTTACTTGGTGAGTAACGGTACTTGCAGATCGTGAAATAGACCCCAAGCTTTGTAACGTAGGAAATACCCAGATCATGACAAATAGCGTTATTCATACACATACGAATATAATCGAACTTGTAATCGAACGCTTCGGCTTAGCTCGGTAGGTTACTTACATTCGCAATCGGACATTATAAATTTAAATAACCTATATTTAAACAGAATTGAGATTTATTATCTTTTAATCTTTTGTGAATTCAATTTGGATTTATCAAAACGTGGATATTTTAAAGGCTTTTGTATGCAAAGACCGAATTTTAATCAATTTAATATTGGAGTCTATTTTTAGAGACTCAAAGTTGATTGATATTGATACATTAAAATATGAAAATTAAAAACTCATTTTATGACTTTCTAGAAGTTAGTTATATTTTTTATCTAGTTTGTATTAAGGAGAAAGAAAATTACCATCTCGTAAGTATAAAGACTCGCACTGTTTTCATATTTGGACGAAGTTTTTGGAAAGTGTTTTTGAAGAGTGTCTCGAGTACCTCCGGAAACCAATGCCATGGAAATTAATTTAATTTCCCGATTAAAAGAAATTTCATCATCCTACCAAATATCTAGTACCAAAGTTTTTGCGTGAAAGATTAACAAACATCCATACGTATTTCTACATCGTAATATAACTAGTCTATCTATTGAATCAGCTCACTGAAATTCAGTTAGGTACACGTCACTCAACAACAACTGCATGTCACGATATGATTCATGTCATGTGAGCGATGCATCATTGTTACCTTGAAACGCAACACATTTTTACCTATAGACATACTATAAACACTTGTACAGTCTGCGACAAAAGTATCTACACACATTGAAATATGCAAACATTTGACTTTCCCAAAGATTTTCAACTTCTTTATATTAATAATTAATAAAATAAGAGATGTAAAGAAGTACGTATATTTTTGAGTAATTTTATTTTATAATCTAGTTTTGTTGCTGACTGTACCAGTACATACCTTTGTGATATAATATTTGTATTCGTGTGTTGTACCGAACGAAACACACCTGTTTAAACTCTTCTAGAAACAATATACGTGTACGTACGTAGATAGGTCAGTATTATACTACTAAGATGTTGGAGAATTTTACAAGAAATCTTTGCGATTACTTTTTTTTCTTCTTTATTTAACAATTAGGTGCCTTATGATTAGGAAAATAACAAACTAAAACTATATATTTTACGGAATACAACGATTTTAGTCGTGTTGATATTTAATCAATTAATATCAACTTGAATTACTCTATCTATTGATGAAATCCGTATTCGTAGAATAGTTATAAAAATCTAAGCATTCACAGCTGGAGGCGACTTAGCTTTATACTATCTAAAGATATTTTTGGAAAATAAAACCGTAATAAAGGTATATAAGTTCAATAGCCTCACAACAAAAACTTCTGAAATATACTGAAAAATCAGAAAAACTTTTATATTTCTTGAATTTATATAGGCGAGACTAAAAATAATCATTTAAAGTAGATAAAATTCCGGTGTATTTGGCATCATTCGTTGTCTGGAAGCGATAGGTAGCAGTACCTAGTGGCTATAGTGTATGTGAATTAAAGTTTAAAAATTCAATACATATTTTATTTATTTATTCGGTAAGACAAACTTATGTTGATACAAGTGTTCTTAAAATACATAGTAGAAAAACAGAAATAAATTACTAAAACAATTCCAGCAAATAATTATTTATCAAATATTTTTTTATTATTTTGTGTACAACCTGTTGAAATTCTCACGCGTTCGCGACGTTATCTAATCGATTTAAATTGACTATGAATCAATTAATCGACGAAAACACGTGTCGATAGCATCATCATAGGAAACATTGAAACTTTACAGGTGAAGGCGGTTTCAGTGCGTCTTGCTGTGGGCGGGCGGACGCGGACAGAGCACTAGTTAGTCAGAGTCAGGCACCCAGGCCGCTCGCACGAACACGCCGCACAAGGTACATCAACAACCATAGCTTCATAACCACTAATAAACGCTATTCTAAAACATCTGCTTTGTTTTCTTAAACTCTATTCACCTGAACATAATCCTAACAAAAATTTAGCGGCCAGTTACAAAAATAAATCACAATGACTTCACGGTACTGAAATAACGCATCGCATAACATCGCGGTAACATTCAGATAATATTTAATCGGAATCATAATTTACTTTCATTTTAGTAGGTACGTTGTGTATCTATTAGCAGTGTAGTTAACAATACGCGTCTTAATGAGTTGTTTTAATTAGACATGACATGCATTTTCGTCAAGTTTATAAATAACTCGGGAGTTATTCTTGCATCGGAGTCTGGATTTCTCAGCAGATTTGTTCCAACCTTGATGACGGTATTGTTAACCTTGCTCCCTCGGTAAACAACTGGAATGGCCTCACAACTATCTAAACATTTATAACCTTCCGTCTTTATGTCAAAGGTCGGTAATTAACTAGTTTTCAATATGTTCTCGTTACATTTATTTATCATGTTGCTTTTAAATAAAATTATAGGTCGAAGTCACAGAAATGTGTCACGAATATGTGCTAGATATTAAAGTGTAGCGATGTGATATTTATTTTGATGATACTCTAATAATATTGAACAGATCACTGCTTAGTGTTGAGTGATGTTGTTGAATTTATACAATAATTTCGTGTCGGTGAAAACTTGTGTTTATAATCCACTCCAGAGCTATTAAGAAATTTATAATTCCGAAAATAAGTGCGCAAATATTTATTACGCATGTGGGCAAAGAGTCCAGAACAAAAATAGCCGTACCTCGCACGTTCACATTATATATCGCAACTTTTGAACAGCATGGAGATAACGAACAGTTTTTCTTACACCTACGCAAATTCTGTAACAAAATATCGCATAAATATACATAATATTGTACGAATTACGGCAATAACAAAACGCGTAAACACACATCAAAGAAATAAATGACAATTATATATTCTTACGCTATTTACCAACTTGTCTGAATCTTTATAAAAAAATAGTAGTTTGACATTGGATCGACTTTATGAAGAATTTAGAACATAAATGTTAATTGTTAACAAGCCCTCTAAACCGAACAATGTCAGAAAGTATTCAACTATCGTAAATTTTATTTTTATGTTGTTCTCACCAAAACATTCTTGTTGTGGCAACACAATTCTAATTTCGAACAGAATGAGCCGCTCTTGAATGGCCTCTTCCGCATCCATTTCGCAATTACTCTCAAAGACTGTACACAAATAAATCTGCGGGAAAATCGTTCACACGTATGTTTGTTTTACTTCTCAGTCAGCCGTTCACGACGCTAATTACCAATTAAATATTCTATTACATTCTGTTGCATCTTACAAATTGTTAAATATGTTATACAAAACAATACACCTAAAAATATCAAGGTTATATAAGGATTTTTAATAAATTCATAACAATTTTTGTCAGTGGGCTTAGTATTAAAACTTATTCGCGCAAAGTTACCTGTCTGAAACGTATTATTCGAAAAAAATGTGATAGCCTCCTCCCGTGCCGGTGGTTCTGCTAATAAAAACGCAATAACACGGCGTTGACTCTCGCCTCGCTCGGGGCGTGAATCTTGCGAGAGTGTAATAAAATTATCTCATGAGGAGGATAAAATTTGTCACCCTAATTTTTAGACGTGTCTAGGGGCAAATGATCGCACGGATTGTGCCCAACCACAGCATATTAATAACAATTTAAATACGTTTGATCTAATTAAAATATATCTGACTGAACTAGATATTACTTTCATCGTAGGTGCAATGTTTACAGTCGCGAATTACAGATGTGGGTTGCGTCCTACTTTTTGGCAAAAAAATCATATTTTAATTTAATTTGTTTGTGTTATACAAACCTAGTTACGCTATAAACCTAGTAATATGCGAAAATTCTCAGTATTTGCAAAGTTAAGGAATACTAATTGAACTTTTTTATTTGATTCTTGATGATTTACTGGAATTGGTTTGTCTTGATGTTTGTTTTAATCACTGTTAGAGTTGTGAACCATATTTTTTTGTGTTTTAACTTTGAAACATAAAAATACATTATGTTTAAGGCGGTCTACATTAGTGTTACGACTATGTGTGGGAAGTTATCCTGTATATTAGATCATAAACACATTATAACGTCTAGAATATTCGTGGATCATAAATTTTATTGAGGTAGCAAGACGACAGTTAACACAAGTGCATGATTTGAATATCAGAGTGTGTTTTTATTTGCAAACACTCAGCTCCGTTGTTATGTTACACCCTCCGTATTATCATATCGGTCTAAAACATTCTTGCTTTATGGACTAGATATTTTTATATTAGATTCTTATATCTTAGAAAGAAACAATTTGGGTTAGAGCGTTTTTGACCTATTTTGTCCCAGATCTGGGCGAAGAGCCTTATAATCCGAATTTTGTTTATAATAATCTTATTGTTAGATATTTTTATACTAAAATTAATTACTTATTAATCATTTAATACATTTCATTTGAAATCTAAGTATGACAAAAGAATATATATGACAAAAGTATCAAGTATTAACACGATAACTTGTAATATTCCAGCGCTGAAACGAACGACCCAAGATGGCCACCGGCCCGAAGATAGTACACAAGCAGTTCAACTCGCCCATCGGGCTCTACTCCCAAAACAACATCCAGGAGACCCTCAACAAGCATCTGCAGAACCTCGACAATGGAACCGTCGGGTAACTATAACATAACATAATCATTCACTACATCATCTCATTATAGTAACTGACCCCTAAGTTCGAAACTTGTATCTAAAGGGTATCAGACGCACACGCTCACCCATACCGAGATAAACATTAAAAAAATAAAAAGGTCAAGTATCCATTAGTACATAACATACATTATTATAATAAATAAATAAGTAAGTAAGTAAATAAATAAATACATTATCTTTATTTAGCTGACCCCTAACTAAATGTTTTTATTACCTGTATCTAGGATATCAGAAACTACAGACAACTTATAACGTACCTACTTACCTTAAAACTTTTGCATAAATATTACCACTGATATGTGTATATAATATTAGACTGTCATCTCCTATGTATATTATTAACACTTTCCCGACAAATGGATTATCTGATACTAAAAGAATTAAACCAGTTCTTGAGATTAGAGCGCGTTCAACTAAACAAACTTTTTAGCTTTGTAATATTAATACTTAAACTTATAGATTTATTTTTCACTCCATGCGAAAAGAAGCGGTAATTCACGTTACCCGTACAATCTCTTCTAATCTGACATCTATATTCCATATACCGACCATCTCCTACGAAATTTCAGCTTAAAAGATCTATTAGGTCGTTTTAAGATTTTTATATATGTAAGTATGAGATATTACGCTTTTATACGTGTAGGTAGTAAGTTAGTTGCTTCGTTGATTCACTTTTTTTACCTCGAGGACATCTGATGATTTAACCAAAACTATATTTTTTACAATATCAACTTTAAATTTCATTTTGACATTAGTGATGAGAAGTGAAGAGAAAGTGAAGTTAAATTTGTATTTTATTTTATTTAAAAAAAAGTAAATACCAGCCCGAGTTTCTTGCCGATTCTTCTTGGCTGATGTAATTCCGAATCGGTGGTAGAATCATTCTTTGACTTTCATAAGTGCCTCATTGAGGCCTTAGTTCAATAAATTATATTTGACTTTTGTCAGTGCGTGTGAACTCAAATCTCAATAAGTTGTTTCATGGCCTATCCAGGAATTGTAAATATTAAGTATTCTTACATAACTTATTTATCTAACAAAAGTTCTAAATAGGCACAATATTCTGATGTAGTTATACCTAGAGTTACTACCTACTAAGTCTAAAGTATTTTTGGCAAGCCTGTTTTGAAGGTGATAAGGAAAATATAACAGTTAAGTAAAATAATCCGAATCCAAGTTGTAGTAGGAGGGAAGATATTTTAGTGTTTGTTTGTTTTAAAGACTATACAAATATACTCCATTTAAAAAAGAATTATTGTAGGTTGTATATGCAAAATGTAGGTAATTGCACCTACAAAAAGTAAAATAATCTCAGTAAAATACCCGAACCGTGAATTTACGGAATGCAGCAAGAGAAAAACTTTGCAATTTCTCACCTGTGGTTTTAATTATTTTAGTTAATTAACACAAAAAGTTAGTTAAGTTATTTGATATTACAAAATAAAATAGAATACTTTTTAAAACACTATTTTAATAAATATGGTTTCTTTAAAAAGAAAACAACACTATTTCGTATAAGGTCTCAATCAAAAGTTTGATAATTAACAACACTGATTAAATTAATAAGTATTCAAACTATGTAGAGCGATAGTTAATCAAAACATTTGATCAAAGAGAAGACTAGAAGACAAGATAAAAATACTAAGTCACTGACTCACAGTCTAAGAACGTATCGGCCAAAAATAAATAATATAAAATAAAGTTTCCGACCTGAACAAAACAAAGACCGCTGCCAATAATATTATTTATTACAATTTGTTTATTGATATGTTTAAGTTTTTTGATGAAATAAGTGTTTATAGAATCTAAGTCTGGTTAAACTGAAAACTGACTCCAATTATGCTATTGGACAGAGTTTCAAAAGATAAAGCTATTTCATTTTTTTTTTAATGTCAATATTTACTTACTTTACTGCCTTACTAATAAAAAATACCCACTGTGTATATTCTTGATATAACGAGTGTGAAGCATATTAATAATTCGTTATATCAAGAATATACACAGTGGGTATTTTTTATTGGTAAGGCTGTAAGTATATAAGCGTGTACGAGTATATATTGCCACCTCTATAAAATTGAATTTGAGATAACCGACGTTGTAATTACACTTTATTCCTCTTCAATGTACTACAATCATCAGTGAGAAAGTGTCCTTTTCTTAGCTGTGGAATTTTACTTTACTATTTGAAAGAAAATCATTTGGAAAATTACGGAAAGCACTTACTACTTTTGTGAAGTTGGGATGAGTCGTTAGTAAGTAATCAAACTAAAGCTATTCAATTAGTAATACCTTGGTTATAAACTTAATTACTACAAAATTAATTGGAAGTTAGTCTTATAACAGCTTAATAAAACATTTTGATTTAAAACCTAATCTGAAGCTTGCTTATTAAGTAGGATGTATGAGGTTGTTTTAATTTTCAATTATTTACTCGTCGAGTATAAGTATGCATCATTATGTTACCAGTTTTTAATATATTTTTGGTTTCATTAAAACGGCGATCCGGTTTCTCTGGAGCGTATTTTTCCTCTAAATTTTCCACAATTTTCTTTATACAAACATTACCCTAGGTGAGTTAGGTAAAATCTCAATTAAAAGTATTTGTGAAAATGCAAAAGTTCAAGTGATATGCAAATATTATGTATTCAGTGTATTTAAAATCTTTTTTTTTTTTTAAATAAAAATTTCATACTTTTCACATTATGGGTTTGTGTATCTTTGCAGCTCCTAACTAAACGAACTACTTTTTTTTGTTTTTGACAAGTAGTACGAAGTTATGGAAACAATAGTTTTGTCTCTACTAGACGTTTAACCCTGATGTTGCTGATCGGTATTTAATAACCTATTCTTAATTCAAATCAAAATCAAATCAATTTATTTATAAAGTTTTTGTTACAATAAGTACAAAGAGCAATTATCGAGACATTACCTCCCGTGCTAGTTATAAACTGTGTTACGGCAAGGTCTCTACTCTAATTGATGGAACATTATTTTGTATCACATTGACAATTACTAATTTATGTAAATTGTCTACCTCTGATTGTACTCACACATGGTACTAATAGGTTTATTCACAACCTAAATTATTGAGTCTAGTCTAGACATTTCTTTGGAATGGGCTACGGGCCAAACGGTAAGGTATTCCGACAATGCAAAAAGGATAAATCTGTGTTACCTGCCTCAAAATAAATTATTACCTCACGTCAAGATACAAACAGCTTGTTACAAAAATGTTTATATTTATTAAAGCTATACATTTTTATAAATAATGTCGGAAGTACATTATATGAGTAATATATGCTACTTAATCTCGGATCCCGTATGAATTCCAAGATAAAATATGGTGAGCAAATCTTGGTTATAAGGAATATCTGTACTAAAATCACTACGTCGATCCAGTTCAGGACGAACAAGTAATTAGTATTTATTCGCCACGCTTGCCTCATGTACAAGCCTTGTTTGAAAATAGCAAACAGCCATTACTTGACCCAGAAATCAAGCTAAGAACCTCTAGCCTGACAGGCAATAAACAAGCCATTAGACCACCCCGAGGAGATGCAAAAATATCGATACTGTTGATGATGTATTCCATACCGACTAAGCAACGGCGACCACCTTCTGTATTGATTGGGTTAAGGGCTACTAGATCGATCGATACGTTCTCACATACTAATGAATCCAATTTCAACAGTAAATAATTACATTCTGCTAAATTCGATACCATTAATTTAGTATCCAATAAACTACAGATCATCCCGTATAACAGGTAACGTCACACTCACACGCGATTGTCTCCAAAGATAACCGTCACGCACCAATCTTGAATGCCGATGACCGTTCGAATATGGAGTGGGTATTCAGGGTGGCGCCGACATTTAAGTACCCACATACCTTCACAGTTTAACACTACGCCGACGAAACGCATTCCTATAAGATCGCCGTATACATATATCGGCCGTATACGCCGAAATAGACGCAATAACGTGATTCAGGTTAAGTTGTTTGGAGATGAAACATGGCCACTTTGTAACAAAGTGTTTTTGATAACACGAGTGGATGAAAGCATGTTTCCTTGAAATCTTCCTAATGTATACCTAAGAATATCTAACAATAGAATGTATTTATTTTGGAAGTTATTATAAGTAAGACCTGTACAAATAATTTCTT
The DNA here is from genome assembly GCA_958496195.1 of Timandra comae. Classification (NCBI taxonomy): domain Eukaryota; kingdom Metazoa; phylum Arthropoda; class Insecta; order Lepidoptera; family Geometridae; genus Timandra; species Timandra comae. The sequence continues at coordinate 4,316,895 of OY292360.1, forward strand.
TGAATTGTACTTCAACGTTTAGGGTTTTAAATGTCAAGTTTACCTAATAGTAATATTTTAAGTATGAGAAAAGTTTATAAACTTAAGATAGAAATCGTACCTATTAACCTTTTTGAAGTTTATATAATATATTCGCAAAACATAAAATATCATACGAACTTGGATAATTAATAATAAAAAAAAATACATAATGACTGTCGGATTGGATTAATACTAATACTATGCATCACTTACTTTTTAATTTACTTATACAAAAGGAAACGACAATTTGCCAATCAATTCGTGCGAATAATTACACCATACGTTGTTTCTTTAATCAATGGCTGTGGTACAGATACTTATAGGGAAAAATTATTAAATAAAAAATTAATGAAAACTAGCATGCGGTGTGCGCACACGCACTGCAGTCTCGTCTTGACTTGTTCCGGTGCTACACGATTGTATGCACTCGCGGAAATATTTAACAATATATTTAAATTTAGAATAATTATAAAATCCATAAATATTAAAAAAATGTGTCACAATTGTCAAATCGCGTAACGAATAAATAAGGTAATCGTTACCAAAATAGGTACATAAAATTGGAATAAAACCTCGTAAAGAGGAGTCAGAGTTTGGCATAAAATCAGGCTCAGTCATCGGTACATCTAAATATATCGAGTGAATAAATCGGACAACAGTAATTAATAAATCCCAATTGTATTGCGTGACTCGTAAATATGGCGACAGTCGTCGAAACAAATGGGTAAGCGATTGTAATATTGTTTTGTACCTGACATATGGTGGACTGGTTTGATTAATTAATTATATTTTATAAAAAAACATAAAATCTAAGTAAAATAAAGTCGGCCTGTAAGATGAGCAGTGAGCTGCATGGCTAAGGCCTCTCTTTCACTGATGATATTGCTATGTTACGAATAAAATAGATGTGAACTTATTATTTATTTTAACCTTGTATTTGCTGTATTGTTTTCTTTTTAAAATCTGTATAATGTGTAGATGAAAGCTTGTATCGGTTCGTTTTAAAGTAAAACAAGATCTATTACGCGATATGATTCTTGATTAAAGTTTTTGTGATTAATTTATGTTAGATTCTGTTAAGATTTTCATGCGATAGGTATATTCTTCAAATTGTATTATGTACTTATATTAGACTTTACAGATTTTTACTTTTCGCTTAAGTCATTTTCAAGGATAACTACTTATTTATTTTTATCCTAATTAGAAAAGTTTTTTTTCCAAAAAGTATGTTCTTTTACAAATTCAATGTAGAGCAAACTTGCAACTATTTACTACTCGTATAATAAAACGTATAAGATACTTACTCGATTTTAGAAATACGGTCAAGAACGCAACAGTGTAGCTTGATAAATATTCTAGGTAAGTACCCACGAACCTTATACGTCAGTGCAAGTAGGTACTTACTTGTGGATGCCCTGCAAATATTATCTTTACATCATAAAATGCAAGATTTCCCAAGGGATTGAGAGTGAATACTTGTATAAATCTACATGAAATAATAGGATTAAACAAGTTTAAATAATAAGTAGTTAGTATATAAATTTACCACAACATATAAATTAATAATGTTCATACGATTTGATTGTTTAATATGATAATGTTTATAACAAACTAGCTGTGCCCCGCGGTTTCACCCGCGTAGTTCCCGCTCCCGTGGGAATTTCGGGATAAAACATAGCCTATGTTCTTTCCCGGATCATAAGCTACCCTGTACAAAATTTCAAGTCAGTCAGTTCAATAATTTAGCCGTGAAAAGGTAACAGATAGACAGACAGAGTTACTTTCGCATTTATAATATAAGTAAGGATAAAGCGGCAAAAACAAAATTAAAGTTTATGCAAAATACTGTAACTGCTTATATTATTACTATTTCGGTACATATTCTTACATCTTTATACTCGTAAAACCCATACGTTCGAACCGCGTCTTAATGTTTACATTTTGTGCAACACAACATCTTGTGATTTATCTGACACTGACATCGGAACGTTATCCCAATAAAGGCTCACTGAGGTGAACGTAAACTCGATTTCTTTATATGGCAGCTGCTTATAACACGGTCTTATTATTAAAATAAGTACTTGTAGTTGGCCGTTTATTGATTTTAACTAAGTTACTAAAATCTGTCTACAAGTAAAATAAAACTTTAACTTTCTAATAATCTTCTTGCTCGAGTTTAAGATTACGGACATATTAGCAGTTACTGTGACGATTGCGCGTTTTCTTCTTGACTGTACATACTAATATCCTAATTATTATCAGGTAGAGAAAGCCTGCAGTGGAATCTTAATTTTAAAATATTTATCAATATAAGTATTTTGAGAAACTAATGTATGAAAGTTAAATCAATCCTAACTGCCTAACTAATATTATAAATGCGAAAGTAACTCTGTCTGTCTGTCTGTTACCTTTTCACGGTTAAACTACTTAACCGATTGACTTGAAATTTGGTACAGGGGTAGCTTATGGTCCGGGAAAGAACATAGGATGCTATTTATCCTGAAATTCCCACGGGAACGGGAACTACGCGGGTGTAACCGCGGAACGCTGCTAGTTAAATATAAAATTAATAATCCCGCTAAACTCTATGTCAGAAATAAAAAAAAAAGAATTGTCTTTTGAAATATTATTTTTAAAACAAAATTTATAGGAACTTTCTTACATTGAGCTTATCTCAGCTTACTCCAAATTCAGCTCTCACAAATCCAACTTGTGTAACACTGTAAAGATTTATCTTTTTAAGCAAAGTAAACATAATTATTTTAGGTACACAAGATATAATGTCTGTTTATGTTGTACTTCCTAATATTTCATGTTTGTGTTTACGTAACCACCTTTTGGAGATATTTTTAAGACAGTGTGAATCTTAAGCTTTGCTATTATACAGTTTGAAGATTTACTAGTTGGTTTGAAACATTAATAGCTCGCCCCGACTTCACACGAGTTTAATTTTCTTAGACAAGGAACTTCCAAGAAATTATACCCTATTTTTTAAAAATATGTATCAAGTTAAAGAGCAAAACCTTATTTAAATTATAGATAACTAGCTTCTGCCCCGCGACTTCGTACGCGTAGAATAGTTATTTTGGGCTAACGCTAAATATCGATATAATAAAATAACTTTAATCAATATTTAGGTCAGGCAGTCGAGATTGAAATTAAACAATAAACACGCCTATATTATTCGTTATCACTACATATGTAGTATAAAACGAAGTCGCTTTCTCTGTCCCAATGTCCCTATGTATGCTTCGATCTTTTAAACTACGCAACGGATTTTGATGCGGTTTATTTTAATAGATAGAGTGATTCAATAGGAAAGTTTTTAGCATAATTTTATACCCATATTCCTACGGGAACGGGAACTACGCGGGTAAAACCGCGGGGTGCCGCTAGTGACATATAAATTAGGTAAACTTTAATATTTTATGTGCATACATAATTAAAACACCCCTATTAGATATGATTCAGGACAGGCCCTAGCCCCTTTTTAGGTAGCTGATGCTGACCCCCTAATATCACTTCCACGCCACTACCTCTTCCACCCCACTCCCCTTCCACACTAATACATCTTCCACACCGCTCCCACTTCCACATCACTCATCATTACTTATTTCTGGTCTTGTACCCTCGGTAGGGAGTTCAATGAACTGGTAATGATGATTTGAAACACATTGGTACGTGGTGGTGGGTTCCAATCAGGCACCTTCCGATGGAAAGTCAAAGGCCTTAACCCCACACTTATCCCATTTCCACATCTCTACCACTTAAACGCCTATCCCGCATCCACACCACTCTCATTTCCACTCCACTTCCACGCCACTAACCCTTCCACCCCACTACCACTTCCATCCCATTTTTTCATCTTGTCGGCGTTTCATAACACAATACATATTCAGTAGAATGCCGATTAACTGAATTAATTGGGACCGGGGTCGATTCGGATAGTCGAAAATTCGGATTATCGCACATAGACTGCACATAGCTGGACTCACGCACGAAGTTTTCCGTACCAAAAACGACAAAAAAACACGTTTGTTGTATTGAGAAGTCCCGTTTAAATATTTATTTTATTTTATGTACTTATTTTTCCCTATAGCGGCAATAGAAATACATCATCTGTGGAAATTTCAAGTGTAGCTTTAGCTATCACCGTTCTTGACCTTGAATATGCATAATTCTCTCATACCATACGTCCAACGTCCAATGTTCTTGAGATAGTCTGGTGACAGACGGACGGTCGGACAGCGAAGTCTCAGTAATATGTTTCCGTTTTTAGTATTGTTTAAGTTATTTTATTTATTTATATTTAAGTTCCAATCCCAGCGGGCCTTAACGAAAATATAACATATAATAAATCACAACAATTAATAGTATATTACATAGTAACTTAGGACCGACGGATAATCGGCGTTCTACTATATTGGAAAGTGTTTTAGATTCTGCGAAAAACTAAACTGCCAAGCTAACACTGGAATTGCAATTTAGCGAATCTATGTATCTATGATAAGCAGAAATCAAATTATGAGTAAAATATCTAATTAGGGCGAGCAAAGCGAAGTTGGTGGTAGGTACATTTTATGAAAAAACTACTTCACCTACAGATTTGATATTTGAAATAGTTATTTAAATTAATGTCTAGATTTATAATGCGGGGTGAAAAATATTGATAAATATCTAATAATAAGTAAAAATACGGTATTTTCTTATTTACTTATAGTTTTGATACGCTGCCTCATTTTCCGTCATTTTATTTTAGTCCGCCATTTTGACATTCAGCTGTCAAATTGAAACACATGTCAAAGGAGTATTGATATCAATTTCAACGCAAATCAACCCCAAAATAACTTTTTACCCCCTTTTAATCATGTTAGGTGATAATTTCAAGAAAAATGAGTATCACATATTTAATTAATCTTTTTGAAGAACATTTATGCCAAGTTTGAACTTAATCAGACCGAGGAATCACGTTGTCCCATACAAACTTTGCAACCCCTTTTCACCCCTTTAGAGAAGGAATTTTCAAAAATCCCTTCTTATCGGACGCCTACGTAGTACAAATAACACACCCTCCAAGTTTCAGGTCTCTACGATCAGCGGTTTAGGCTGTGCGTTGATCCATCAGTCATTCAGGACAAAGCCTTTTATATAATGATATAGACTAGCTGTGCCCCGCGGTTTCTCTCGCGTAGTTCCCGTTTTCGTGGGAGTTTCGGGATAAAAAGTTCCTTTTCCTGGTTCTTAGCTACCTTCCCACAAATTTTCAGCCAAATCAGTTCAGCCGTTCTTGAGTTATAAATAGTGTAACTAGCAAGAATTGTACATAATAATAACTCGTTTAAGATTACACATGTAACATCTTGTTTGTTAACTACGAAACAGGATATAAACAGAGACATAGTTAAAGTGCACACACTCAAATCAACCACATTTAGAACAAAGTTCATAACACAATCAATTCTTGTTTAGTTTGTCAATTTGTCAATTTGTCAATAGGGTTGACAATTAGGAGAATTAATTCACTTTTCATATTCATTCTGATTTGTTGAAAAATAATCGCTGTGTTACCTGTATGTATAGGTTCTATGTTTTTTTTTCTTATATTAAGTATAAGAATATATTTTTGTACTGTAAAATACAAATATAGGGGTTAGATACTTTCATAACGTACCTAACTTAACCATACTTTATTTATATAACATAATGCGTATTTCGTTATGGTAAGTTAGGCATACCTAATCGTCAAATTAAACTTTAAAACTACCTACATAAATCAAATGTAATATGTTAATCTATCGCCATTAATAAATAACCAATTGAATGACTAATACTTTAGATTTTAATTTTCATAAGATCTATGTATTTACGAGTACTTATATTATTTAACTTAATATCGATTGATATAAAAGGTTCTCTATTTGTATTACGTAACTATGGGTTCTATTTATTTAACTTCCACTTGTCAACCCTGTTTCTCACAGTTTCTTGTTCCCACGTAGTTCCATGTAACTGAGTTAGCGTTTTTACATCACTTTCGGATAGAAATCGATTTTATAAATGAAACTCAGTTACGAAGTAGCTGATTCATATGATAATACAAATTAAATAGGTCAACAAGTTTGGAGCAGTTTAGGGTTGTTTCGAATAATATATATACATACTTACTTAACTTGCAAAAAAGAGTAGGTATTTGGAAGTTAGAGTAGCAGTGCTATGGTTCAGCATGGTCCTAAATTCAAGTTCCAGTTGAGGTATTTTTTTAAAGCGTATGAAAAGCTATTAAATTAATTGTAAATTACAATTGAATGTTTGTTTTGTGACATTTATTATTATGTATGCAAATATACTTTAACTCTCTCCCTAACACTCTATAGTTTTACTATTTTCTCAGAAAAGCAATTCATCACGCGTGTCATTATGCACACGATAGTTCAGCTAATTTACAATGTATAACATGATAATAACTATGATACTATGATGTAACTTCGTACATTATATTCATAAGTACTCTCATTAATACAATTACATTAATTCAATTGTCTTGACTGCGTAGTATAATCGATCAAATCTCTCTAATTAAACTACGTCTTGTAGTGTATCTGCTTTGCTTTGTATATCTGATAAAATTAACGTGTCTGGCACGTCCTCAAATTATGAATAGGTAATTCATATTTTAATCTATATCTATACCTAAGTACTAATATAAGGAGGAAATATTATTTCATTTGTATTTGATATGACCCTATTTAAGTGGAATTTGAAATTACTGGGTGTGTGTAGTTTCTGATACCCTATATCAAATACTGGCAAATGAACCTAGGTTATAGTAGTCTTTTGCTCAATCCCATCTCTGTAAGTTGTTGTCAAGACGCTGTTCAAACCAATTGTTTCAGAATCGACTTCCACAACCCCTCTACAGACAAACCCGCCAATCTAGCAAACTCCGCAGTTCTCCGTATGCTCGAGGAAGAAGAACGCAACCGAAGCAGGGGATACCCTAGTAAGTAAAACATACAAAACTTACCCAAGAGAGCTTGTCACAAAGCAATTTGTCACTGAAACGTTAACGGAGAAACTATTGCAACATTTTAGGAAATGATCCCATCTTCCGCATTAATTAATTCCCATATATCTCCGTTGAACATATTTACCGAGAGGTTCAAATCAGAGAAAGGAAAACAAACTAAGTACTTACAGCTTTATTTACTTCAAACGGAGAATTGATGTAGTCAAACAAACCGTTGCGGAAATCTAAACATAGTTTTAAGTCTGTTTAATGTCACGGAAGCTAACTAACGCATGAACATTGCTTTACCAGAATTAGACGCGTCGCAAGTACAGGCTATATTAGACACAATGGTTCACGCCAACCGCAGGTTTGACAAACATTGGCCCCCGGAAAAAAGGACTGCTTTTGTTCCTTGGGATGGACACAAAATAGTCAAGGTTTCTAAAGGTACTCATATAGTAAACAGTGTGTTCGTTTACAATAGATAATATCATTAAGATGACTGATCCATTAGGAAAAGTGTCCTTCATACTCGTAGAAGTCATAATGTTACACTTAGATACATCACAGTACATTGAGTCTATATCTATCTTTTTTTGGCGTTTGTTCGTTCACTAATCCTCATTTAAATGTTCTTTGTCCAAGACGAATTTCTCAGACAATCTTAATAATACTTTCGCGCAATGAAACTATAATTAAACATGTGACGGATATAATGATTCATTGATCTCTAGATTAAATGAGAACTATTTTCGCTGGGGTAATGTCCGATCCCTCTTTTGTCGTTTCGAGTTGTACGGACATAAAAAAATCGAATACAGTTGACGGAAACATTCGTTAGTGGGAAGTATTTGGCAAAGATTGGGACTTGAAAGTGAAATGTGTCTTTATTTGTTGTATTTTTTGGTAGTTCAGAATCGGCAGCGAAGGAACAATGACTGGCGCAATGCCTGAAACAGTGTTTGTTGGTAATTAACATTTTTGTGCATTTAGTGTAAAATAATTGTGTTAACGTGAAAGTAAACAGGTTTTTGTTGATATAAAATTTATACAATTTACTGTGTCTAGCTTAAATATATTTATTACTTGCCTACTTAATGTTTTCTTCTAAAAGCTTTGATTTAACTTTGTTAGTTTAGAAAAAACGTTACTTACATTATTTCTAAGTAAGTACATTGATATATAAATCGCTTTATCTTATTATTATTGTCTAAGTCTCAACTTATTAGGTTTTGTAATGTACTCTACCTGTTTAAACAAGGCATGAGTCTTAGCCTAGAGATTAATTAAAACATGTCAATTTAATAAAAAAATAACATTCTTTAAAATATAAATACAGAACCCGTGCGTTGTTTTGACCGTATTTTAAATATAGAGCAAATTAATTTACGTCTTAAAACCAAGAACAAATTAATCTTCCAAGAGATAAGTGTTACAGAACAGAGAAGTGGAAATGGTTATTACAACTATAAAAAAAAACTTTCGTGGAATCCAATATTATTTTTGTTGTTAAAACTTTAAGACCTGGCATAAAGAGGGTATAAATTGTTTCAAAAGAGATATTTATTTTGAATTTTTGACCTTGATAAACTTGTTTAAAAATACGAAATCTTTTTTGTTTGACGTCACTGGAGACTATTTCTATGATTCTAGTCGGGCGGTCGTTAATCACTACATGAATCAATGTCTATTCCGAGATCAGGTGTTGAAAAGATGCAAACGACAAATGAATCTTTTCAATACATCAGGTGTGTTTAAAGGGTATTTGCTGAGTAATTCATCGGTAATTGACACACGCGTATGTTTGGAACCGAAATAGTCCGCATGATCATTCATGTTCTGTGATGGATGAGTCAAGTTTTAGTAGGCACACCTAATTGTTTTAGCGTACTTTTATATTCTTGAGATTAGGTTTTAAGATAAGTACTTCAGATAAAAAATATGCTTTCAAAAATAATTAGAAATAAACTTTCCAAAAACTCTACGTTACCTTACCGCGTCACTTCAGCTGTGTAGATTATTCATTATAAGTACTGCTGTTATTTTGGATATTTCGGAATAAAACTAACTACTTATATCCTTTCTGCCGCCCCTAATCAAGCTACTTATATGGTATAGTCAAAACGTGACAAAAGGTAACATACAAACTAACATTATTGGTAGGATAACAAACATACGATTAGAACCACTTAGAGATACTTTTGAACTAAGTAGACAGATTACAAAAATACTTCAAAATAAATATGTAAAGTTTACTCAAACACAAAATTAATATTATATCAACCAGTCTGCGTAAAGTTTTGTTAGTGAAAGTGGTTTAACTTTGTTTAAAAGTTTCCTGCTATGCCTTGACTTCACTGAGAGATAATGAAATTTTTCCAATGTTCTAACTCTTACGACATTTTTTTTCGTACAATTTTTCAATTATAAATTCTTCCAGAACTGTTTTTAGTTTGGTTTCTTTGTGCATCCATTATTAATTTTGGGATATTTGTGGTCTTATAAAAAGCGATTCACATGCTTAAGAATTGAGATAATATTTATTTACCTAGTACCTACAAAACTAAATCGCTTCCCGCCCGTCTCTGTACGCTTAATACTCGTAATAGATATTTTAAACTACGAAATGGATTTTATGGCAGTTTTGACTATCTAATAGATGAGTGATTAAGAGGAAGGTTTATATATGGTCATATGTCAATGTGGGCACAAGAGTTATTTTTATATTTTCTAAAATCCGCTTTCTAATAAGTAGGAACTTAACTAGCCACCTTTAAATGCTAATTAACCTAAAGTATTAAGTTGTAAAAGCCAGACTATATTTACGGTGCAGTAAGTCGTAATATAAGTATGTACTTACTTCTCTAGTCTCCTCTATAATCACTAATGCAGACCATGCGATGTTCATATTAGTTTAGCCGCGACTAATGTTATGTTTAACACATCATACGGTAGAATGGAGGCGGTAATTACTAAATAACGTACTTACCACCTGATCGATCATCGCATTATTATGTATCAACGTATTTGTAGTTTAATTAGTTTTTATGGTGTTTATTGCAATATTGGTACGTAAAAAATGAAGTTACAGAATTGCCTACTTCCAAATTTTATGTAAGTAAGTAAATAAAGGTCCCTCACAGTGAGAACATATAGGTATGAGCTGATGATGCAAATAAATTGATTTAGAAGACCTCTTTATCGTTTAGAATTTTTATAAGTAATTCTAAAATACTTTCGTACCTTCTTACGCACTTATTTAATTTATTTTTGTATCAATGTCTCATACTTTAAAATAATTTCCTTTGTCTTGCTTGCTAGAATGTTTTCAAAGAAATAAAGTCTTCGTTTCCTCTACGTTATTAAGAGAAAACTTGAGTGTTTATTTAAATAAACTGATTGTAGTTTTACATTTAATATATGGTTCACTTAAATCTAAGTCCGCATAGGAGTACCGCAACAGGTGAAATAAATTTCCGTCTTGGTATACTTATTTCGTTATATATGAGTTACGACTCTTTGTGGCGAGACTTGGGGTGAAATACTAATGAAAATGGTAATAGTTTGTATCGTAAACTTGTATTTAGTCACTGTCGTATATTCAGTTTTATATTATTGTTTTTAACGAAGGTGTGTCTAATTGTTTTGTTATGATACGTCAAAATATTTGGCAAATATCTTGCTATTGCTCTCCAATTCTAATTTGTAAATACTTATTACTAATCTAGGTAAGTATTATTAGGCAAAACGTGTATTTTATTTACTGCAAGTAAAGATATAATAACTGTACCTTTAACTACTAGTCGTGATATAATAGTTATTTATGGTACAAGCGAGGTAAGTTGGTGATTACTTCCGAGGCGCTATTGAGGCCCGAGCCGTCAGGTGAGGGTCTGAAGATAGCCGAGGATAGTAATCATCAATACACGCATGTACCATACAACGTTTTTCAACACACTTGCGAAGAAATTATCATTTTTCGCTAATAAATAAACAGTTTTTCTATTCGCGCGCATCCAACACAACAATGGTGATCGGCCAAAGACTAAAAGAATATACTTATTTAAAAAAAATCGAATGAATGAATGAATGGAATCGACCATAGACCTACCAAAAGTAAGGCAACATAGTTGAAGTTTGTTTTTAAAATGTATGGACACAATTTTTTTGGTATCAAACCTTTTTTGAAAGCAAAGCAATTTAAAAAAACATTCTTTAACTCACTAGTGAATAAAACGTGTCATTATTCAACTGTTTTTGCACAAATAAGAGCCCCTTTATAAGCAAGTGTGTTGAAAAGTACATTATGTTAAACAAACACATTTTCTGTTGCTTCCGAAAACCAATCGAGAAAATTATGTAATATCACATGTAATTCAATTACAAACGCTTATAACAGTCTAGGTCAAAGTTGCAATAAAACTAGAAACATTTTGCGCATATCGCTGAGTCAGTGTAATAAAACGACACCTTGAGATGAGGCCGGGTTACCTGTGTGCTAGAGAGAGACGATGAGTGGTGTCCTAAAAATGCGCCAGCTCAAAATATAATATGCGGTAGATATCTGCGTATACACCTGGTGTTCGAGCCAAGTAGTCATTTGTAGTCCTGGCTGGCACACGAGCCAGACTCTGGAGTGAGTCGAATTAATTAATCGCGGTGAGTTCGTAGTTTTTTTTATTAGTTTTTAATTTTGTTTAGAGAGGTTAAGTGTATGTTTTAACTGTTATCTTTGTTTAATTTCCGTAATAATCCGTCTTTATTAATTTAAATTTTATTTGGGAAGGCATGCCTAGAATCTTTGGGACGCGGAAGTTATTTGCCGAATTCTCAATAAGTGCCAGGAGTTTCTAAAAAGTAAAGGCGTATTTTTTCAGCATGGCCCTTAATTTTTATTTATTTAATTTCCATTAAACATGTTTTTATTTTTTCCGAGAATTAATTCCAATCTTTTCTGTCGGACATTATCTGGATAGATCTTTTATAAAAGTATTTTTTTTCTAAATTCGAAATATAGTGCGAAAAACTCAAAGTAAAAATATTAATTTAATTTTTCTTAATAAGTTTTACTTCAATAAAATAATAATGAAAAATATGTACTTACTTGAGAACTAAATATCAAACACACTAATTTATTTATTGACGCATTTTGTAAAATTTTATTTACAAGCATGGCTAAATATTTCAATATTCAAGCAAACAAAAGTTAAAATAAAGGCTAAAATAAGTATGTACTCCGATTTAGTTTTAGTCTACACTTGAAACTATCCGATATGTGCAACCTAAGGAATACTGGCGCACAACTTCACTTTAACTTAAAGTATCAAAGTTTAAGAGTTACATACAAACTTACGGAACTCCAACAAGTGAATAGAATACCACAGTTATCACGGATATAGCTAAACTGCACCAACGTGGGCGTCGCTATCTTACCTACATCCAATTTAAATTCCTATCAACAAGCGAAATACACCAACGTGTAAAAAAAACATGGAAATCTGTTATTTTTCGATGTATTGGCTCAAATCCAACGTGTTGGTGGGCTGGCCGTGCTAATTTCACCGGAGATGTGTCATAATAAGTTCTCAAAGTGTTGAATACAGAAACGCGTCATTCCTAGATCGCATCGCGGTGAGACGATTGAGATTGTACGCATGATACACTGGAGCGAATGCTACATGTGATGATAGACATAGATACCGAATTATTTTACATATAAATCAAGATCTTGAATAAGATATAATATTGTTTCAGGTCAAAAGAAAGTAGTTTGGCCACCGCTGCCAGAAACAAACGGCTACCACTCACCTCAACAGGTAAACACGCAACATTAATTAATGAGATAATGTAGATATAACTCAATCTTATAATGGTGTATGTATATAGGGATGCAATTAGCTGATTAAACGATCACATCTGCACATAGCATCTCGCTTATCGGTGACGGATACTGCATGTAATTAGTTAATAAGGTATAACAATGTATTATAGTAACGTTATCCCTACAGCAGAGTCCTGCACACTACAACAACGCGCAGCATTCCCCGGTTTCTCAGCCCCAAGCCCAACCTCAATACCCAGCCCAACCCCAGTACCAATCTCAGCCTGCGTACCAATCTCAACCCCAGTACCAATCTCAGCCTGCGTACCAGTCTCAGCCTGCGTACCAATCTCAACCCCAGTACCAATCTCAGCCGGCGTACCAATCTCCCCAACCCCAATACCAGCAGCCGTCTCAGCCTTCGTACTGTGAAGGCAAGAAGCAGGAGGCGACCGGACTCAGTAAGCTGATCCCCGTGGGTCCCGGCGCGTCTCCCACCAGCTCGTACCGGGCCGGCCCGCCCTCGCCCGGGGTAGCGCAGCCCTACCGCCCACAGCCGAACCGCTGGGCTCCCGTACCAGCCCCCCTCTCTCCTCAGGTATAGGACATCACCAGCCGACCACCATTTATACTGTTTACCTAAGTGTTCCTTTCACATTATGCACGTTTTTTTTAACTTAAGTCTAAGTTTTGGTAAGTATCTAAGCGAACTTGATGAATTAAAAATAACATTGAACTATACGAAGTGTAAACATTATTGGTGTTTTAACAGCTGATGGGATTATTGCGTATTTTATTACGAAATAACACAAACACTCACATGACAATACAACTGCTTACTAACATCATTAAAACCGAATTGGCTGTTCAAATAAATAACTCAAGCTATAGCTTTACAGGTTTCAAAACATTTATCTAACTTATAGGTAGACGTTATTTTTGTATGGAGCATTACGTAAAAAAATACTCTGAAGACTACTTCATTTCAGACCTTACTTCACACTTCTGTATGTTACGTGGCTAAACTTCTTCTGCCTTATTAGCGTTAAGGGTTGAAATCTAGTTTAAAAACATTCCAAGACTAGTCTTGAATTTAAAAGTTATCAATAACGTTTCAAAACTAGAGTTAGACCAAGTTATTCTAAAATTTAAATCAGACTATGTTTAGCGTTATATCAGAGAGACCTTCAACGCTAATAAGGCAGCATATATCAACAAAACAAGTACAACTTATCTAACATCTATAATTTCATTCAGCCATCGCCCAACCAGCCATCGTACAACCAGCAGCTGTCTCCCCAGCCGTACGAGCCGGCATACCAACCACCTCAGAAGCAATACGAGCCTCCTCCGTCTCTGATCACCTTGCGCCCACAGCAGCCTGTACACCAGAAGCCACCACCGGTCTTCGCTAGTCAACCCGCTACTACTTCATTCAAAGGTATTACACATATAAGCTACTTCATTCAAAGGTATTTTAATCTTATTAAAAAGATACACATAGAATCTAGATTAGAGGTTTAATTGAGAAAATTTGACCTCTAACGAGAAGAGTATTGTGTAGACGAACATTTTAATGAATATGTATGTTTGTTACACCTTTCCGCTCAATCAGATGAACGGATTTGAATGGAATTTCGCGTGATTAGAATTCAGGCAGGTAAAATAAACCAGTAGTTTGATGATAAGGAAACGAAGATAATCTAAATAAAGACTGGTGACCTTGTAGTCTACTAATATTGAAAGAAATAAAAATATTTCTATGTCCTCCTGCTTCTACACGTAGTTTTTTGAGTTGGAATCGGAAAGATTATTATTCGACAAAAGAAATACAATAATTGTACAACAATCTTCAAATCAGTTCATAATATTTTTCTACGAGTATTCCTTAGGTAGACACATTGTATGCACAAAGAGAAAACTTTGAAATTGCTCTAACAACCGTATGTGTCTAGCAGCAATATCAAAGCACATTAACTCTACAAATGACGGTTTGTTAGACAATACAGTATCCCGTACATTGTTTATAAAATTACACCTTTTATACGTCTCTTATAGTCGCTTAAAGAAAGTGACTTACGAACGAACGTAGAGGTTTTCACGATACACCTGCGGGCCATAATGTTTTTATTACTGCTATTCTATTGTGCTAACATATTATGTGGTTATTGTGTAACCAAAGCACACCTTTGTACTATATATTTATTAATTTGGGAGCTTCTTTGTTTATGAATATTCAACTCAATGTCAAGTTGTGTTCAAATCAACTGTTTTTGAAAACACTTAAACGGATTTTTGTCGTGGTTGTATTTTGATTACTCGTTTAAGTGTTTTATTTCAATGTGTAGTGTTCGTGTAAATCAAAGACATCAACAGTTTTTGTTTATTATAACTCTACATACGAGTATAAGTACACTATTTCACAAGTAAGCCCCGTCTTCAAAAGAATTCAATGAAATCCTAATTCTCCAATGGTATGTGTAGGAGGCGTCAACATGCGTGGCGACCAGAAATGGCCACCTCAGTCCGTGAAGGAGGCGGTCGCAGCCGAGAACGAAGCGAGGAGACAACTCGCCAAGGGACCTGCTTGCAGACCACGGAAGGTATAACAGATAATTACATTATGATCCTATTCACATGATACTACTTTAATATTGAAGCCGTCTTTAATAAACCGCATTGTACTTAAAACATAGATTAAATTTCTTGAAATTTGCTTTTTAAAATTGATTAAGCTTAGCTTAAAAGTAAAAAGAAATTTAGATTACTCGAAGCAACATTTTTTTTAAATATGGTTAGATATCTTGTAGATCTTTAAACTGTATTTCTAAATATATGTTGTAAATTATGTAAATAGTTAAGATAAAATATTAGTATTTAAAGAGAAATAGATTAGTTTGTTACCTTAATGCATGCTTTAAAAGATTTTTAATTACTTACTAATAAATAAGAAAAGTTTTGTGCAAAATAAATACAATATGAATTTAAAAGTTAACCATATGATATCATTATATTGCACACTACCATGTATATAAAGAAGAACACTGTACATACCTTAAAAACGCACTGCAAACATTTTTACATGAGCACTTCGTGTTATGACTAACAAAATAAACACTGCACACTTAATGCAAATATAAATTAAACAATATGATGATAAAGAAACGAATTTGAATTATGAACAATATCGCGTGATGGTGAACAATCGTTATCTGTTTTTAGCTGCGCCAATATTCGCTTGCCGAATTAATCTCGATGAGCGAGGCGTAGGCTAGCGTACATGTACGTAGTTCGCGTACACACGTACGTAGTTTGCGTACTCGCTGTACCCGCACCGGATTTAACGCCTATTGTAAGTGGCCTGGATGTATCAACCTCTTCTAACTGACTTCGGTGGAGGAAACGTCTGTTTAGAGATTAGCAACATACATGTCGGCATCACTTAGGCTTGGCTACACGACTCTTTTCACATTAACGTCATTAGATCACGTAATCAACTAAATGCATTGTAACTGTAACAAACATATTTATACAGCTTTGCGTAGGTTTGCCTTGTAACTAAAATTGACAGGACCAGCTCGATTGCATGTTCACATCAAGACTGTTGGATGGAGGAGTTTTAAGATTGATAAGTTGGAAATTATTGTATCGTTTTATTGTTATCAACCAAAAGGGACGGTTAATATTGTATTATGAAGTCTTTGAAACATGACTGAGAATCATTTTGATGATTTATGTTGTAATAAACTACATTTCATGGAGAAATAGTTACTTTTTAAGTTAACACTAAACTATATGTTTAGGATTTCGATGACATTCTGAACTACGGAATACGTACCGTACTGTTGCCTGATGAAAATATGAATGTAACTGTCAACCAGTATGCCTCAGACGCACAGATACGCCATGGCATTGAATGTCTCATACTAAAACGGATTGTAATTTAATCTATGTATTCACAGGTAAAGAAGGACTACACTTCATTCTTCGCACAGAATGCTCTGAACCAGAACTACCCCGGCTACCGCGCGCCGCCCGGCACGCAACACTTTGAAGACCATTCGGGCCGATCTTCATACTAAACTAGCCACTAGGTACTAACACATTCACACAAAGAATATCCACATTAAACATATCGTTTTAATTCGAATCAAATCTTTACAGTTCTCAATATAAGGTTCAAAATCGTTTAATATAAAGTACAAAATTTTAGTGTGGATAAATCACCAATAGGAACTTAATTTCTGTCGTTATCATTAACGTTCTGTGTCTAGATTAATGGAAGGGGGTAATACCGTAAGTGATAACGATAGTAATACACAACTGAATACATTCATCAAATCAATCTGTTGAAACTATGTAGTGTATGTACTTGTATTGACTTTAGGCGATAAAGTCTTGGCGCATGTACAAGATCGGTACTTAATAGGATTAAATTAACTTTAACATTTATTATTTAGTTTCGTAAGTTAATAATAATAACAAAAATCACATTTAATATATTATATGCTCCTTTATATTATATAATAGTCACGCAAATTAAAAATATATCATTGACGAATTTACGCATATCGATAATGTCACGTGTGCGGCTTTATTTATTGCGAACGTACGCGAAAATGCTTATTAAAAATATGTATATAATGCTCAATTTCCTGTATCATAAATATATTCCTTGTACAATGATTGAAGAAATGTGTTTATGAAATCGGATTGTCCTTCGCTTGCGCCAAAGTTAACATTCGTAACACTATTGGCTAAGCTTTATTTCTACCTAGTCATGATGAGATTATACGATTATTTTGTATATAAAATGTTGAAAATGACTTCGACAATTTGGTATTACAATGTAATTTATATTTTAAATAAAATTATATAAAAATGCCTATGAGTGTTTCATTTACAAATAAAACAACATTTGAATAAAACAATGATAAGTATTATCATATGAAAATATTATATTATGTATGTACAACATGTACATTTGCTTACCAAAATTGTGTAACAATAATAATATTATAAAAAGCGCTTTTTATTCAACTATAGGTGGACCATTTAGTTGTTCATAGAAACCAAACATTTTAAGCAATGTAGTTGTAAGAGGTCTACGCTTAAACGATGGAATTCAAAAATTAAAATTAAGTCAAACGTCGGTAAATACATAACGATAAAACATTATTATTTAAACATTATTAGGAGAGGTATATGGTACATAGTATTAGAATGGCCAACCTTATATATCACAGAGGTAACCACAATATTTACAAAACATGTTTCACACTTTAACTAATTTTAAAGCCGAAATTATAATAAAGTTCAGTATCAAATATCATTTTTAATAAATGCAATTAAAACATTAACATTCCATAATTATTTATATTCTAGGTTAAAAAGTAATCTTAATTCTTAAAGAGAATAAGATTATTAGACATTCATTACATTTAAGGAGAATGATAGTATGAGGGACGCTTAGATACAACTTGAATACACACATATACGTTTATATTTTAAACTATGCTAAGTGGTTGTTTTAGGAAGATTTGTATGAAGTTTATTCTCAAATCTTTTAAGTAGAGATCAAGATTTGAGTTAAGCTGTTGACAGCTATTTTAGCCCCACATTTTTGCATCTTTTCCTACAAATATTATGTTTTTGTATATTTTATGCTAAGGGCCTATTTCACGATCTTCAAGCAAAGTTCCGAGTACAAGTTTTGTCTTTGTCACTTGATATAAAGTAAGAAAGAGTCAATACTAACTTAACTTGGTGAGTAAATGTACTTGAAGATCGTGAAATAGGCCCTAATTCTCTCATAAATGTTGGGTACGGCAGCAGAAATCACGGTAACGCAATGTTAAAAGTACAATAACAACGCGCTAACTACTATTAATACCATCTAAATATACATAATACATACTTATATCATATAATAAATACAATGCGTCCGACATTTTACCATTTCCCCTCTAACTACGAGATTACTGTAATTTTACATTATGGAATTTTGGAGTCTGTAGTGTTGTCTTTTAGATTAATGGAAACCAACTTATGTTTAGTAAAACTAGAGTATTTGATTGTTTCACAATAATAAATGGCCAATGTTTATACAGCTGTAACTATAGTTTTCCCATCCTTTCATTCATGAGTAACCTTTCGTTTGTAACAACGAAACAAAATGTCGATTTACTAACGACCGATTAACAATTATGAGGAAGATTTTAAATGAGTTAGTAATAAATACACAATAGATAAATCGTAAATAACGAATTGAAATCACAATAAACTAAATTATGAATGTTTTAGTTTTAATTACTTAAAATGGTTTATACCCTGTTTTAAATTTTATAACAAAAGGTATTAAAAATAAGGTTAGTAAGAGTTTTAATTAAAAACAAGATTGTTTTACATAGGAGCCAATGATTGTCAACTAGGTTTTGTGACTTTAACAACAACGACATAACGTCTATTTTCCTAAGACATTAATAAAATGTTACATTATTAGACATGTCTGATTATATTAAATATTCCAAACATGGATAAAATTTAATAATTTTAACAATTTTATTTTTATTATCTCAAGTGGAACTACGGAACTCTTTATAAAAGCAGTTTTTCACTGTGCAAAAATAATGCGTCTAATCTATTATTGTATGTTCTAGTCAAACTACAGCGGCATCCGAGAACTAGAACATTCTAGTCCGTACGGCAATCGTTACACGGCGCGGACGGAGTCCCGTGACAACACTAATCGTTCAACTGTGGCTGTGATATTTAAATCCACAACAATTTTTAAATAAGCTCATAATTTAATAATAAACAACCACATTTCATTAGAAAGAGATAGACGACTGTCAGGCCAATATTTGTTGAGCCGACTATAGTAAATTAGCTGTTACGTTTATTAGAAAGAGATAGACGACTTATGAGGCGAACATTTGTTGAGTCGACTATGTTAAATTAGCTGTTTTTAGTGTAGACTGATCTTTGCACAAGTTATTAGTATGACGTAATAAGACTTCCCAATACAAACGCATAGTAATGATATAAAGACGTGTTCATACGAGTGAGAATCCTTGTGTTTGCTGTATGGC
Source organism: Timandra comae (assembly GCA_958496195.1). Lineage (NCBI taxonomy): Eukaryota > Metazoa > Arthropoda > Insecta > Lepidoptera > Geometridae > Timandra > Timandra comae. The sequence continues at coordinate 4,336,837 of OY292360.1, forward strand.
TTGAATCAGGTAGTACTTTAGACGTTCCTTAGTCTTGTATCGCGGTAAGTCTAGTAGATTGAAGCAAGTGTGAGCAACTGGGTAGTATCTGTCGTCTGCCACTGGTTGGATCCTAATCTGTAATTGATGAAACTAAGTCAATACGCATATAGGGAAAAAATGGAGAGGTCGGATTGGCGAAAAATCGCCAACATAGTGCAGTGTTAATTGTATTTTCATGTAGATACATACTTATTTTATACAATAAAAGAATATATTAATTATCCTAGAAGACAAGTCGTTAAAACCTTAAAAGTAAGGACTAGAAATAACTTATGTGTCTTGTTCATTTCATATTTGCTTTTAATTAAACTTAATTGTTTTCCTTACCTTAATATCTCTCATTCCCTGTATTGGTACACGATCACTCCCAGTCAGGAACAATAGGAATTTCTTCTTATCTTCTAGAGAGAGCTCGTGGAAGGATTCCCAGAACCATCTACAAATACCATTGAATTAGAATATAAGATTATACGGTATTAATACGAACAAGAGTGGCATGACAGATAGCGGGTTTACGAAATATATTTGTGTAATCCATCCGTAAGGTTGCGGGTTCGATTCTCGTGCGGGGTAAACATTTGTGTGAATCACAAATGTTTATCTCGGTCTGGGTGTGTGTGTGTGAATGAGTGTGTGCGTAGTTTCTGATACCCTAGATACAAGCTTCAAGCTTAGTTAGGGGTCAATTACTATAATGAGATGATGTAGTGAATTATTATGTTATGTTATGTTAAATCCTTCTCTTTTTTATGCTAATAACTGGAGATAGTGATTAAAAGAATTAGAATAAGAACCATCTATAAGTTATACATCTATTAAAGTTCTAACTATGTATTACAAAATGTTACAAACTGTAAATATTACACTAACCTGATTTGCTGATCGGTTGAGCAATAACCATTCTTGTACTCGCAATTTGCCTCAAACAGTTCCCAATCATATTCCTCATTGCCAATAACGACCGACATTAATTCGTGTGATCTAAATAATTTTATTATTCTACCTCCGCAAACCTGAAATTATAAAATTTGTTGGAGTTTTTATATATTTATAGCCGATGGCCAGTTAGTTTTAATTTACTATTGCGAATTTTGTCTTTGATCGACAAAATATAGAATAGAAGTTAGAAGAAGAAGAAGTATAGAAGTTCTGAAATCGTATCCGCTGTTCTTTAATCTCGCTTATACTTGAAAAGTTAGTTTTTCTGTTGCTATAGGAAGATGATGGACTGGTTGATTATCTGATATTATAAGTTTACCTTTTGGAAACCCTGGTTGAAGGCCTTAAACTGATTCTCAACAGATTTATTGAGCAAGAAGTCGACATACAACTCGACGTATTCGTCTTTGTTCTCGTGCGTCACCGCTATATTTTCACCGTCCTCTTTCAATGGATGCACTTGAATTTGATCGAAAACTTCTGTGTTTACGGCGAAGCATAAACTGAAAACCTGTTAAAAGAAAATCAAGTTTGTATCGTCCTGCAAGATCACATTCAACACATAGATTTCTTTAAATCAATCTATCTCTTCTATTGGTATTTGGTAGAGGCAGTCTTATAGATAGAAGCGATGTTAAATTGATGTCAAGCTCATACATATGTCTTCAGTTTCTTCATACTTACATACTTTTACGTCTAAGCTAGGTAAACATCTTTATAAATGGCTCAGAGCCGGGTAGGAACTTCAGTATATTAATGTAAACTACCTATCCTACTAATATTATAAAGCCGAATGTTTGTGAGTGTGGATGTTGGGATGTGTGAATATTTGTTCCTCTTTCACGCAAAAACTACTGAATGGATTTTAATGAAACTTTACAATAATTTAGCTTATACATCAGAATAACACATAGGGTACTTTTTATCCCGAAATTCCCACGGGAACGGGAACTACACGGGTGAAACCGCGGGGCACTACTAGTGTGAAATTTATTACTTACATCTTCAACATCCTCATCAGGGTATTCAAGCAAGCTCTTCAAGCTGTTAGCCAACGTTGGATACAAGTCTGACAAGTCGTCCAACATCACTGATTCACCTAAGACCTTCTTGTACAACACCAGTGGGAACGGAACGTAGATTATTATAGAATTGTATATAGCTAAGCCGTATATCGCGCCTGAAAATATTCATAAAATAATATCTAAACTGATATTGAAAAACATAAAAAGTAAATATATTAAAAAGTAGTAAGAATAATCCTGTTTTGTTTTTTAATATTGGACCTTATTACCTATCTTGTTTTGAAGTCATAAAATTGAATATTTCATATTATCATAATACGCATAAGTATTTTAAAAGACGCCCGTAATCCAGAGAGTAAAACGACAATTTTGGTTAACCAAGACCAAAGACACTGTCGATAACAGTTTGATAGTGTAAAATGTGCGCTGCTCTTCGCCATATGTGCGACGACCTTTAATGTGCCATCTGAAGCAGCTCTTCTTAAAAAGATACACATTTCTTACCAATCAAATAATACATAACATCGTCTTCAAAGGGATTGTTTGAAAACCAGATCATATTTGTTTCTTCGGACTGTTTGAACATTCCGTAAACTGGATCGAATATCTCTTTTAGTAACAATAGGAAGAACTCTTTTTTAACCCCGCCGGCGTCTTCTGCTTCTTCTCCTACGAACTCTACCTGTAATAATTATATTTATTGTAGAACAGTCATTTAGATTATTTTAGAAGACCACGTTATAAATGTAAAGGTCTCATATTTGATGTTCGAAAGGTCAAAAAGATTTATAGTGACTTTTCCCCAGTTCGAAATAATTAGTTCCAAACAGAATATGAATCAGAAATATCCAGGTACATCTCATATTTATATAGTAATGTTCATTCAATATACAAGCCGTGTGCCCAACGACCTACATGCGACAAGACATGATGAAGGCAACTAGCGCTTATACAACAGTCGCTGGTTTATACACCAAACAGCTTTAGCTTAAAATAAGAAGAATACACAATCAAAATGGATAAAATTAAAAAGCTTATACGAACACTTACTTTAAGAGGTTTCTTCAGTTGCGAACTGTCATGGTTACTGATTTGCGTCATTGTATCTCTGACAATATGGTTCCTGGAGACAGTTAGATTGAGGAACTGATCTCTTTGATACTCATAGGTAGGGTCCATAAACAGCCGGGAGAATATCTGTGTGGCCGCCCGAGATATGGCGATCTGCATTTGTAGTTGTTGATCTATCTTCAATAGTAAGGACTTGCATTGCACGTCGAATAGGAACGCGTAGTTACACATGTGTGGTTGTGATGACTGGAGGAGAAAGTAGTGGAATTTAGACCTTATTTGTGGGTTATATAAGGTGTAATTTACATTAAGGCATAGTCATTTGAGACCACAATGTCGATGGTGTTCAAGAACTATATAATGAGTAATGTAAGTTTTTTTAAGTATATGAACTTTTGGAGGATCTACTCCAGTTAAATATTGTAGATGCAAATGACACATAATATTATTATTTCTTTTGAATTGATATTGATATATGTATTAAAAAACTTTGAAGGAAGATTGTTTACAAACTAATAGAGCTGGTACTTTAAGATTAAATATTAATATATGGGGCGTATATTTATTATTTACAAAATAAATTTCTAATGAGACGAACACAAATATGACAAGATACATACATTTTGATCTGAAAGCCAGTTGATGTAATCCGTAGTGATATCGACGTAGTTACAGAGATCTTCGATATAGAAACACTCGGCCGGTATTTTAGGCTTCTTCGGATTAGTAAAGTTTATTTTGTTTAGCGACGCCAATGTGTTTAGTATTTGGATTACACTGTGAGTGAACAGGATTTTCTGGAAAACAAAACACTTTATTAATTACTAGCAGCGCCCCGCGGTTTTGCTTCCGTAATTCCCGTGGATATTCCCACGGGAACTAAGGGAGCAAAAGGCGCGGGGGGGAAAAAAATATAGGCCTCCTTGACAAACGAGCAATCAAACACGGAAAATTTTCTTTAATTATGTTCCTAAGATTTGCGCGTTGGACCAAACAAACAATCTCTTCATCTTTATAATACCTATTAGTATACGAGTAGATATGAATTATAAGGCTTTTCTCTATCTAACAGAAAGTGAATAAAATCACAAAGTTTGTTTGTATGACGTCTTAAGAAACTCTTTAACAATGCTACTCGCGTAGTTCACAAGACATTGACAATGGTAAGTCGGTAATATAATAACATAAAGAATGATGCTGTTACCTTATTAGCGCGTACAGAGGGTTGCATAAGTTCATAAACAATAACGCTTTTGAATATATCGACGAGCATTTCGAAGTATTCCGTGGTTTGCGCCTCCCACCACAGGTTGACTATTCTTTGTGGATGCGTCGATAGGTTATTGAATGCTTCTGCAAAAGGGCCCTGTAGTAACAAAATATGTATAAATTGTATTGTTAATTCTGGAGTAATTTTATATGTAAGTACTTATACCATATTTTTACAATGCATGTAATTAATATCTTAACACAATCCGATGTTGATACTATTGGAACAAGTGTCGTGTAACTGATTCTGTGCCACTCATTTTGTAATGTGAATTCGAAACTAATAGATTGTATTTATCGTTTAAAAATGTTGTCTTTGTGACCCTTGATGGTCGCTATTTTGGAATTTCCAATGTTATTTGCATACTGTGTCAACTGTGTGTAAGTTATCCATAATTAATAATGGTGTCATTTTTCGTATAAGGTATACGAAAAATTACACCATTAGCATATCTTATTCAGTTTATTAGTCACTAAATAATAAATGTACCTGTAGTTCAGGATGTCTCCGTGGATTCCTCATTTCGTGATAGAGTGGCAATATCAGGAACATTCTCAGAGCTTCCGCGTCCGGAGGCGATACTTTCATCTTCTTTATTATATTGTCCGTTAGGTGACTGAATATCTGGAAAGAATTTTAACATTTAATTTTAAAACTGAGTTCTTATATAGCAACTATCAAATCTTCTTTTCTCTACCATGTAGTTTTGATTTAGTGTCTTTTCCATTCACGGGTCTATTAAGGAGTCCCGGTCTTTTGGAAGGCTAGTATGGGGCCAAAGCCAACACACGGAAGCCCTTTGACATATTTAATCTTGTGTAAAGAATGCACAATCCGGCGACTATCCCTGTATAACACTATAAAATGCATCCAAGGACAGTCGTCGGTTCTGCTGGGACTATTGCAAATATATGGAAAACTACGACTGGGTTATGGGAATGGGATGTTTAATGGACTGGATATTGGGGAACTATGGGTATGATTTACTGTCTTATTATTATTACACATTTATGGAATAAAAATTTCAATAGACTTCATAACTAACCCAATAAATATAGTAGAAACTTTTATACAATGTTTTAGACTAGACTCACAATACCAACTCTGTCAGTTCATCCAATTAAAAGGGTTGAAATAAAAATCAAACAAAATGAATTAATGAAAATAAAAGAAAGTAACAATAAATTCCATAATAGCACAATTTATATTTAAACACTTACAAGTTCCTTAATAGAGGAATTTTCGAATCTGCTGACTAGTGTGAACGCTTCTTCTGCCTTCTTCACATCGACACCGGACATTTTAGTGTTGCACCCGTAGTGAGCATTGTTTGGTAACAAGAACGAACCGTTCACACACGCTAGAGAACCGAATACGGTCTCCAAGTATGCCATTAGGTCCTGGAAATTTATATTGGGATTTGTTTTATACAGACAATTGATTCAACGTCCAATACACACGTTTTCCATTTCTTTATTCTTTTATACCACTTATTCTTAATGTAAGGTGCCAACCCTGGTGGGGCAAAATCCACCGACATTTTTGTCTAGTGTATTCTGCCCCACTAAAACGAATTAGTGGGGCAGAATACACGGTTTTTTTTTTGACATGCCACTTTGCCCCACCAGTGGGGCGCCTTGGTGGGGCAAAGTGGAATGATTCATATATATAAAGTGTCAGAGTATAGCTAATAAAAAAATAATAATATAGCTTTTGTCACTCAAGTTATTTTATCATTGCGTATCTATTTTCATATTCTACTTTTTTAAATATAGGTCCAGTTATTTTTAGTTTATTCTTTAAAAACTCAGGTACAAACCTGATTTGACACGCAAAGAAGATAATATATAATGAATATGTGAATAGTAGATATCTTTTGTTTCCAACATGCATCAGACTAATTACTATCTCAGAATTGGTAGAAAATCTCGGACATATTATTGTAATAGTAATTTTACCTGATTAACAACATCGCTGTCTTTAAACACTTGACACGTAGCCAACTTAGGTACAGTAAGCGTGAGTATCTGTTTCGCATGTTCTGGCGTTCTAAAGTCAACTGACGACGATTTATCCACGTTCAATACGAGAAAACTGTGATCACCTCCCGCGAACACTTTGATGTTCCCTTTGAACGCGTCTGGCGGGAACTGAAACGAAAACTTACATTGGATGACAAATTGAAACTTTGTAAAGCAAACAACACTGTCAGGATATTTTCAACTTTATAACGTATGTAGTAAGATCTAGATTATTTATACGGAATTTGAAAAAGTATAGGTAATTAAGAGTGCATTTAAAGGTCAATTTTGCATGTATCATGCACTCGAATTGAAGCAAATGCTTTCACATGCAGTAATTAAGTACTGATTACTACAAGGGAAATTTTGTATAAGAATAATTAAAAAAGTTAATATTTTTGAATAAAAATTGATTAGTAAACTATTGTAATCACTGACATTGTTGTTTACTTACTTAAAAACCAAAGTCCCTTTGTAATAAACATGCAAATATATTATCTATATACATTTATTAGAACATGCTAAATGCTACATAAAACAAATAATATATAAGAAAAGCATTGAACTATGTATTCATAATACACTAAATATAGTTAGTGTACAATTGTACATATGTTATACTATGCACTAATCGATAAATAATGTTTTCGTAAATATAGAATTGACTCAACATGTAGTTTAGATGCGGCCGCACTGCAAAATTTAGCGATCGACGAGCCCTCGATTTTGGATTTCTTCTTTGGCTAGAGGAGATACCATATATCTATTAGTATATCACGCAAATTGCCGAGTCAAAACATAATATAATGCGACAAAAGCGATTGTAAATACTAAAATGCATGCAAATAACTTGTGCATAAAACTAATTATGGTAAAATATATTCTACGTTTACTCAAATGGCTACTACGTACTATTCACCTTGATTGGGCTTGAGCTTTCTGTCTGTATCAAAAATAATTTGTGTCAGTTCTTTTGTATATAATTTACGATATATAAGCGGTCTTTGGTACTTATCATGCAATATTAAAATAAAATTTTTATCTAAATACATTATAAAAATATATTAAATATAAGTACTTAATCAAAGTTTTAAGTGTTGTCAATTTGTATAATTTCTGTTCAAAAATCTATTTTTTAAATTGTTCTTTTAATAGTACATGGCTTTTTATATTGAAAAGATATTGTATATAGCTTGTTGTTACATGTAAATGTTATTAATAAGAATAGGTATGCCGAAGCATAAGCACTAAGTAATATATTTTTGAGAAAGACACCCATTCCAATAAAGTTTTCCTCAACCATTTTTTATTAGATCAATATAAAACACTCATTAAATCAATATAAAACATTCAATTCAAAAATATTGCGATAATAACAAACCACGTTAATGAAGCGATCAAACGACATACTTTATATCATTAGTTGGCATATCAACGCATAACTTTCAAACCTTTCAGAGAAAAAATACGACATTTATTTGGTAAATTAAGATTTAAATCATTTGGATAGTTTAAGTAACATATAATTTGAATGTATGATGTTTATAGAACATGATTGTTATTTATAAATTTACTGTTTTTTCTAGTAATTTAACAAGTTTGTAAATGTTTTAAATATACGATTGCTGAGGTGGCAGATTGAAGATTGAATTACCATATTCTTTTTTAATTAAAACATTAAAATCGATTTTACAGCACTTCACTCAAATTGCTTTAGCCCATAAAGAACTTTGGATGGATGTGCAATCTGTATATTTTTGTAGAATTAGCCAGGGTCACAAAAGTAAGTCCTTACGAATTTGTTATCATAACTATCACACACTCGACATGCCAAACCAAGCATTCGCGTCGTTTATCAATAAATACAAGCTATATTGTAAACAAAAAGAGGTAGATAGGTCAAATGCGCTCCAGAAACAGTAGCCTGATTTTAAACTAAGCAATTAGCATACAATTGGGACCAAAACAATATGACTCTTTTCTTTCTACGTCTTATCTAATAATGGGACGCAATTTAAAAATCGCCTCCCTCATGTAGGGTAGGCTCGAGCCCTTCGGTGGGGACATTATATGAATTATGAGCTGATGTTGACAATGAATTCGATTTTTAAATCGAATGTGATCCTATCGACCTCTTTTTCGTTACAATAGGTGGGACACAAGCGATCGCCTCTCGAGGTAGGTACTGACCGGCGCGTCGTCGGCGGGCGCGAAGGGCACGGGCGTGGGCACGAGCGCGAAGGCCATGTGCGGGCAGCCGAGCTGGCCCCTGGCCCCGTAGCCGCACGCCAGGATGCGCTCGCCCACGCGCACCAGCACGTGCCGCCGCCCGCACGCCACCTGCGTCACCGTGCTGCCCATCAGCTCCATTATCTGGGGACAAGAAGAGATCTTAAGATCCTGTTCAGCGAAACCCGCGCGGTATGTACCATAGCGGTACTCTACCCATAACGGTCGCGACAAAACAACTCACGAGTTTCTGTTTCACTAGTATATACCCCGGTAACTTTATTTTTATAGGTCATAACGTGAAGTTTAATAGCCTCTACTTCTCGAGAAGTGGTCTATCTAAAATAAAGATTATTTTTATTAATCAGTACAATATAAATTAATCAATGCCTACTTTTCTCGGCACGAGTTCGTCCTTAGTAGTGCCGTGTCCGGTCTGTCCGTATTCTCCGGTCCCACACGTGAACACACCTCCGTCCAATGTCAGGAATACAGTGAAGTCCTCACCGCACTCTATGTGGCATACCTGGAACGAAATGTGGCTTAAACATACACATACGTCTACTTAAATATCCGGAAAAATATCATTAGGTGATTAATTTAAAGAGTTTGTGTTTTTATCTAAGTTACAAGTGCTGAATAGACATTTTTCTATCCTATTATTCTAGATATGGGCGGAACTTCGTTATACATTGGGTTTGACCGAATTTCGGCAGATTGAAATTCAGTAGAAATGCAGACTAATTTTAAGGCCCGAAGTAATTTCATGAAAGTTTAATATGTGGACAAAATATTAATAAAAATACTAAGTCATAAAATGCCATTTTTCAAACATACCTTAACATTCCTTAGCAATTTTAAATGAGACGGATAACATTTATTTTCTCTATCTTGTAAACCCAATTGTCCGTGTGTATTTTTACCCCAGCCAAACACCGCACCAGATCTTAAAACATATTAATTAATATAAATAACATTATCAATTACAATTACAAATGCATTATCACTCATTGCTTATATAAACCAACACTATCTGACCGCATATTATGATAAAGTCATTTGTTAAAAATAAAAGCATTACATGTCAAACAAACATGAATCTAGAATTTTCTGGAATAGTCGTTAGAGGAAGATAATAATCTATTATGTTGTACAAATAAGAAAACTCAGAAAGAAGTATATTTTACTTTTAAGTTGTACAAATATACTTGTTACTAATTAGTCATTTAATATGAAGATTAGTGATAAATTTTACAGTTATCAACAGTACTAAACATTATTTTAATTTATTTAAAAAACAATTAATTTTATTTGATTTTATGGCCCATTATTACCTGTTAAATAAATCATGAATTCTGTGTTATGTGTATATACTTACTTAGACAAAACAAAAGTATGGTTACTGCCACAAGCAATAAGAGCTATAGGAACACCAAGTAATGAAGTTATCTGTTGAGGAGTCATCTCTTTATTGGTCATTGTTCCGAGGCCACATTGCCCGTAACTATTTGCACCCCATGAGTATAAATCACCATCTGTAAGTTGAATAAATATTGTAAAAAGGAAACTAAACTTTTTTTTTTAATATTCAATAAATTACAATAAAATCAGCATAAACAAAGTATCCAACATGGAAAGAGATAATTGCGGAAAAAACCCACATAAGAGTAAGGAATAAATTCATGTGTCTGACAGTTTTTTCTACAATGATATACAATAAGACTGAAATGAATTTGAATATCATCAATATGTATGTTTAAATTGCATTATTTATATCCTTGAACCTTGGGTATCTTTCCATCAGATTCTTACATACAAATCAAAGCGGGTAGCAACTAAGATCAGATTTATCAATGAAAGGAAACAATTCATAGTCTGTAAATGTTTTATGTATATTATTATATTTATCATTAGGTATAGAGAACTATAGAATAAGGTGTGGATAGATATCAGTGATAGATAGACATATTTGAAGGAGACCTTCACTTTGCATGGGATGAGCTATATGAAGTTAATTCTATGCAAAAACCTTAAACTTATCACACTAGAAACAATTTTAGAAAACTAGGACTTACAAAAAACACAATATTGATATTAAATCTATGCTAATGTTAAAAGGAGCATAGTTTTTTGGTTGAACACATTTCACAAATTCATTTCAATACATCTCAATAACTACTAAATCAATTTGAAAAAATATTTTTGCTTTTAAAAATACACTGTATTATCATCATCATCATCAACAGCCTGTACTTGTCTACTGCTGGACATAGGCCTTTCCAAACTCGCGCCAATGTGCCCTGTCGGCACTGTATATCATATTGTAAAACCACAGTGCAAAGCTAATATAATACTTACTATTTGTTAATGCAATAGAATGATATGAACCACTTGCAATCTGTATCACTTGTCTTGTTGCTAATCCTTTCACAAACTTGGGTTTATCCTGTGCATGTGAGCCGAGGTTACTGCCGAGTTGCCCCATACTGTCCGACCCCCAGCTAAATGACTGACCCCACTCATCAACGGCTATTGAATGCTGCATGCCACATGATATTAATGATATAGTGCAGTCTTTGAATGTTTCAACTAATCCTAGAAATAAAAAATATATATAAATAAGTTGCATGTTTTTAGTAATACAGTTGAGTTGGGGTTGGATTTGCAGTAGGCTGCCTTTTAGTTATAAACATGTTGTACATGGTACACCTCTACAGTGCTGGTAGGTATAGTTTATGTTATATTTTATACTTCCTTAATTCCTAGAATGCCAACAATAAATCCTATGTAATCTACACTAATATTACAAAGAGGAAAGATTTTATTGTTTCTTTGTTTGTAACAAATAGACTCCAAAACTACTGAACCAATTTAAAAAAATCTTTCACTAATGGAAAGCTAAGTTATCAGTGGGTGACATAGGCTATATTTTATCCCCGTATACCCACGGGAACGGGAACTACGCGGGTAAAACCGCGGGGCGCTACTAGTTAACAATAATGATAGAGAAAATACATGTGAGTTTATTTTTTATTTTTGGTTTATTTACTTTTTTTATTAATTTATAATTTGCATGTGTTCAAATAGTTGTACCATTCTAGAAACAACACAAATATAACATTGTAAAACAAATACATAACTAAATTGAAAAATAAATACATACCAGGACTTTTCCCTTCTTTTGTTTCTGTGTGACGGCCCAGTTGACCCACGTCGTTACTCCCACATGAGTATAAATGCCCATTATTCGTAAGATACAGTGTATGGAATTCACCAGCAGATACTACTTTAACATGTTTGCTCTCCTTCCATTTTGCCAGTGTGGGCTTTATCACCTGAAATTGGTTTATTATGGAATAATTATCTCTAACAATCCCCTTTTTATTGATTCTGATTTAATAACTATATTCTATTAAGAGACAGCCAAAGGCTGAAGGCATTTGAATAGTCTATCAAAAATTATTTATTACATATATAGATGAATCAACTTTATACCCAATAATTGAAGTTATTACATAAAAACAAATATATTACCAAATCAATAGCTTCAGGTCCATCAACGCAGAGTTCATGATGAGTTGCATTACCCCAACAAAACATTTTGCAAGCTGAATTAATTACCACTTTTGTATAAAACCTTTTGTATATAACCTCTATTTACGATTCTGGTCAGTCTAATTGAACGGAGGTAGTTGTGGGATATTGGAATTGCTTTAACGGTTCCTAGTTAATTACATTAAATTTACCGACCACATTCTTTTAAAAATTAATTTAAAATACATTTTCAAATCAAAAGTCGAGAACAATCTTCAACTTCGTCGTCTCGACTTGATGTTTTACTTTTTTTTCATGATTTCTTTTACATCATTATGTCAATTGTCAATGTCATTAAGCTATCAATTTCATTTTAATTAGTGTGAAGTTAGTTACAAGTGTTAAAACATGGTCAGGCCGGCTCCACACGTTGGCCCCAACGCTACTCGTCCAACATATGGATCTAGAAAATGGAATTGGTCCCAACGTTGGGGCGGGCGTTGGTAGTTGGCTGGCTCGTGTCGGTTTCATCAGGAATCTGCGCCAACGTTGGCGATCCGTCCTCACGTTGGCGCTTTCGCACCATCCAATAATATGGGACGCAACTCGAAAGGATCATAAAATAAAAAATATTAGCTGATACATGGCGCACAATTCAACATAATATGGGAATGTTTTTTTTTCCAGTAACAAATATGTATAACTGTGCACTCAGTATTGTAAAAGCGCTCAAAATGAGCAGTTTCGATTTCTGTATCGGACATCTTCACATTGGCCCTGACGGGACTTGTGAGCCAACTTGTAGACGCCTCACCCAATTCGCAGTCCAATCGTCTCGATGTAATAGTCCATATATGCAATGCATAAGAGAACTTTATAGGCATCTCTTTCTGTATTATTAAGCAGTAAATAATATCATAATCTAATAATATGGTATGATGCAGATGTGGCGCTACTCTAATTTAATGCATTTCGACGGACACTTCATGTTCAAGATGATACTCCTCCCCTCTACCCTAAATACATGCACTCTGCATGCACTACATGGAGCATCAGCAGGCAAGCTAAAGGGTAGAGTAGCGTATTTCAGGGTAGGTAGAGATCTGAGAGTAGAGCAGTAGCCACTAACTAGCCAGGCTAGAGAGACAAAATATTTTATTTGGTTAACAGTTCGGCAAAATTTTGGAAAGTTATCCCCCCGGTTTCATATATTTAGTAGGTGTTGCCAGTCTCAAATAACAAAAAAACATTCAACAACAACGTAATACAAATATTAAAGTTAAACATTCAACAAAAACGTAATACAAATATTAAAGGTCAGTGTGACCTTTCTTTTTCGCCCTCCCTGTAACCAATGCTGCCCAGCTTCAAATACAACTCTAGCTACAGCCCTGGCTACCCCTGTTCCAAATTTCAAGTTAATCGTTTCAGTAGTTTCGCCGTGTAAAGGTAACAGACAAACAGACCGAGTTACTTTCGCATTTATAATATTAGTAACGATTATTAAGGACATCTCTATATTATTCAGACCATTGAATTTTTAAACAAATAATAATTTATTTTGAAACATACCGTATAAGATAATTGCATTTGTGTATTTTGACGGCGCCAGGCATAGACAAAATGGTGCCAAGTCTGGAAAAATGACCAATAATTAAAGACTAAATCTACCCCATCCGTGCGTCTGCCGTACGTCCCATACCCCGTCAACTAAACCCGCTGCGCGTGAATAAACAGGCAAACTTAGTACAGTTCATAAGTTTAATAACAACCAACAACTGTAGTTTTTGTCGCGGATTTAAAACTATTAATTTAACCCACTGGGTCTACGTCGTCGCTACTATTTACTTACTGCTTGACTGTCTCTTGCCTTGAAGTAAACTGTCCACTTATGAATACATAATCATACAATGTGATTATATTTGTAAAAAGGAATAAATCCACTATCAAAAAAAAGTTAGAGTGCGCTTCATTAACGGTAGAGTTCTAAACTTGCTTGCTTCGTGTAACCGATGTTTCTTTATGACTTGACTAATGTAAAGAAAACTTCCTAGGAAGTGGGGTAAAAATATAGTATTGCCATATTTTACACGTATAATGAGAGAAAGAGAATATAGCTCTCTCTTTCTTTCTCTATATATTGATATTGCATGTATATAGTCTATGTATAGGTAGGTAGGTGATTTCTTTTACATAGAAAGAAATATAGATGGATGGTCGGTCGGGCGACGTTCGGCCATATTTGTTATTGTGCTGAATTGGATTTATTTTTAACGTTTCACTGAACTTCAGATAGAAAGTTATCATTTTGTGATGTATTTTATTTTCTTGCAAGTAATTTTTAAGAATTTTGAAGTTGTGATGTAAACTTATGATCAAACAATCGAGTTATGGTTATTCATTGACCGTGGTCTATTACCCCCAGTGGTAATTCGCTGAAGTGTTCCAGCGAATTTTATTGTGAATTTTTACGGAAATCTCACTAAGGTGGCGGGGGCATCTGGTAGTAATGGAAAAGGGGGACGACAAGCTGCCCCAGTCGATGTGGGGTCTCCCCTACTCGACTGGGAGGAAGGAGACCATTTCAGCTTCGAGGACTCTGAAAGATTCGAAGAGGACTCATTGTGCAGTTGGAGTTCTGAGCCCGAGAGTTTGTGTAACAACTGGCGAGGATGGAGACGACCCAACCCTCAGAACACGTTTGGCACCCGTTCTACAAAGAAATCCTTTCAAGGTAACACTATACAGCTGATCCTTTGTTTCGAAATCTTTAGACCTATCATTTTGCTTATTTTTCAATGATATTGTGTATGATTTTTAAATAAAAGTAGTTTTTGTGTTACAATAATTGTTTAGAAATCATTATTTTACCAAACCTTCAAGGTAGGTATATGTTTAGTATCATATATATGCCTACTTAATATATACAACACAATACATGCTTGTGTATAAGTATTATGAACAGGTGCTGTGAAGTCATTTACCTTTAGTGTACTGAACAGTTAATAATACCCTATGGTTACAAATCCCTGCATACATACTTGTACCTTTTTCTTTGTTTTGTGGCTTATGCATCGTGGGCATTAATTCAGAGTGAATGGAAAGTCTTTGATTCTGTTGATGCTTTCACTACTTTCACTGTTTTTGTTAAACTTCAATTAGTACCTACCAAGTAACTTAAACTTAATATATTTAAGCTCTTTCTACAAAATGTTATACTTAGAATTAAAGTAAGCATGCTCTAAATTACATTTTTTATGTATCCTGCTCACCACTTACTAAAACAGAAGTACCTACTTATCTCTATTATCACATGATATTTTTCATATCTGCATGATAGGATCTCTTCAGTTAGACCTATTTTATATCAATAATATAATTTTGTGAGAGGGCCTTGATTTAAAATTTTTTTGTAAATGAAATCTCAGATACGGAATGAAAACATCAAAGTCCTTGAAATGAGTTTATGTATAGATAGGTATAGTTAATATGTATCAATAAATCCTAAAAATCTGTCTTAATCATTTAATACCATTAAAATCACTTCTAAAGATTCACACATGTTCAGTTATATAAGTTGTTCCAAATGTTATTTATAGACATGTGCTTTCTACATTATGCAATATCTACAAATTGATCAATTTGTTAGCAGTATTATGATTCATTTATTGTAAACAATGTTTATGATTAAGAGTAATGAGTTATTAAATGTATAAAGTACCTATGAATACTTAATTAACTTAATAAATTGGATCAAAATATTTGACATATTGTTCACAGACAAAAATGTTTCAACTCTAAGTGAACTGGCTGCTAAGTGCGTAGCGAGTCACATACCATTTGAGTTAGTAGAACATGTCTATCCGCCAGTACCAGAACAATTGCAACTCCAAATTGCATTCTGGAGTTTCCCTGACAGTGAAGATGACATTCGACTGTATTCCTGCCTGGCCAACGGATCAGCTGATGAATTTCAGAGAGGAGAACATTTATTCAGGGACAGAGCCGTTAAAGATGTCTTGCAAATTGGTAAGATAATGTACTTCACATACATTTGCTCTATGCCATAGTGTTGCAATCAAACAATAATGGTACTAATTCAAATAGACCATAAAGTTCAATTTTCCCTGTAGGTTTCCATCTATCAGCAACAGTCACGCTCACCATGCCCCGTGCACAGTTCAATGTGGCCGTCACATTTGACCGACAAAGAATATCGTCCTGCAACTGCACATGCTCGTCATCTGCGCATTGGTGTTCGCACATCGTCGCCGTGTGTCTGTACAGGATACATTTGGTAAGATATCTAAAGAATATTAAGATTTATTCACGTTTTATAGGAATCTTTAGCTCATCATACTAGTGTAGAAGCTGTCTACTGCGATTAAACATTACGCCACTGCAACTTTCATTCTATCTTCGGAAACATTAAACGAGAACATTAAACTCCATTTTGAGATTCATAGATTAGAATTTTATACAGATTAGATTGCGATGCGGCGACGAAATAATGGTGATACAAATATTCCCACTCTTCCTACTTACCAGATTTTCCTCCCATGCGATTTGTAGGCGAATACCTATAATTTTCTGATCAAAACGACATTGAAAATTTAAGGAAATTAAGTAGTAATTACAGACACATTTAATAAATGTGAGAATGTTACAAGACCGACAATTTATTATGACTCAGAAATAATGAACAACAAATACCTAGTACCTATATCACATTAAGAAATATGTTTAGGATATCAGTGCAAAATATAAAAAGAATCCTATGTTTCATGTTCTGATTATAGCGAACAACTGTACCAAATTGTTTCTAAACCTGTCCAGTAGTATCAAAGCCTATTCAATACCAACAAATAAACGAAAAATCAAACCTTTCTTCCTTACAATATAAGTGTAGATTGGCATTAAGACAACATCTGTTTAAAGCCTATTATATATTCAATACAAAATCAAATCTTTCCTCTGTAAATACTAATGTAGATAGACGTAGATTGGCTAATAAGACAACATCTGTCTACAGTTTACTACTGTTTATATTAAATGTTTCCAACACGTGACCCCAATTAGCAGTTCACTGATCAAACTGTCTGTTGCTATTTTCATTACGTAAATATTCCAGGGAAAATTTACGTAATGTATTCATGCGTTAAGGAGATTACCATAACTGTCATAATTAACATGATCTTATTAATTTACGTTGTCGTTAATTAACAATATCTAATAATGATTTTAGTGAACCGTGTTTTCGATATTACGTAAAATTGATATTGCTTATTTAGATTTTAAGTTAGATATTTAATTTAGATCTTAAGCTTTGGTTTGTTTATACGTTTTTATCTCAGGAACTTTTGATCCGATTTGAAAAATTGGTTTTGCGTTAGTTAGTCCTTTTATTGAGAAATGCTACAGGCTATTACAGAGGTCACCGAATGGCCCGAACCGAGGTCCGCTATTCCGGACCGCCGATCTATTTCGGGCAGACATTCTAAACAGTACAACATTTTTGTTAAAGCCAACGCAAGTATGCCTCAGAGCTCCAGTGTCCGAGTCGCTACAGAGACTGCGTCGAGACCAGCTGCAGAAATTCGCACAATACTTGATATCCGAGCTGCCTCGGCAAGTGTTGCCCACAGCTCAACGAATACTGGACGAGCTGCTATCTGCACAGCCCACCCAGATTAACACGACCTGCGGCGCCCCAGACCCCACGGCCGGCGCTTCAGCATACGAATACACGTCATGGTTCTTAGACGAGAAAACTCTGCATAATAACATCAATAAGATACTGGTTAAGTTCTGCGTGCCAGCTCCTATTGTGTTCAGGTAAGTTTTGTATACAATAAAGGCATCCCTTAATTTATTTTCCCATTATTCAATTTCAAGTTTTGATGTAAACAAAAATTGAAATTGGTTTTATTAGCCCCAGAATTACTTATGATTGGTAATTAAAAAACTTGATAATTATACGAGACTCCTATATAATGTAATAAATAATATCCGACATCGATGTACAGTTATTAGTCACCATCAAAAGTAGGTCAACACAGAAATATTAAAAAGAAATGAAATTTTCCTTAAGCAACTTACGTCTTCAATTATTTATGTATCAGGTGATTATAACTATAGTCGAAACAGATAATTAGCTTTTGTAAGTCATTAAAATAGGTTTGAATAAACTGTACTTACATATTTTGACTCTACAAGTGTACATTAGAACCAATTACAGTCACACTTTAACTAGATCAGTGTTTTTAAAATTCGCGACCCTAATAAAAGCTCTCTGTTTCTTACAATGTCTTATGAATATAGGAACTGAAGCAAATGGTTAACATACCTACCCTTTAAAATTATACTTTTTTTGTCTATCAAAGTGCAAGGGGATCGCCAGAAATTTGCAACCTCGAAAGGGGTCGTAAAGTCAAAAAGATTGAAAAACATATATATATAAGTCTCAATATACATGTTTCTTACCCAGCGATGTGAACTACCTAAGTACAAGCGCTCCGCCGGCCGCGGCCGAGTGGTCCTCCCTCCTGCGTCCCCTCCGCGGTCGCGAGCCAGAAGGCATGTGGAACCTGCTCTCTATTGTACGCGAGATGTTCAAACGAAGCGACAGAAACGCTATACCTCTTCTGGAGATCATAACTGAAGAGGTCATGGCTTGTGAACAGGTAAAGTTTGATAAACCTTTTACAATTAGAAATTGCTATTTGTAACTATTAACCAGGCGGCACACCGAAGCAATTTTTTCCAGGCAACAAATATGGCGAGAAACAAATATTGCTCCCATACATTTATAGTACGCACACCAAGACATGTTTGCTTCTTGATAAATGTATGGGGAAAATTGTTGGTTGGACACATTTGCTGTCTGAAAACATTTGTTGCTTTGGTGTGCGGTCGGGTAAACAGGAATGTTAAATTTGTTTTATTCATGGTCTATACATTAAATTGTTCTTGAACTTTCTACCTACATCATCATAACATCTCAGTGCTGTACAGTAAAGTAGTAGGCAGTGATTGGCATACAAGAGCCAAAGAGGACTCAACTACTTCCGAGGTGGAAGAATGTGAGTGAGTGAAGGAGGCTGCGTCGGACAGAAGCCGGTGCTTATGCGCCTCTATCCGACGCAGGCTAGATCACTTGCTTATACGACACGATGACGCGGAAGAGTTGGAAATGTTAGGAAGACCTTTAACCAGCAGTAGGACGATATGGGTTGACAAACCTTTGCTACATACATTGTATTGTTTTTTAATTTGTTTGTAGCAATAAATGATTGTGAATGTGCTGGGTTATAATTTAATTGTTTGTTTTCAGATAATAGTATGGTGGTACAGTACGAAGGCCGCGTTAGTAGCGTGGGGCGGCGGCAGTGGGAAGCACGGAGCGGCCGGGAACTCATCAGCGCAGCATGCTTGCTCGTCGCTCTGTGATGAGGTAACACTTGTATTTACATAAAATATATTAATTATTAAAAAGCAACACATGAGTTTTTTTTCCAAGACTTATTCCCAAATATATTGAATTTCAATTAATTGCTAGAACCATATTTAATAATTGTAACAGGTTGTCGTTCTGTGGCGTCTCGCGGCATTGAACCCCGGTCTGGCACCACACGAGAGAGACACTCTTCATGAACAATTCGCCCAATGGCACATGAAAGTTTTGGACAAGGTAAGAGTATACAGGTATTGTATACATATGAAAACTAAAATGAAAAATATTAAATAAAAGAAGTGTTTTATTTCGGCCCTTTGCTTTTAACCCTTCATGAATTGCAAGCAGTTTATAATTGTGTTTTATTTCTAAAATAGAGGTGCAATTAAAGTTATAAACCTACTATTAAAACATAAATCTATGAAACAATTGCCACTGTAAAATTAAGTTCAACATTTAAACACACCCTTTTAAACTATCCACAACCATATGTACTCCTTTTGAACTATCCAAAAAAACGAGTATCTTTATACACATGTAGGTAGCAAAGAACCGCAACAGCAGCCACCTATCAGGCGCCCACGGGCGCCACACGCCGCGGGCCCACGCGCACCCGCCCTACATCAACGGGATATCCGAGACGGAGGTGTTCCCCGGGTTCCACCCCGCGGTGGAGGCGTGCTTCCTGGAGTGGGACGACTACCCGCTGCCCGGCGTCACCTACACCAAGGACCTCAACCCGCTCTACCATAGTCCGTTTACCATCTTCAGACATGCCGATAAGCAGGCTGATTCTGTGCATCAGGTTAGTTGTTTTACAGTCGTAGAGTAAGTGGTAATTATCAGAGTTTGAATATGGGCTGTAGCACTCTACCACAGAAAGTCGTCGTCAAATAGAAGCTCAAACTACTGCGTGAGAGGAACTCTTTCCCCTGCTATATGAATATTAATCGAAACTTGTCTTTTGTCTCTAGGTTACTTTCAATAATTAACGTTCTTTTAAACGTCTTAGGTGAATTCGTCGAAGGCGGTACTTAACAACGAGATGTCTCTGTCTTACCGACTGACGAACCCCGATCCGGCCCATCGCACTGTGCTGCGAAGACGACATCGCATCAATCTCGACTTGGTGATGCCAGGGCCATCTACTCAAGTATGTCCAATATTATAGTACTCGTATATTGTTCAACAAATGTATGAATGTTCGCTCTAACTTTTGATTTCTGTTTTAGCCTTGTGGATCTAGCGAAATGCCACACGAACCGCCCAGACACTCAGGACCGAGCGATGGAAATCATTCGAGCGTATCTTCCGAAGGTAAGAATACCGACACAATGAATATTAACTCTTACGTCACATATTCGTCGTCTTTAATCAATGTGTTCAATGTGTAATACATTGAAACATAAACATACTACTACTGGAAGCGCGATTTCAGTCCCGTATTTGTCGGTTCCGTGAGAATACTAGGATAAAATTAAATTATACGAAAACCTTCCTCGAGAACCATTCTATTCTACCCATTGGTGAAAATTGGTGTAATAGTTTTCGAGTTTATCGCGAACAGACAGTTGAGGACTTGGTTTTATTGGTAAATTAATACATAGGTTTCTGCGAGAATGAAGAAGAAATACTGCAAGGCAGTAGCGGCGAGACCGAGTCTCATTCATCGAGCTCCCCGGCCGTGTCGTCCGATGATGCGACCCGTCGCGTGTCGCACGACGACTCGGTGTCGGACGACGAGTGCAACATGTACTTCTACGACACCGCCGCCGCGCGACGACTTGTGGCCTCCGCTGGTGATGGAGCTAGTTCGCCTACTGGGGTAAGGAAGATCATCATTTCATAAGTAGAATATTTAGTAGCGTTCCGGCATTTTCTGTCATCAACGACCACGACTGACTAAAGTTGTGATATTTTTTTTAAGGGTAAATAATAGGTATGCAATGTGTGAGTTGCATTTTAAGATTTATAAAAATGTCTCGAAATACCTTGGAGATTCGGTCGTCTAGGAGCATGGACTGCCAAGCTCGCTCGGAGGTCTCGGGACATCATGGGATTTCACTTTGGGCGTCGGGCAATCGCAAGTCCTGTAGTGTTATCGGATAGGATTTGACTTTGTACTGCATCAGCAGCAGGCGAGCTGCGTGTCGTGGGGCTCGGGCTGGGCGTGCTCGTGGGAGGTGATGTTCGCGCGCGCGGAGGGCCTGCAGGCGCACGGGCACGCGCGCGCGGCGGGCGCGCTGGGCGCGGCGCTGGCCCGCGAGCTGCTGGCGCGGCCGCCCGCGCTGCAGCCGCCCGCGCCGCACCACGCGCGCAACAAGAAGCGCCACCTGCCGCCCGCCCGGCTCTGCGCCGCCGCGCACCGCCTCTCGTGCCTCGCCTCCGCCACGCTCGCCAAGTGCGCCTTCCTCTGCACGGTGCGTACAACACTAGTTTTATTTTTTTTAACAGCTGTGCCCGTTTGTAACTTGCGCCGCCCGCTGTAAAACGGCCATTGTCCCTTCGATTCATTTCATTTCTTCTATATTTTTTTCCAAATCTGTTCAGCAGTTCGAGCATGCAATACACACAAACGTTTACCTTTATAATACTACTATCATAGAAATTATTGAAGAAAATGATAAAAAAAAAATTGACCACCAATAAACCATAACTGAAAATAATCAAGACCACCTTGTAACCATTCGGCTGGTGTGGTGCAGGTCCTAGCGGAGTTCGCGGAGCACCACGAGCTGGCGTTCCGCGTGGGTCTGTACGCGCTGGAGATGGTCCGTCCGCCCGCCAGCACGAAGGCGCTGGAGGTGAAGCTCAACAACCAGGAGACGGAGCTGGTGGCGCTGCTCAAGAAGCTGCCCACCGGCGCCGAGCAGCTCGCGCTCGCACGGGAGAAGGCCGAGCAGCTCCGGGACGGCACGCTCAGGTGACAACCACTATGCATATTAGACTTGCATTAGACCATGTTATATCGAATGCGGACGGACCCATACACTTAATGTAAGGTTTCATAAACAGGTGGACGGCACGCTCAGGTAAAAAGCCTAAGAAATACTCTAAGACTTCGATTAGACCAAGGTTTATCGTATACGGACACATAGACTTAATGTAAGGTTTCGTAACTGCTTGTGTTTATGTGTAATTGTTGTTTCAGAAACCGCGGCCAGGCATTATTGCCGATCGCTTTGGCGAGCTTCCTGTTCGAAGTGCTCGTATTGTCTGCCAACGATAACAAACATCCTGTAAGTATTTTTCTCTATAGAGCTAATTTAATTTGATTATCAAACCTATAATAATACTCTTTGACTTTATAACAGGCACGACACCATGACGATGAAACGCTAGGCTTCGAAGCGGCCGTAGCGGCTTTAGGTCTCAAGGCGAATGTATCCGAAGCCGAACATCCGTTGCTCTGTGAAGGCACGAGGCGACAACGCGGCGATCTCGCATTGACGCTATTGGCGAATTACAAAGATGATCCTATTAAACTTGCCAAGATAATGAATAAGGTAGGTGTAAAACTATTTTGTTTGATTTCTCGAAGTATCCACTTGATTTTTGTGTTAAAAACTGACCCAAATTGGAGTAAAGATTCAGTAGAAAAAGAAGACTGAGTTGATATTTCAAACAAAGGTTTTCTTTTAGCTACTCGACCGTGACATCCATCAGCTGACCAAAGGTCCCATGGTATCTCTATACTACACTAACAACCCGAAGTTGTCCGCGTACCGCGCTGAGCCGACGCACCCACCAACGGCTTACCAATCGCACAACTCTTGTATGGGACAGGTATTTATTGAACACTTGGTTTTAGTACTTTGAATCGCATTACATTGTGCTGAATTCAGTGAGGCTAAATGTGTAATTAGAAATACATTTCTGGTTGGATTAGGGGATGGAATTGGAGATCTTGCTGATACTGAATGATATTGTCTGAGTTCTACTGCATTGACAAATATTCTGCTGCGAAACACTACTGTGCATAAATATGACTGTGTTTCAGTTTGAAGGGCAATGTAGTCAGGGAAATTACTTGGCACACAAGACTCACCATCTGATGTCTCCCAAGACAGTCTTGTACACTGTGTCTGTTCTTCTTCTTCTTTCGTGTCAATGGCCACTAAAATGCTGTGTCTGTTACGGGCAGGCGTGTTGCTTACCATCAGGTGACCACCTCGCTCGTCACGTCACCTGAGCGCAAGAAAAAAAATGTAACAGCGAAAGCAATATCAAACCCGTAATGTATGTCGACACACGACACCGTATTCAGCATAATGTAATGCACACTTGACTTATATTTTGTGTAAAGAACAAAAGAACTATATCTTTCTTCGAACGTGTTGATGTACCAGGGCCTAGCGGGCGATATGGACCGAATGGTCGTGTGTGACGGCGGGCCTTCGCCTCCCGGACACTCGCACGGACATTCGCACAACACTCACGCGAGGGCTAAGGATTCAAGGTATGGATATAAAATAAACTTAAGGCAGCTTCTAGTATACTTCTTTGTGATGGTTGTGGTTACTTTAAATCGTCCATGTTTGTAATATAACTAGATACTGTAGAGAACAGCACAGCTCTCAGCGGACTTTATTTGACTATACAGTTTACATGTATTGTCTATTAATTAGTAATGAAGAAGATATATTCCATTCCATAGCTACATTCGGTAGTTTCTATTGAAATCCAAACCCTACATGGCGATTTCAATCCTTTCACGGCGTGCACTTGCTATGTAAGGTGCCTAACGAAAGAGAGTGTATACTATAATGGTTCAAATGTGGTTGTGGAGGTGTCAAAAATACACGCAACTAATATTTGTTCTAGATACAAAGGCAAAAGAGCGTACCCGTCGGTACCGAACCAGCCGTCGGAGGCGTTCGCGCACTTCATGTTCGAGCTGGCCAAGTCCGTGCTGTGCAAGGCGGGCGGCTCGTCCAGCACCAGCCTGTTCACGCAGACCTCGTGTGCCAGGGAGCATCATGGACCTCATAGGTAGTGTAACTCATTATAATATACTATTTTATGGATTGATGTTTTTTTTGGTACATATTATGAAGCAGAATTTCATACATTTCATAATTTGATTTACTTTAAAACAAAGTCATTAAAAAAACATTATAGAAATTATGAAGTAAATTGATTGTGCAAAAAGTAAGTAAGATGTATTTTTTGGTGGTCTAATGTTCATATGGATGAATCCAAGCTCATTTTCGCGACAGTGTTTTTAGTGAAGGAATGGATATTTTACAATACAATCCACACCATTATTTATAGTTTCCATTGTTCCAATAATCCAGGGGTCTGCACATGGCGGCCTTCCAACTGGGATTGTACGCTCTTGGACTCCACAACTGTGTGAGCGCCAACTGGCTCAGCCGGACCTACTCGTCGCACGTCAGTTGGATCACAGGTTAGTACAATATTACCATTTAACACATTTGCGTATCACATATCTATGAGGGTAATGAGTATGAATGTGGAAGGTTTTGTAATTAGAGGGAGACTTAAAAAGAGATGAATGGAGTACATAATATGAATGTGAAAGAAGTAAAAGCAAAGTTGACGATCTTACTTGCTGAAAAATACTTTTGCTGAAAAATATTTTACTAACTACGACGACTTTCGATGTTTGTAATATGACAATTGGAACCGAATGGCTTTATTTACATTTATTTTTCTTTTCTTTTTAATTTTGTCTATGAAAATTCATTCGCAAATGTTTCCCTGATGTTTCTTCTTAGGTCAAGCGATGGACATCGGAGCACCGGCCATATTGTTTTTGATCGATGCCTGGGAAGGGCATTTGACTCCGCCTGAAGCCGCCGGAATCGCCGATAAGGTAATTTGGTACCGTCAATATTGGGAAAAAGGGGAATGAGTACTCAATCAATCTTACATATTTTTTTGTTAAGGTATATTTCGGTATTTATTTTTAAATCGTATTTGCAATTATGTATTTACAAGAATGAAAATTGTTCGTTCGGGTTTGTTGTGTTCCATTATACCGCGGAACTCAAAATCAGTCGGTTCTTTTAAATCGTATTAACACAGTGGTTACGAATAGAAAACTTTGAAAAATCTTTTCTTCCAAATCCTTAAAGAATAATCGGTGCAATCAGAAAATGCACAGCATCATGTCCAAAGAGTCAAAAGGCTCACTGGGTATAGCTAGAAAAGAAATGTGTCGTATAGTTGGGCTCGCCATAAGCCCGTGAGCCCGTCCATACAAGGCGTGTCCCCAAGCAGGCGTCGTCGGGGCGCGACGTGCACACGGTGCGCGCGGCGGCGGAGCTGGCGCTGTCCGTGCTGCCGCACGCGCACGCGCTCAACTACAACGAGATCCAGCGCGCCGTGCTGCAGTGCAAGGAGCAGAGCGACGCCATGCTCGAGCGCGCCTGCCTCACCGTCGAGGCCGCCGCCAAAGGTACCCTCTACCGCCGCCCGAATGTAGCTTACTGACGTGTCGACCTGGTACTAACATAGTTTTATTTGATGCTTTCCTTTTGCTGGGATTCTTATTTAAACTGACGCTTCGAGGTTTAGAGAGTGGTAAGTGTTCCTTCCATTTATGTTGATAATTTAAAATAAGAAGTTTGGCTGCACCTTAACAACTGTAGCTGTACTCTTATACGAAAGAAATTTTCCATTGGATGAAATCATTCATGTATATCTTAAGATGTTCGGGAGCAGACGTTTACCTCTCATAGATCGAAACTGAATACTAAAATGTACAAGTTAGATGTTAAAGTGACACCATGAGACGAGATGCCGGGCGCGCCCTCGACACCTTGTGTGTGTGTACGAGGGCGCGGGGCGCGTGCGGTCGTTATTTTCAAAGTAGACGTGCACGTGTTCTCAGGCGGCGGCGTGTACCCGGAGGTGCTGTACACGGTGGCGCGCTACTGGCACGAGCTGTACGTGCGCGGCGCGGGCGACGACGAGCCCGACGAGTTCCGCGCGCCCGCGCACCGCGCGCTGCCCATGCCCTACCCGCTGCCCTACGCCTTCCCCTACCACGCCTACCCGCCGCCCATCTACCAGCTGCAGGTGAATGTACGGACTAACTCTCGTCATGCAAAACGATCATTTAAAATCTAATTTAAATCTGATGATGCGGTTCGAATCGGAAGCGATTAATTAAAACGATATGTTGTAGTATGGCGCCGTGAGCGCTGTGAGCGCGGTTGGCGGCGTGGGCGGTGCCGGCGCGGGCCACGCCGGGCAGTTCGTGCCGCAGTACTTCGTGCGCGGGCTGATGGCGCCGCCGCCCGCCCACGTGCAGCACCCGCCGCCGCCGCTGCCCGTCAACGTCACCGTGCACAACGCGGTAACTATTCACGTAATAACTACATCTTTTACTAATATATCGACGGCGGACGGGGAGCGAACGTCGCGCGATAAATTTTCACCGGCATTTCTGACTCGGCCGAGGAATAAAAGTGAGAATTTGTCGCGCGACGGGGGTCTCCCCCCGTCCTCGCGCCGGCTACATAACCAACCTCGCTGCGATAGAACGTCCCGTTACCGTGCCCCGTCGTCGTCCAGAACATCCCGCAACACCCGCCGCCGGTGCCGCCGCCGATGCCGCCGCCGCACAACGTGAACGTGCCCAACGTGAACGTGAACCTGAACCTGACCGTGAACAACGTGGTGCCGCTGGGCGGCGCGGGGTGCGCGGGCGCGGGCGGCCAGCTGCGGCGGCTGCTGGCGGCGTACCGCGTGGGCATGCTGGCGCTGGAGACGCAGGCGCGCCGCGTGCACGACGACCGCCCGCAGAACAAGTTCGGGCGCAACCCGCCGTACGGCGAGCACGTCAAGTGGCTGCTGCGCATCTCGAAGCGGCTGGGCGCGCAGTACCTGCACCAGTTCTGCGTGTGCGCGGTGAACTCGGTGGTGTCGCCGTTCGTGCTGTACGAGCTGTGCGTGGAGTCGGCGCACTGGCTGGCGCGCGGCGGCCCGCACCACCTCGTCATGCAGCACCTGCGCGGCACGCTCGCGCCGCTCGTGCAGAAGTGCCAGCAGATGTACGTATACGCATTCGTATGTTACTTAAGAATAACGGTGCCTTCTTAAGGTGCGTACGGATTGCGCGTACCCTGGTACGTGTACTCAGTTTACGCGTATCCGGAACGCCTAGTCCATACCTGCAGCTACGCGTTCACTCTTGGGGTACGCGTACCGCGCGAGCCAACTCGCAGCGCGAGCCACCGTCAGTCGGTTTTTGGTCGCGCGTCAAAGAGGACGCACGCGGCCGGCTACGCTATATTTGGACGGCAAAATGAATAAACACGCGTGTTCTTCGAGTTTCAATAATGAAAATATTATTAGATTGATTCAACTTTATGAATTTCACCGGGTCTTGTGGGATAGCACACTAACTGATTATCGAAATAACGATTTACGCCAAGATGCATGGAAGGCAATTTCAAATGAACTGAACATTCCAATAATAATAGTAGATATGGACTGTTTAGATATGCGAAACAGATATTGTAAACTTGTATATGAGTCCCCGGGGGCCAAGAACCTTAACGTCACGGATAGCCTTTCTCTGGCTGTGATAGCTTCTCGAAAATTAGTATTCATTTTTTTTATTTCAGGTTCAACCTTTTCAAGAATTATTTCAAAATCTTGCAAACTCATTCTCACAAAATTTTTGTCCCCACTTTCTTCATAATTTATATCTTCCATTAGCCTATTTCCACACTGTAATCTTTCACGAAACAATTTTTTCATCCACCATCTAGGTTTCCGTTTGTTTCTCTTTTTTTTATTTAAATATGTGTTGAATAATGACTAACGCCGCAGCAGTGGTGGTGCACGCAACCGCTAAGTTTGTCGGAGTCATGGCGAATGACTGGGGCTCGCGGAGCGCTCTGGATCGATTGACCTCGCGTACAGGTTCGCGGCGGTCCGTACAGGAGCTGTACGCGTATCCAATGTACGCGTGGACAGTGTTTCCCAACTACGCGTAACACAGGAACGCGCTATCCGTACGCACCTTTACAGGTCTTGCAAAAATGTCCCTTTCTTTTCTATCATGTAGCTTACTTCCCTCCCATCTCATGTCCCCCAAATTTTATATTATGGTAGGGTTATATGATTTTTGGACATAATTTTTCCATTAGGTATATTCAATGCATCCATCAAAAGTTATACCACATAACCGCCGCTGAGTACGAGGAGTTCGTCAGTATTGTGCTGTCCGCTCGCACCGCCTTCCAACTCACTCCCGAAGGAAACACACAGTTCAAGGAATGGCTTACATCGCTCCGCAGGTGAGTCTCTAACACAACATACTTGTCAATTATTAAATGACCCTCTTAAATTCACTCTGAAATGTAATTTAACATATTTTTTTTTGTAATTGGAAGTTCCCATTATCAATCCTAGTCAGATATCTTCGACAGATAAAAATTATGGCACCAGGCCCAGGCTCGGCACTTCACACGGGGCAGAAGAAGATTATGCTCTAAAATTTTAATTGACATTGTACTTTATTTTTTATTTTCATTTTTTTTTACGCATAAGTTACAATCTGTTGTATGAGTTAAGAATAATTTTGTGATAAAAATTTAGTGATTGTGAAAATGAAAAATAAGTGAATACAGTGTGATTGGAATCGGAAAGAGTCGTTAAGTTGTACGGCAAAAATATGGACGAATAGTGAATGTTATAGGTCGAAATCGTGCAAAAAGGACCTGTGGACGCAGCTGAACGCGGCGCTGCAAACGAACGGCAAATGACGGCGGCAGCCGATAGTTTGTATGGTGCGGTGCTCCGCGCGCAAACTGTCATACTACACACAGTGGCCGCACATTCGGCTATTCCATCAACCGCGCTAACTCTGAACAAACAATTGTGTTATTTGTAATTTCAGTACGCGATATATACTCCTACCCACACACACAACCGTGTACAACACTATTCGGACGTTCTGTGTAACATTTGCATTGAATTTGCAAAGATTTTAAGAGCATTCTTTCAGACGTTCAATGTTTTATAATTTATTAATAATTGTTGTATGATTGCGTCTGCAATCGCAATCTATACCGCTTGCTTACTAATACGAGAAACGACTCAAATTACAAATAATATAACGCAGCTTATTCTACTATATAATGTAGGATTCACTTCAGTAGTAATAGTATGTTTAAATGCTCTAAACGAGTGAACGATCTCATTGATGACATTGTATAGAAGATCGCAGAGAAATGTTGCTAACTCCTGGGTTATATTGTTTAATTATGATCAGTACATGATGTTACCGTGTTTGTTTTGAACTTGTAAGGGCGTTGGCAAGTTTCTATTTCTGTCGGTTACTGTAGATCTCAAAATGTAAATATTTATTAGCATTCTATCATCGTTTCATTTGACATAATTATTGTGACGTTTGAATTCATTGTACTAACATGGAAGATAAATTCAAGCTCATTTGAAGGTTGTGCATTACTTAGTGAGGTTCGGTTGTAAACAGAGATGAATGATAAATTGATGTCATTATTATTTGAGAGCCATTTCATTCGAGAGGAGTTTAGCAACATTTTGTTTCACTTTTCAAATTTATTATAAAACTTTATCCCATTACATATTTATAATATAATTTTTAATTACTTATAATAATAATAATATCATAATCAAATATAAATTTAAATGCATGTCGAATAAATAGAACTAAATTGCAAATTATTGTATTGTATGTTTTATAATTTGACGAGGATACATAATTATTTTGTTTTCTGACATAATATACAGTTTGAGACTCTTTACTAGTCAGTTGTATTGCGGGTCCCTTTGTGGACAACCAGTGGAGTTTCATACTTCGGCTCAGTTTAGTTTTTTTCTTTTATACATATTTACATTTTTTTAGTAGTAATTTGAATCTTGTTTGATTTTAATATCGTTTCAACAACGTTATTAAATGATAACGGTTCCATTGACGTTAATAAATAATTATCACATACGTTCATGTTTTGATCATTTTTAACGTCATTTTTTATTTTTAGTTTAATTTGACGTAGTTCGGTGGGCAACACTAAAATACCTTTATTATGTACTTAAATGCATATAACTACTTAATATTTAAATAAATTGTAGCACTTATATGATAATCAAACGTATATAACGCTTGTATTACATAGGACTGTACCGGAATATTTGATTTGATAATATTCTATTGAAATAGTCGTAAGTTGTCCGCCCAGCTCAACTCAGTACTGTATTAGCGAATTATTTTTTAAAGATCTCTCAGTTATTATTGACTTTTAAATTTAATATAGAATTCATTACCCTTTAATTAACGTTTGCCGCGTGTAAGACGAACGTTATTTAACGGAATGATAATTTAAGATAGCGATATAATGCAAAAACTTTTTATTTTGTATTTTGGAAAGTAATTGGGAGTTCATGTGTGTATTCAATAATGTTTGGCGAATCGATGTAGCTATTTCCTTGTAGTGTCGGTTTTAAAAGGATTATAGTTAAGATTTGTGTACACTTAACAACACAAGTACACTATCGTATGTTACTGGCAAAGAAATTGGAAAGGCATGCTAACGAAATTTTGACAAAATTAATTTTCTTTTACTATATACATACTTATACATAACTACTAATGGAAAAAATCAAAATTAATAACATTTATAATAAATTGGCTTAAGATGTTTCAAGTGACCTAAAATAAACGTCTTTAGATTACAAAAATATTAGACAGAACATAGAGGATGACCGTTGAATCACTATTTTTGATATTCTCTTGTCGAAATTTGGAGTTTCATGAATGTTAAACGTAGAGACGTCTCGTGGAGATAAATGTAGTTTGTGCGTTCGATTTAACTATAGTACTTTATTTACACATTTTTATGATTAATTAATTATTATTGATATATTATAATAATGCAAGTAGTGATTTTGAGAGCCTTCGGATAATGAATATATTATATGACGCGTACGCTGGCAACAAACGTTTTAGCGGCTTTATCATATCACTTACATATTACATATACATACACCTTTATAAATGTTGTCGTAATTTTTTCTTGAAATTTATAGAGTTAGTACCGGTTAGATATAGGGAAACAAATTCGATGTTTTAAACTTATACAACAAAGTGACGGATACCATGAATACCTTTGTCAAATGAAAAAAAAAAAATCATAGGATAAAAAATATATTCAATTAGAGCGGTAAAGGTCTATGCAATTATTTAAGTACTTAAAAATATATAATAAATTAATATAGGGACTGCAAATTTTCCAAATTTAATAAAGTATATTTGCTAATACGCAAATGAATTAATAATTATGTGAAAACATAATACCTAGTACTTAGGTACAAAAACTTTACATAAATAAGTTATTTGTAACACATATAAAGTGATTGTTGGAACTTACAATTGACATAGACCTTTCTTATCTATAAATTGCCTGAATGAATAGTTATTCCTATAAATATAAAAGGAAGAACTTCCAACTATAAAGCAATAATAAAAATATCATTTTTAAATGTATTTTATATCTTGTTAGCTATTTACAAAAATAAAAATTAGTTTTTCGTGTTTAACATTTTAACAAGAAATGTTTAAATTAAACGATATACTTATTCGATGTATTTATATCGCGTATAAGTATGGAATATTGAATGTTATCGGAGGAAATTATCAAAAATAAAAATATATACAAGCAGTAATTCATTGGACTAGTAACTATCAGTATACTTTTGGCGACTTCAGGATGGATACAAAAAGTAAACTTTGTTTCGCGGGTTAAAATATTGTAATTAATAAACAAATCTATATTGTGCCTTGCTTTATTTCAAATTTGAAGTGGAACGTTGCTGTTATAAGTCGTATAAATTAAACAGTTTGATGTTTTTACATAAATAAAAAAGCAAATATAAATAAATAACAATGCTACATTAGATACAAGACACACGTTATGCGAGATATATAGGATTCATTACGGTACAATGCAACGAATTAGGAACAGTAACAATTTATCAACCCATTTTTTGATACGTTTTAATGATATTATACAAAAAAGAATATAATCTAAATAATTTGCGTTAAATACAACAAAATATGAAATGTATTTATTGAACTTTTACAATAAAATGTCTTCGTGAATTTTAATTTGAACCACCGAATTGGTTTCCTCTATTTAAGATGTTATATTCAAAGTCTATATAAAAATAGCTTGTTCCTCAAATGTTTGAAAATCTTATACTTAATTAAGATATATTTATAGAGTTTAATGTTCATAATATTAACCATTTAATATATGTACAATATAATACATACATATAAGGTCTTATGATGTACCTTTGTTAAAAAAAATTGACGCTAGAATTGTGAACAAAAATTAAAACAAAAAAAAAATGTAATCGAGAATGTAGTTTGTTGCCAGCTTAGACGTAAAGTAGAGTTAGTTCAATATCTTTATAAAATTAGATGTTTATGTGCAGTAAT
The DNA here is from genome assembly GCA_958496195.1 of Timandra comae. Lineage (NCBI taxonomy): Eukaryota > Metazoa > Arthropoda > Insecta > Lepidoptera > Geometridae > Timandra > Timandra comae. Next base: position 4,369,886 of record OY292360.1, read on the forward strand.
GAACCGTGAATGTGTAAGCGTTCACTAGATAGTAAATTTCTAGATTGCTAGTTAGTATAAATTGATGTTCTTGTAATTGATACGCTATTGGTTTTTCATTATGTAATATTAGCTGTTTCAATAGTAAACACTCTGGTCGAGTACTTGGTATATCATAATTTATTACATTGTCATTATTATATTATATGTATTTTCCTGTTCGTTAATAATGCACTTTGAGTAAATTATGCAAGGGAATAGCATTTTGCCGTCGTCTGTAATGTGTAGCTATGAAATTCTTCCTAGACCTATCTAGTGAGTAAAGTTGTTCGTATCATGCTTATATTTTAAAATTATACTTTTAAGAGAATATAAATTACAATATATACATTTTAAAACAGATATTATTTTCAAGTGTTTTCAAAAATGCTGTTCCTATGTCATTTGAAACTTAATTCACTTTTGAAATGCCATAATTTCACGAAAACTTTTGCCGTCCATTATTACTTTGCGTGTCAGCAAAAGTATAGTCTTTGTTTCGCGTCATCATTCTATTCATGTTACCTAAATTTCATTCAATTTTAATAGTATAGTAAAATTATTGTATCATCTATTTACTATGTATTGCTCTTCGGGCATTATTAACATTGTTCGTTTCATTTACTGTCTACATGTTTTGGTGTTGAAATTGCTATAATTTTTTGTCACAAAGAACTATTTTTACAATTTAAAGGCATTATTGTATTTAATTAAAATTAAAATAAAATAATATTCATATTATATCGTTAGTTTGGTAATTATATCTAGTATGTTAGTTTGGAGGATATTTAGTTGTTTAAATATAACTCTTGTAGTAACCATGTGATTTATTGGGAATGTTTGCAGATACTAATTTGCTTGTTATCATTAATTGACATATCAATCGGTTGAAGTTCTTCAAAACTGTACATGTAGCGATGTCCATATCCAAGTATTATTTGCAATTAACATTAGTTGATGGTGTTAAGCTCTTTCTAAGTAAGTTATTATGAGAACACATTTCACTATGTTTAAGATCCATATCAAATCAATGTTATCATCAATTGAAGGGTGATATAACGGAGAGTGATATAACATATACATTTATAACATTGACTATGAATATTGTTATGTGTTTTCACAATACTGCATTCCGATTGGAGGACAGCGGCTAGAGGTTGACTAGTCATCAAAAATCGTGGTCATTGGTTAACAATATCATAATTAGATCGTTTAAGTTTAATTTTGTAATACTCATATAAATGCATGTCGAATACTACGTCACATCACAGTCAGTTTAGGTATCAATTTAGACAGTATAATAGAGTCTGTTTAGTTCTAAATCTGCGATGCATAATGGTTTTATACATCTGGATTCGTAGTTTAATTATTACACTTTGTAAGTGTGGTGTCTCCGCCTATTAATGTATGTAACCGTTACACCGTTCGAAATGGAAACATAATTAGTGTACGTAATAAATTTAATGGTATTTTATCTTCTTTTTGCTTACAAAATACTTAAATGTACAGTAAGAAGAATTCACATTGGGATGTTGATATGTATTCATTTGAATGGTTAAGATTTGTTGGCTTGTAATGAATACCGCACCATGTTACGAGTATATTTACATGAGGTCGCTAGTTTTTAATTCGAGCTTCAATTGAATCAAACGATGAATGAGTCCATCTGTACCGTTTCAGGGCGTAAGACTGAAAAGATTATTCAATGTGAAATCATTAGACGGGATGTCGGGAAGCAAAAACTCGAATATAAACTGTGTTGTATATTGTTACGCGGCATCCTGTATAATTTTATCTGTACGTAAATAATATAAAAGCACTAGACATTTTACTCCGTTGTCGCGAATGGTTGTAACTATTGAATATTATAATAGATAAATATTGATTAGTAAAATGATAGACTGTATACTGCACGATTTCTGGTTTGACCGTGTCTACTTACTACCAAATCATGTTGTCGCTTCTCATGCAATTATATGGACGATATAAACACTTTGTGATGACAAGTTTTCGGGATTGAATTACGACGCGGCTTGCATGTTTACCAACAACGTGACCATTTCGATAATTTACATACTATATATGCAATACCTCCCATACTGTTGAATATGTATGTTTCCTTCAATCTCGAAATAACTATTTGAAGTCTAGAATGTTTAATTACTTTTACGATTACACACACTTAATTATATAAGTCTTTTTGGCAAAATATTTCATGTAACATTATTTAATTATTCAATATACTTATTCTGTATTAAGATTATGGGTGTTTTATTTCATTTAATTTAAATCCTTGTATTCATCTTTAAGTATTCTGTTAATGAACTAAAATGGTAGGAGTACTACTTAGGACAAAAAGTTGCCTGTAAAATAAACAATAAAGTAGATACATATTATTGCCACTTATAAAATTAGTATAGATTAGAGTAGCAACGTTATATAAATAGTAATTCTGAGCTATTTTCGATAATGAAATGTTATCAATTATAAATTAGGTTGTAACAACTTATTTAACTAAGTATGTACGAAATTGATAGGGCAAGTGTACTACGATAGTTGCCGACTAGACGTTGACGATATCAATTGACCTCCGATTGCGATTGAATTGTTTTCCCAATGATAATGATATTAAAGAAACTATAGATGTGTTGCTCGCAGAAAAGGCGATGTAATTGATCAATATACGCACCAAATCCAAATACACACAACACAATCACTGTTCACATTTTTAATAATTGTGTAAAGATGTATAGTATATATATATTGGTTTTTAGGCACAGATCATTATATTAATATGTAAGTACATATATAATTAATTGTATCTATGAGGAAGATTTGAAGTGATACTTACAACTAATTTTAGTTCTTATAGTTGGAAACCATGTAACTTAGATATTCATTCCTCTGACAGAAGTTATTTATTATGGTTTCTTATGCTGTTTTTGAGAGCCGTGATATAGGTGCATAGCGCTTCTATAATACTCGTATTACGTCATTGTTGCTTCCTATTTAATTAATATCGAAGCCTAGATAATTGATAATTGTTATACTTATACATATTATTATTTATGCTAACTAGACAATGATCTAAACTAGGTAATTAAACTACACGTGTAGCACGTTTTTCCTGGAGGTCATACTCAAGTGTTTTCATATCGCCTTTAGAAGGTTCTGAGTTCAGTTCCTGTAAAACATGCCTCGCTATATAAGCTTGAATATGGGACTTTCAAAGTACTTACCTAGTTAGCTGTAGAATCCTACTAATATTATAAAGGCGAAAGTTTGTATGTATGGATGTTTGTTACTCTTTCACGCAAAAACTACTGAATGGATTTTAATGCAACTTTACAATAATCTTGCTTATACATCAGAATAACACATAGGATACTTTTTATCCCAAAATTCCCACGGGAACGGGAACTACGCGGGTGAAGCCGCGGGGCGCTGCTAGTATAATATAAATATACATACGAGTATATAGGTACTTACATGCTACTAAATAAATGACTTAATTTTTTAATAGATAGGTACTAACGTAATAAGAGTATTCATCGATTGAATAGGTACTTAATTTTCCGATGTACATACCTATTAATTATCTCCTCTTAGATTATTATTTATAGCCACTATCTAAAATAGCACAATTTGGGTCATTACTTAAAATAAACTTATTATTTTTATCATTTTTTATGAAGATAATACTTCTTTGTAGGGTTAACAAAATCAAATCCTCAGTAATATAAATAAAAAGTGTAAGTACTCTTATCAAAAATGTTTGACATCGTATATCTAAGAGATAAGTAAACTAAAATAAGAATAAGTTTGCTTATATTAGGAACTCGCACATAACCACTGCACACTGTACAGATTTTGATACTTACGGCATTATTATCTAAGTAAGTACTTACCTATAAAATTGCATTTTTTAAGAATTCGATTAAGTAGGTAATTATTTATTTAGTCTTATGTAGGTTTACAAAACCTTAGTTTACGGACTATCCTATTGAGATTAGCGCTTTTCAACAAATACTTACTGCTTCTTATAATAGTGTAGATAAATAAATAAATATATCAACGCGAGTAAAACCGCGTTACAAAGCCAGTATATAACACAATAAAGATAAGTAGAGTGGTAGATATATATTCTTATTTGTAGTATAATGTTTGTGATTGGTTCTATTATCATTTCCACTGTCTATTGCGTCAATGGCCGGTGGTCCAAATATTGGAGGTGAAATAAAGGATACGAAATTTTGTTTGGAAATAACACTTATGAGAGAAGTATGAAGAAAAGTTAGAGAAGTAATCAGAAGGTAGGTCTCTTTTTTAATATAATAATGTTATTATAAACTACCTAGTTATGTAAGTATACTTATTTAATTATGTTCTACCCCAGTACTAAGTATTATATTTTTCTGTAGTTATGTGTAAAATACCTCGTATGATTCATTCAAAATCTCTGTCTAACGTGTGAAAACATTTTAACTTATTTACTTCGATGTTTTCAGTAGATTGACCTATCACGCACGAAATATTAAGTAAATAGTGTTATATTTAATAAACTACGATATCAGTTCGTGTTTGTTTAGAGACTGTTACTATAACATCAAGTTTTAAGATATTTCGATATATTTATATGCGTGTATATTTTTATCTTTGAGTATATTCCTCTAAAGGCCCATTTCACCATCTTCAAGTAACGTTCCGAGTAGCGACTCACATGTTTTCTCTTTGACACTTGATATAAAGTAAGAAAGAGACAAAACTAACTTTACTTGGCGAGTACCTTTACTTGAAGATCGTATTTCACGGTCCTTATTGTAATTTCTTTATTTTAATATTCTCATATTTTTTTAATATTTGTAAGCATTATTGAATTTATTAGCAAAAATACTAATATTATTTCTATCCGCTTGCAGTATAGCCGTACCCGCGCGTATTTGTGATGCAAGCAGGCCGCATGGATCCCACGACACTTTGCGTGATTGGCACGTGTATGACGATGAAAAAAGACATCATTGATAAACTGTATTAACGTAAGTCCAAAGTACAATTTTCTTTAGAATTATTTATTTTATAGTTTTTTATACACTTACGCTGCAATATGAAACTTGGTATCTTAGTTGGTTAAGAGCGGTGCTACGGTTCAACATGGCCTTAGGTTCAAATCCCAATTGAGATACTTACTTACTTACTTAAAAAAAAAGATTGTTTTGTAATCAAATTTGTACATTTTCTTCGTCGTAACGTTTCTTTAAGCAGTTCTTCTAATAAAACTAATAAACATACTTATCTAAACAGTTGCAATCTATATTGATATAATGATTTTTACTGATAAACTTGTAACCTGCGTATGTAAATATTTGACTATAAATAGCTTCGTGTAAACATACCGATGACATTGTGGCGATGTTTGTTTTCAAAACTAATAGAATAGTACAATATTATATTGATTGCACTATACAGTAATATACAGCCTACACATAGTTTTGTTTTCTATTTGCATACAAATAAGGAACTGACGTTAATATTGCGACATTATATTAGTTCCTTCTACGTCTTATTGATCGTGTAGAAATACTTGGCACTGAACTCGTCTTTATGATGCACTAATGATAATTAATCAAGTGATTCATTTCTAGAATAACTGTCATAATTTATCTCGCCAAATTTGCTGCGCATACTTACCTCAGTTGTCTGGCACGTGCGATTGCCAGCCAAGTCTTGAGATCCCAGTTTCACTCCCGGGTCATAAAAAACATAAACACTTATGTTATTTATCTTTTTACCAAACATTGATTAGGCCGACTTTGAGGTCATATCACGCTTGCCTTTTACTTAGTAGATACAAAGAGGAGAAATAGGCTTAGTTACCACTATACTAATATCAAGAGGTTTTCGTCCTGAAGAAGGTTCTTTAAGGGCTAATACTTTCTTTTTATCTATCACTATCGGCGCCCCACGGTTTCACCCGCGTAGTTCCCGTTCCCGTTGGAATATGGGGATAAAATTGGCTAAAAACCTTCCCACTGAATCACTCTATCTATTAAAACTAACCGCATCAAAATCCGTTGCGTAGTTTTAAAGATCTAAGCATACATAGGGACAGAGAAAGCGACTTAGTTTTATACTAAGTATGTAGTGATTTTTATAAGTATAAAGTAAAATAATAAAGTAAACTACATTACGCAACTACTTATTTGTTTCTATCCGAAAAATATACTTAACAATGTTTTCGACATAATATGAATACTAGTGCTATTAGATACATATGCGTGCGTTTGCACGCTGCTTTATGGAAAAAAGTAATACAGTCTGCAAATATTTAATTTGTAAACAATCATTTTATTGACACTAGGGTAAGTAACATTATCTTTTTGCTAACAAACACGACTATTTTAGACCTATTCACTGTATTTAAGTGCCATAGTGTTTAATATTTGCTGTTCATACATTTATATTATTAGGTGTTTATTTACTTACCAAGATACCATGTTTAATTTTTGCACTCAAAACATTATGTTTGCCGTGGAGATAGTTTCCAAGGAGTTGTTATTTATTATCATTATGTAACTCTATTTACGGGTAATATTGCCTAATATTGGTATTTGCCAAGTCTTTAAATTACTGACGTTTTTAAAAATAACAAATTGTAAACATAACGTACGTATAAGTACTTACTTAATTACGTAATCAGTTTAGTCAATTTTGTTAATTAAATCAATAGCTTGACGTACGTAAGATTAGCATAAGATTTATCCATTTTCATTAATATATTTTTTTATTAAGTAATAAAAACATTAAACCTCTTTTTAATGTGTAGTCATACCAAAAAAATACTTAAGTAGATACATAAGTTTGTAAGCGTACTTACATAAAACTTTTAAAAAGTACTTAGAGCAAAACTAGTAGAGCTATTCTAATAATGATTCTAAATCTAAGTATTAAATCTTTTCGTGATTAAACCACTAAGTACTAAAATTTGGAAAACCGCAGAAGAAAAACTAGTTGTAACTAGGTACTTATATGTAGTTTATTTTTAATATGTTCGATGTTTTCTTTTCAAAATCAGCCCGAGATAAATCAGTACAGTAATTGATCATCGACGTCATCATCAATCATTCGCTAAACAAATATTATGTTGCTAATGTAACTAAGGCTTAAAAACAAAAGAAAAACTGGTAAGGTCATCTTGGAAGTCGTGGGTAAGTCAAAACAAAATATGAATTGATAACAGAATAACAGGTTCAATAAACTAAACTTTGTTAGTTTTCACAAACACTAGCGCATAATACTTTATATAAATGATTTCATCAGCGTAAAATTTTGTTATGTACTAGCTATACCCAGCAGCTTCACTCATTGATTTGAATAAATACTTAAAGCCTACTTTGAAAAAAAAAAAGGTAGCACTCCGAGAGTGCTGGCAGAAGTGAAAACTTCAATATTAACGTTGTGTTTAATTATAAGTATAAAAGTACTATCATTTATGAGGTAGAATACAATGTTTATTTATTGCGCTATCGTACACAAATATGACAATTTATATGTTGTTATTTATAATATTACTAGCTGATGCCAGCGACTTCGTCCGCGTGGAAATTGGTTTATTTATGTCACGTACCTAGTTGACTTTTTCAAAGTGTATGTAATCAATCTCTATGTAATCAAACAAATTCTTTACCGGATGTTGAAATTATTTTAATCATATGTAATCATTACTAAAAAAACAATTATTATTCTATATTAAAAAAATTATCGACATGATGAAGGAAAAGTTTTAATACATAACCTATCACGGTTATGTTGTACTGTTTCGTCCTTGCAGGAGCTAATAATTTCAGTGTACGGCGACCTAAGTAATATTACACATCAGAGCAATACTTGGTTATGTAAAAGGTCTGTTTTAACTCCTCGAAATGATCAAACATGTGCAATAAATAATGGAATACTGTAGCGTATTCAAGGAGGAGTCGAGAGTATATCTCTATCAATAGAATGATGGATCAAGAAGAATCCACAAATTATCCGATAGAATTTCTGAATTCATTAAATGTTCCTGGACACCCCTCACATACAATAAATTTCGTAATTTAAGTCCTAAACTGTGCAATGGTACTCGAATAAAGGTCATAAATCTACAACGTAACATAATTGAGGCAGAAATTTTAACCGGTTGTGGTGTCGAAGAAACCGTCTTGATACCAAGAATACCACTCATACCTAACAATTTTCCATTTCAATTCAAGCGCACCCAATTCCCAGTCGTGGCGTGCTTTGCTATGACGATAAATAAATCCCAGGGTTAGACACTAAAAGCCGCTGGTGTCGACCTAAGGTCTAATTGTTTTGAACATGGCCAACTATATGTGGCCTGCTCACGGGTCAGTAATTTATAGAAATTCTTTGAATATGAACTATCATATAACATAGTTTTGTACATGATGCAAGCACACAAAGACAGTGAACAATAATTTAAAAGCATTTATTTTTTGTCCTAAAGTATTTATAGATGGATATCACAATTTTTGCTTGATTTAACAAAAAGAAGGTTGAATGCACCTATATATTTAAAACTCAATACTGCCAACCTTTGTGTAAAGAATATCATAAATTTTAGGACCTTTGCACACTGCCTATTTTTCACTCTCGATACCGTGACGGATTACACTCGATAAAAAATTTTAATGACCAATCTCCATCTTGTTGTTTTACTTTTACCTACTTTGACATTAGCAGAATTGCGTAGTTATGGCAGCAGTAGCCAAAAACTATTTTGTTTATTGAATTGATACCTTGACGGCGCTGTAGATATTTTTTTGTTGTCTGATGCACTATTTTGAGAACTTCAGTATATTACGATCTAATCTCCTCGGTAGCTCAATTGGATAGAGCAGTGCTACGATTCAGCACGGTTCCGGGTTCAAGTCCTGACTGAGGCGAAAATTTTGAATGCATTTTTCTAAAAGGCTAATAAGTCATTTTAATTTAACTTAAACTATTTAATAAAATATTTATGTTAATAATGTATCCATCAGCAGTTTTCTTATTGTTTTATTATCTTATATTAAGGGAAAGACACTCTGTTGATGTTTCTTTAACATAGTATGTACGCACTTTAATATTACGTCTATACTATTTTTTTGCTTGTTCACAAAAGTTTCGATTGCCTGAAAATCCGCTATGTGCATATGCCCTTTAAGCGTTCGATATTGAAGTATTCTATATTCTGTCAAATTTGATATCTATGAAATATTATTATACAAAATCCAAAATGTAGTACATATTATTGTCAGCAATTTTTTCTCGTCAAAAGGAAGCGAAGTGTTGATAAATATATTTTTTGATTGAAATCAGAGGACCGATAAACAACAAAGACTACGATTCCTCCCAAATTTTAAAGAATTTTTCAACAACTTAGAACTAACTAAGGTGGTAAGTTACGCGATATAAACGGATATTACCCAAGCGATGTCGTCGGCGGAGTATTGTTTATTAAATTTAAAACAACAAAATAGATATCGTTATTTATATATGGATCTTACGCTTTTTCGATCAGCATCACGTGACCCTGACGCGAGTTTGAAAGTTTTTACCCATACAAAAAGAGGGCTCAGCGCCGCTAAAGAAGTTTTCACTTCAAAAAACCTTAAATAATATTACGTACTCATACTGCGTAAAAATGCATTTTGGTGAGTTTGGATGTTTGTAACTCAATCGCGGAAAAATGGTTAAACTGAAGAATGAAATTTTCATATGTGTAGATAGGTAGTTTCTTACCTTAAATGCACATTACTTACTTATTTCCGTAGCATCAGCGGGGTACCGCTTGTAAACCTATGCTTACTAATCATTATATTACTTATTAGTCTCATTAAGTACTTATCTACTTATTTATAATTGCGACACACATTATTTAAGTAAATTAATTAATTATGTAATGTAACAAATATACAAAAACCGATACGTCCTCATTAAGAATAATAATCAAATAAGTTTCTAATTACTCATTACGAAATCCATTACCTTAGCTAATTACAAATTTTCTTCAAAAAATAACATAATAAAATAAAATAGATGACTTATCAAAACTTTTAAAATATCAATTATATTTATTATATTAATATCCGTTGATAAATATACGCTACGGTTGTAACACTCATTGACCATGCAGTGGTCCCATGTTGATGTAATATTGGCCGCGTGGTCGCTTATCGCTAAGTACACCGGTTTACGTTAGTGCATTGATAGCGGCGAGGTATTGTCTCCATTGGCCGGCGTGAGGGCGTGTGGAGACAACGCCTCTATATAAGCGAACTGCGAGGCACGTGCGCTAGCAATCATTGCTCTTACGTCGCCACGCGCGTTTCGCGCCAACTACCTTTTTATTTTTTGACTAACATCATTCTCGTTTTCATCTTTTCAATTCTCATAAACGTACGTACTTATTAATGTTTATACTTATTGTTTTTTTTGGGATTTTAGCACGTGTTTTTAATTGTTATTTTCTATTTTTAGCTCATCAAAACAAAATGGCTTACTTACAATCCATGCCTAAAACTGAAACCATCAAACTTCGTGAAAAACATGTCGGGTAAGTTTCCTTTAACAATGGCCAATTAGTACCAATTACTTTGTAACATGTATGTTAATCAATCTGTTTGTTTACAGTGCTGCTTGCCAATTGTTTTTCCGTTCGTCTCCTTTGAAAATCGTTCGCGGTATCGCTCAATATATGTACGATGAGACTGGCGAGCGGTACCTAGACTGTATCAACAATGTGGCCCATGGTAACTAATTTATTTTTATTTTATTAATAACCTCTGTCAAAATAATATGATACCCCATAGAAAATCTTTGTTAATTTCGCCGATCTGTCCGTAAAACTATTCTGGAGCTTTAGTTTTATAAGAACGTTTCTGTCGAAAATCCCTTAGAAAGAGGTCATCCAATTTAGTTTTCCAAAATATTCTGATTTTCTTTTCAATTTCATCAATCTCTCCGTAAACCGTTTTGGGTTTAAAATAAAAGGAATCAGCCCAATTGGTCTAGCCGTTCTCAATTTACGCACTAAGTAAGGAATGCCATTTCATTTTCTTTTACGATGGATTGGTTTCTGCGAATCCCAAAAAAATATGATTTACTATAGTTTTGTAGGTATTATTGTTTAAAAACTTATTCTATTTTAAAAACTACTAAATCGATTAAACTTAGTGCAATCCTAATATTATAAATGCGAAAGTAACTCTGTCTGTCTGTTACCTTTTCACGGCTTAACTACTGAACCGATTGACTTGAAATTTGTTACAGGGGTAGCTTATGGTCCGGGAAAGAACATAGGATACTTTTTATCCCGAAATTCCCCCGGGAAAGGGAACTATGCGGGTGAAACCGCGGGGCGCTGCTAGTTCCATAAAGTCCGACACAACTAGAAAGAAAATATTGTATTAGATACCTTTAGAAAGCACGTGGTAACTATAAGTACACCTTAGGTGCTAGAGGCTAGGTTCGATTCCTTTGCCAACGACAGAACCATTCTCGTTTTTATTTGTTGAAAAATCCTCAGAATATGCTAATTAAAATACTTACATAAGTATAAGAAAGAACAAATTAAGTAACTTGAGATTGGTTCACATTTATCAATCAATTTACAAATAATATTCTCCTTTTGCAGTTGGTCATTGCCACCCTCACGTAGTAGAAGTCGGTAGGAACCAAATGTCGTTAATATCCACCAACAACCGCTACCTTCACGATGAGATCGTGATCCTTGCCGAAAGACTCGTGAAGACTCTCCCTGAACCACTATCTGTTTGTTTCTTCGTGAATTCCGGATCAGAGGCCAACGACCTAGCATTAAGATTAGCCAGGATTCACACCAAGAACAAAGATGTCATCACGCTTGACCAGTAAGTATATTTAAAATATAGATTCTAATGCCTAATGAGTTAAATTTTGAACAGGTAATGTTTAAATATAAATTACGTAGGACAGGAAAATTTATTAATTAAATTTTACGGTTAGTTATTGTTATCGAATTACAAATAAATTAAAGTAATAAATGTTCCTATTATTATTAGCGATTCGTGCGAATTCCTCAATTTAATTCGTCAGGACATTTATGCTTTGTAACGATTAGTGGAGTCCATTATTTTTATCTATTTTGGTAAAATATGTCTAATTTTAGACTGTATAAATCACAAAACGTTAAAACAGTCAATATCATTGCTAGATGTTTAATAGGCAAACATTTTATCACACCTTCTTAGGTATAATTATTATACACGATGTATAAAGGGTGTGATTACTTAATATCAATATATTTACTCACTTTATTTGTAAAAATTGCATTGTTAGGCGTCAAATGTTAGGCTTTAGTTGTGTGGTTACTTCGAGGTAGTCGAAGTGTTTGAAGGGTGCTACTAGCCCCTGTTTGTTCCAGCGCGTATCATGGCCACCTTACTTCCATGATTGATATCTCACCCTACAAATTTAACCTACCCGGAGGGCCAGAGAAACCGGACTGGGTCCATGTGGTGAGTTACTATTTATACCTGGGGTTACCAGTTCACGCACTCAATAGATAAAAATAACCCGTAGGTGTTACTATAAACATATTATGATATCGCAATATTATATATTTAATAATAGATTAGCGTGATAAAGTCTGACCTATTAATATTTGAGCCAGTCTGCCTGTTGCGTGATAAAGGCGTGGAAGGCAAGAGTAAAGGCCTTTGCACGTTATATCTATTCAACAACAAAGTAACGCATTCAAATGTGAGCTTTATATCAAGTGAAATACGGCACAATTTCCAACATCAAGAAATATCGCCCACGCGTTTTACAACACCTCGTTACAATTGAAAAATGTGCTTTATGTTTTAGACATTAAAACTCACAATTCAATGCATTATTCAGTGTCGAATAGATATAGTGTGCAAAGACCCTTATTGATTAAGAGTGCAATCTATAAAAATAAACCCAGAATAACAATACGTAGTTTTTAGATAAATTAAATGAAAAAAGGTGACTTTTAAAATAGTCACTCCATTAATATTTGTTAGGTTTTCATTGTAGATAACGGTTTTAACACATTATTTGTACTTATACCAGGCGCCGGTCCCCGACGTGTATAGAGGAAAGTACACCTATCCCAACAACTCGCAATCTGAAGAAGAATTGGGCAAACTGTACGCTGATGACGTAAAGGCCCTTTGCAAGGAAGCTAAGAGCAAGCACGGTGGTGTATGTGCTTTCATTGCTGAGAGCCTGCAAAGTTGCGGCGGACAAATCATCCCACCGAAAGGATATATGAAGAAGGTTTACCAGTAAGTATTTATCACATTTATTATGAGCAAGCTCCGGTTTCACATCACACGCGTTTACATATCGTTATCTACTTATAAAGAGTCTGTTTCTTCAGTGCGCCACGCTAAGGAACTACAGGATCGATTTAAAAAAAATGTGGGATAGCTCATTTAAAGAGGAAGAACATCATTCTAGGGCCATTAGGAGCGGATCGCAGAGACCTGCTAGTGAGATTCTTCTTAAATCATTCTGTCTATTGATGAAAACAATGCCTTACAAAATTTTGCCTCATTAGTATAAGTCTACACTAATTACGGAAAAATAAAATATTAATCAAATTACCATTAACTTACAGACACGTCCGCGAAGCCGATGGCGTTTGCATAGCAGATGAAGTGCAAGTCGGTTTCGGACGTGTAGGGACTCATATGTGGGCGTTCGAAACACTGGGTGTCGTGCCCGATATCGTCACTATGGGCAAACCCATGGGCAACGGACACCCTGTGGCTGCTGTGATCACTACGCCGGAGATAGCCAAGAGCTTCACTGATACTGGTGTGGAGTATTTTAATACGGTAAGTTTTTATTCACTCAATATAATTAGTTTTTTTTAGATAAGTAGTAGGACTCTTGCACGATTTTGTTTGGGCAATTTCTCTGTCTTATTATTTGACTAGTAGCGCTCCGCGGTTTCATCCGCGTAGTTCCCGTTCCCGTAGGAATACGGGGATAAAATATAGCCTGTGGCACGTACTGATAAATAAACTTTCCATTAGTGAAAGAATTTTTGAAATCGGACCAGTAGTTTCGGAGCCTATTCGTTACAAACAAACATACATATAAAGAATCAAATCTTTCCTCTTTATAATATTAGTTTAGATAAAAAAATGAGCGCGAGATAGACAAAATATAAATTTTATCAATTAAAAGAATTGGACTTTGACCTCTAGTCCGCAAAATTATCTTTACAACATTATTTATCAGACAGACCTCTATAGGTCCTATATACTAATAATTATAGATATAACATTGGTCCTAAGACTTTCAGATTAAACATACGCTAGTTATTTATACAAAGTAATAAATAGTTGACTAGTATTATTACGAACCGTGTTCATACACAGTTGCTATGTGTGCTTATAATAAACAGTACACTACGTAGGAGTACATTGTAGTACTTACGTATTATATCTCTGAACCAATATTATACCAATATTGGTGTTTTCTATGGAAATAACCCTGCTTTATCACGTTAGAGATTAGCACTATCAATAGTATATTATATTAGCAAATAGTTGACGTTTATATGCTAACCGTTTACGTGAAACTGTTTCAACAAATAATACTATTATTAATATATAACGTAGTTGTTATGTAAATAATAAATCTATTTATTGACTTGACTACTGTTACATTTGAGTTATGAAGTTTAAATTAACATGATAAGGACATAGATTTTGTATATCCGTACCTAAAAAACACTTTATTATCTTTCACAAATCAAACATATTACATGAATATTAACTGCAAGAAACAATGAGTGGTATTATTCGGCTTACCTTGCTAAACATACCATAGATACTGATATATTTTCTTCTCTAATATTTTTTTTCATTTTTCACCTGAAATTATTGACTTATTCCAATCTGTCCGTCAAGTAGTTTGATCATCTAACTACATGGACAAAACTTTTCCAAATAGTTAGACCGAGAAGTCGAACTGTCTGACACACATTTATTTTATTTCAAGTAGTCCGACTGCTAGTGAAGTACTTTTCTCTTTTAGTGTTTAGCCTTTTTTTTGT
Organism: Timandra comae; assembly: GCA_958496195.1. Taxonomy (NCBI): domain Eukaryota; kingdom Metazoa; phylum Arthropoda; class Insecta; order Lepidoptera; family Geometridae; genus Timandra; species Timandra comae. Next base: position 4,385,019 of record OY292360.1, read on the forward strand.
CTGTGTGAACTTAAAATACATACCATATTTTACAAACTACTCATAAAACTTAAATTGATTAACCTTACGAAATTTAATTCCAGTATGGCGGCAACCCTGTATCATGCGCGATCGCAAACGCTGTACTAGATGTGATTGAAGAAGAGCGCCTTATGGACCGCGCCCTTCGTGTCGGCAACCATTTGTTGACGCGCTGTGAGACCCTCAAACACAAACATAGACTAGTGGGAGATGTCCGCGGCAGGGGGCTGTTTGTGGGCGTCGAGCTTGTAACGGACAGAGATAGTAGGACACCCGCTACGGCTGAGGCGAAACATATTGTTAACAGGTACGTTTACATATTTTTAGATTGATTTTAGGATTGGTACTTATGCTTTATGGACCTCACCTTCCGATTTTAGGATACCTATCCTACTTTCCGATTTCATCTGATAAGTATGCTAAAATCCGAAGATGAGTATAACGATACTCCCCCTCCGATCCTAAGTACGCAATTAAAGTCGATCGGTAGGGATCTATGTCATTGATCGATGGTTAGGTCCAAAAATATGGCCCTTAAAAGACTATTTATTTAATAGCACTTAGGTACTGCCCCTACGAGTCAGGATGTATTTCGAGAATTTCTGGTAAAAAAAACCCTTATCATATTCTAATCACAATATTCACCAACAAATATTTGTTTTACAGAATGCGTGAAGAAAAGATATTGATAAGTCGCGACGGTCCGGATAGTAACGTTCTCAAGTTCAAACCGCCGATGGTGTTTTCATCACAAGACGCCGACAGACTAGTCGACACACTCGATCGTGTGCTGTCTGAACTAGATGGAGAGAGAATACCTGTTACGAATCTTAAACTTGAGGTGAGAATTAATAAAACTGTATACTTACATAGAAATATCAGGCACAAATGGCCACGCCCCTCTTTCCGGGTAAATTTTCTATCGGATATTCCGTTATTTTCACGACCATGCCCTTCCTTTTCACTGGTACAATTTTGCTCGCGGATTTTTTCAAATTTTCTTTAACCTTGTCCAACCAACCAGGCTATAACAACCAATAAAGTCTACATTATAGTAACCAACCAAGTGTACATTTATAATTTTAGTAGATAAGATTGATGTGAAAGTTTAAAGTACCTACTTAATACTTACAACTAGCTGCGCCCCGCGGTTTTACCCGCGTATTTCCCGATCCCGTGGGAAAGTGGGGATAAAATTTCCTTCCTCTTGAATTACTCTATCTATTACTGAAAACCGCATCAAAATACGATGCGTAGTTTTTAAGATTTAAGCATACATAGGGACAGAGAAAGCGACTTTGTTTTATACTATGTAGTGATTTTGTGTACCTACCCTGTATAATCTATTTTTCTTCCAAGTTATATCTAAAAGTATATCTCAGTTTTCTCATTTTTTGAAAGACATCAGTAGCAATTTATTTTTGAACAAGCCAGAGGGTGTTACAACATCCAACCTATCAAATGAGTAAAGGTTATGGATGTAGTATTAATATTTTATGTATATTTTTCACAGGTGTTGGTCACACCATTGGATGAAGACATCACCACCAACAAAATATTGAATACGAATATACAACAAGCCGTCAAAAGCCTGTGATGTTGAACATTTACTATAGTAAATGTATTATTGATCATAATTTGTAAATAAAGATAGCTTTAAGTTAGTTAATTCAGAATTCAGTTATATTAATTGAATCAAAAATATTTTTAGTAATGTAAGCAAATTTATCAAATCTCAATTTTTATCTTGTAAGTACATTATTTTATAAGTACTTTTAAAAAATATGCTAAAATAAAAATCTTATTTTAAAGAACAAGCTTTTATTATTTAATCAACTTACAATCATATCACAACCACTTTTTGGAAGTATTTTCTTAAGTAATTACTAAAATAGCTTACTAATCGACATGTCTTATCAAAACTTACAAATGAAAAGAAAACCAATTGAATTGGTTTATAAGAAACAAAAACGTAACTACTAAATAGGAGAGCAAACTCGAAAAGAAAAAAGAAAAATGAAATATAAAAAAAAAACAAATGCATTAAGAGCTTTGCTTTAAATATTTGAAAAGGAATAAACCTCTACATTTTAAATGTTAGAGGCTTTTACATCTTCAGGATATTTAAAATTTTTGTACAACTTTTTCTTATTTTCTGCTGTTATTATTTCTGCTTTCTTATTATTCATTTTGTAGTTCAGATTTTTCCACATCAATGATGTTTTGTATATGTCTGAGTAGTGACTGAATCTGCAGTTTTTGTAGTTGGCTGTGTGGTCTTCACCACAATTAGCACATTTTGGTGCCACTGATGTGTCCATCTTGTCACATTTTTTGTGATTGTGATCTCCAGCACATTTGACACACTTCTGCTGCCCGTGACAGTATCTTTGAGAATGCCCCCACTTTTGGCACCTGTAACATTGTTTCTTCTTGGGCAATGGGGGCTCTAAAGTGACATCATAGCCTAACAACTTTTTAATCTTTAAAATTGTGTGTCCAGCTTCATCGTTGGGTACTACAGCTAGTACAAGTATTTTACCATGTACTTCAATTTCTTTTGTATGCATTTTGTGCACTCTTATCACAGGAATGGACACAGATTTCATCTCAGCTTTCAGCTTGTTGAGATCTACATCTGAATGTAAGCCTTTGATGACCACTTTCATTTTGCTTTTAGATGGGTTACCGTAAGTGTGGTACCGCAGTTGGTGCTTATCAAAATACTGCACCATAGATTTATGGTCACTCATCGTCTGACACATGATTTTTGTGAACAGTATTCCTTGTCGCGGCTGATAAAATTTTATATTCTGTTTAAGAATTTTGTCAACATGCTTTTCCAATGATGTTGGTTGGTGTAGAAAAATAGCTGGCACTTTAGACGGTTTAGGTTTAGGCCATTTAGATAATAACATAGGGTCAATACTGTCCAATAATATTGTTTCTTGTTCAGGAGTATCTTGAGAAGATATTTCTATATTTTCTATACAATCTGCGAGCTTCTCAGTTAAATCTTGTTTAGACGACATCTTTTTTTTCCGTTGTATCGTTTCGCCCGATTTAGCTGCAATAAATAATACATAAAATGTTTTTTTTATTTAAGATATGAATATTCTTATACACGATATATTATATGATACACGAATATTCGATATTATTTACTTACCAACGTGATAACGTATTTTAGTCAATAGAACAAAGATATTCTACGTAGTTTAGCTTGTAACTATGCTACTTATTAGAATAAATGAAGGTATTCACATTTTATTCATTATTATTTTTAAAAAGCGCCGACGGGTTGTTTACATTCAATATGTAAACAAAACCGTGACAAAACCTGACTGAACAAAACAATGTCATGTCATGCACGCGCAAATGACAATGATAATTGACTTTTGACAATGGTGTGTTCCGGTAGATCGCAGTCTTTTATTCTAACTAACTAATCTAAATATGTGAGTCAGCCTGGACTGGACTTAGACACTGCTAGCTAACTTAGACTGTCATACATTTATTGTTTATCTGACAGAATTAACAGAACAAAAAGTGAATTGGCGACAGAAAGTAAAACCATTTAACTTAGAATTGGAATACATATTTTGGATGTCTATGTCAGCCGGACCGGAACACATGCATTTAGCAAAAATATCAAAGAAATTCATTACACAAATGTTTAAGTTGTCACTGTCAATTTAAAATTGGCGTTTGCCAATGTCGGTCTAGTTTTGGGAAAGGGAGCAAATTAAGGTGGCGCTATAGTAGCAAGTGGATTTTTTTTAAATTCACCACAAATTAGGTATTACATAAATAAAAAAAAGGAATGAAACATTGTAAATAAAATAAATAAATAAATTGTATTTTTTTGTCAACCCATATCATCCCACCGTCTCCCTCAAATATCTCCAAATAAAAATATTAAATTAGATTTATTATTAAGTATAATTTATTAAAATTTTCAACCCAGCACACTCATATCAGAAGCACACTATTATCACTCGGTTTAAAACTGCTAAGTTCATTTATTTTTACACTTGCGACACTAGCGCTAATTTGCTGTTTACAAGTTGACACTTTTTCAACTAATCCCCCATACAAGACGGCCCTCCCTCCTAACTTCTACCCTCCATACTTTTTTCAATATCATCAAAGGAAAGGAGAGCATAGTCAGAGTTGCGGAAGTGTCGCCTGCAAACGTACGGCAATACTTCCGAAGCACTGACATTAATTTAGTTGTGCGAAAGTTACCAACATAAGAATTCATAAATGTAGAACCATAAAATTAGAAACGTTCAATTCGTTTAAAGTCTCTAAAAATACCCTTTAGTCCAGTATCATCTTGTGTCACGTCACACAGACTATGGTTCAGCCTTTGTTGGCGACCCATGTGGGCGAGAAGTTAGTCTGCGGGGCGTGATTCTCTGCATATTTTAGATTAAAAACGTATTGATAAAAGGATTTTTTATACGATTATTAAATAATTGGCCAAAGTCTAGTCTGACCTTACGTAGTAGGTACGAATACTAAATAAGTAATTACTTAACAAAAATAAAATCAGACGTGGTGAAGTAGCGTAGTTGACTGTGACACTGCCTGCAAGTTGCGAGTTCGATTCCCGCTCAAGACAAACATTTGTGTAGATGAACATTGAACATATCTGTTTGAATTTCAAGGTCGGTTAAAGTGAGAAGGTAATAGATGCCATTGATCACGGTGTCTGAACAAAATTAATATACATCACTAGTCGTGGACACATGGTTGGCACGATGTGACCATTGTACGCCCTTGTACGTATGGAATAAATGATATCATTTATCAAGTCCTGTGTGTCGCACCAACGAATGACACCATTGTGCCTATCTATTTTATCTATGTATGTTTGCATGCGAAACGAACGACCGAGGACACATTAAGGGAAGGGGTGGCCGTAAACAATTGCTCCTATTTGTGTTTAGATTTTAGGAACACATTGTTTCTTTTTATATGGAATGGTTTTGGTAAAGTTACCTACATACACCACATTCCTATAAGCATTTGTTTAAGTTTCTTAAACATTTCTTTCTTTGTCTATAGCTAGAATAGAAATGACACTGTTTTAAAAAGATTCAACATTTTATTAAATTCTAATTTCGAACAGCGCTTTAGGCTGTACGTACGATACGATTTACCCCCAAATGCAAACCCTTGATGCGTCAACGTGCAAAAGGTTTTGAAAAAATAAAACAATGGAATTTGTAACAGGTGTTGTTAGCAGCTACATTTAATGTATGCGACAATGACCGAATGTTCCATTATTGGCCTCCATCCCGAATATGTATATTTTTATGTTTTTCAGCGCTCATTTTAGGTTGCCATATATTTTTATATTACCGGACATTACTTGCTAAAGTAACGTTTACCCTTATCAGTATCGAAAACAATATTTGTATCGTGATTTGTATAATGTCTTTATGGCCTAACATTTGGATATCTAAACGATTGTCAACCATTTTTTATTGTCAACATACATAGGTTTTGTTTTTATTATAAATGGTCTTTTCTGTTTTTTTTTTTGTGTTTATTTATGTTTGTTTTTTTTTATTTATGTTGCGCCCTGCGGCTTTTCCCAAAAATCTTATCCCTTGGGATAAAATCCTATTTGTTCATTTAAATACCAAACCAAACCCAAATTAAAATTATGATAACAATATAATAACAGAACAATCTTATTAGTAAAGATTTAGGAACGTATATAGGTACATAGATATACTTAGTAAATCTAAATATCTAATATGCTTAATGCACTTACGTTGATGTACACTCGTAGTACTAGTATTTACTAACGTTAGGAAAGCTCATTTCTTAAAAGTTTCATAACAAAATAAACAAGCTTAGTAGAAGTGGAAAATTCTTGCAAGGTTTTGCATTGCATCTGCATTTACTCGCTCTCGGAGGAATAAGTAGCTTTGAACTGAGGAGTTGTGAGTTAGGTGACGTGTGAGGGTATACAGGTACTGCACACGTAACTTATAATTAACTTCCACACCGCATCCCACTACTGTTCTCCGAGTGCTCTGTGAATCCGCGCAACCATGAAAATGATGCTCAGACATAACACGCAAATTGCACTAGACTTTCCCTCATTTCAAATTCAATGTGGCTTCGTCCCTAACATCTGTCAACAAATTCACCAACGAAACCATAATTTATAATCGACTTCATTTCAATTGCGACCTACAAACAAACGCTGTGAAAATTTACGATGAAATAATTAACGAATTAAGAGGGAAAGCCGCGAAACAATATGCAAGTTAATTTACTTAAATGTTGATTTAAACTGTGGTTTTATGGACGTTTAAAATTAAGACTGGTATTTATTTTTATGAAAGGTCATAAGAGGGGTGGATATCGGTCGGTGGGTGGGCTTCATGGCGGGGTTGGTTTATTTATCTCTTGAATAGCCCCGGTGTAATGTGCGATCGAAAAACGCTTAGGTGTCAGGTGGAATTAAAGGGGCGCTGCTTGTATTGTTTTGCCCTCTAATTGATGAAGGGTAGTCGTTGGACGGCTCCCTTCCTTACTCCTATTTGTATAAATGTTTACGATAGGCAAAACCCATTAATTAAAATAAGTATCGTCTAAATAAGTTTTAGTTATGGGACAGGTGTTTTGTGGGCTTCATCCACGTTGCCTTTTATGTACAAATTAATTTAATTATAAGTTGTTCATTTTGTGTTGGGCGTGGAGCGGCGCGTTCAGATAAATACGAGTATCTACGAGTACTTATATATTTTTTACGAATTATTTTATAGGTTCGCAGAATTCTGTCTTTGTAAACATAAATGTTATTGGGAAAAGTAGTAAGTATAGTGAGTAGTATGTTGTGATTCTTACCTTTATATAAATATTAGGAAAATATGTTTACTTTCCAAGATAAATATTTTGATATTCATGGCAGTTTTCTATACGATAGAGTAGGAAAATTCTAAAGCGATTGGCGAGCTCCTGATAAAAATTTACATAACGTCGCTCGTGGAACACTAAGTTTCTTTCGATCGAATGCAAAATTCTCAACTTGTTTTTTACTTTATAAAAAGTGTTAAATATTGAAATAAAACTACTTTAAAGTATTTTTGTCGCGGTATACGAAAATTTTTGTTTTACATAATCTGACGGCAGAAATCTGAGTGTAAGGCGTTTATTACAAAGTAATTTAAAACAAAAATAAAATCGCGACAATCCGTTATAATAAGTAGTTTTATTTCAATGTGTATCTGTATATCAATATCTAGTAGGTACATAGGTAGATATATGTAATATATGAAAAAAACAAAAGTGTAATAGTTATTTGCGGGCTAAAGTTGATGACTCGGTCATCAACTGGAGCCCCGGTTTAAAAGCAACTTTGCACTCTTGTATAACAAATAACTATTCCGAGGTGGGACTTAGAACTTGTATCGTGGGTATCAGAAAATACGCACACACTCATTCACAAGCAATCCCGTATATAAATAATTATCTCGGAGTTATTTGCAAAATATTACCATACCTATAACTTTCCACTTAGTCAATAAGTCTGTATACGAGTAGTTTTTAGCCCATGGTTAATATCCAATGTTATCCGGCATGAATAATCAAACATACCTCATACCTTATATCGGAAGCTGAAATCCAAACACGTCCGTGGACGCCTAAAGATCGACGATACAAAGCAATTTCGCTTTTCCACTTCACAGAGACTTGATCGAATTAATATTTGAGATCCGATCTATTGGAGATCAACACCCAAACCAGGTTTTGTATCTACTTATTACAACACATTCATGTTTATTTTACTAGGCTTTTTCATAGTAATAATGTACCTATAACTTTAAAATTAGAACATAATCATTATCTCAAAACACAACTACATTATGCTTAAAAGGTAATTAGGTAATAACGCAGACCGCTTTTGATGCCCCACATCAAACAATCGTAAACTACTGCAACGAAATATACCATAAAACTATAGAGAGGGACTCTAAAATAAAATAAGAATCAGTTTTAATTGTTGGCAATTTATCAAAGTCTTCGTAGTAGCGAGACGAAGTAAACAAAATGTCTTAATTAAATGAACAAAGCAAAGTGTTTTCTTAATCGTTTTAATGCTTTAACAGTGACTTCATTTTTCATTTAAATCTCAAAATTCATGTTCGTAGCGTTTGACTACGACATTCGTAGGTAACTACGGCGTAGTAAACATGGATGAAGGTGTATTTATGGTTATTCCAAATCTATTTCTCAAGTCAACAATATTGTATCGTAATCTGTTTACCAGTAATAGCATTTTAGTTTACGACTGCGATACGTATAACGTTTGTATACCGAAATGGCTCGTATGCAGATCATAACTTGGAGATTACAAAACCCGCACCAACCTCCGTGGATAGATTAATTAAGGGAACAATTTCAACCAACATCCCGGGAAGCAACGCCACAACCGCAATATTGGACAAGACTATCGATATAGTTGTTATGCATAAGTAACATTGCTTCCACATAATTGAATTATATGCCCTTGGGATGCCCGAATCATAGCGAAATTTCGTTCGTTTTATACATACTTTATTACCTTCTGCTTCCTTTAATTTTTGCACTCTTTTTCAATTTTAATATACCATAGAGATAAATGTGTAAAGTTTTGTTCACGTAAGTAAGTAAGAGAGTTGGCTGTATCCATGCGTAGCTATTGAAAGTCAAATAAACGTTGAGAGAATTGATTATGGCGGGAAGCCAGTGCACCGCGCGCCGCGGCGCGAGAGACCTAGTTTCGTTAAATTTATAAGCCCGAGGTATCCACGCGTTGTTTTTTCCGGACGATCGAGTACTACAGCCGCAACTTTGCTATTGCCCTTGTTTATACTCCGGTGTGAACATCCAGGCTATAAATAGACTAGCTGCTTTTAAATTTATTAAAAACCATAATTAGAATTAAATTTTATAGTTTTTCTCACACTTTGGTAATCTGAACAATATATTTTATATAAGTATTTCAATATTAGTAGCGCCCCGCGGTTTCACCCGTGTGGTTCCCGTTCCCGTGGGAATGCGGGGATAAAATATAGCCTATGTCACGCACTGATTAATTAGATTTCCATAAGTGAAAGAATTTTTGAAATCGATTCAGTAGTTTTAGAGCCTATTCGTTACAAACAAACAATCGATCAAATCTTTCCTCGTTATAATATTGTACTTTTTACCTCATATGGGGTTTGAACTTGGAACCATGCTGAACCGCATCACAGCTCTAAACCAACTGTATTACATAATTAAGAACAAATCTATGAGCTCATACTTTATATATCACTGATGGTGGTCGTTATCAAAGTTACTTTTGATCTCATGAGTATTAACGTATTTCGGAGGGTATATTCGACATTTCGGTGTAATACGTCGGTCCTAGTTGCCATATTGACTTTATCGACAGTCGTTATGGATAGTAGGACCCTTCACAAAGTCTAAAACAGTTTCAACAAAAACTACTACAGCATGAATGTACTGTACATTGCACTAAGTATAGAGAGGTTATACCCCTGTATAAAATTTTAAGTCAATCGGTTGAGTAGTTTAGCCGTGAAAAGGTAACAGACAGACAGACAGAGTTACTTTCGCATTTATAATATTAGTTATATAGTTATACTAGTTATATTAGTTATAAGTTAAATTAAAAATACACATAAAATTTTAAAATATGAATAAAAGATTAATGGCATTACTTTCTTTTACATACCGATACTTAACTACAATTACTAAAACCACAATATAAAATAAAGAAAGTATAATCATACCTAGCAGCCTAATAATTAAATCATAAACCAGAAAATCGAGGTAAAGGCTATCTAGTAACCGAGATAAAAACTAAATTATGAAACAACTAACAAATTCTTGGCTTATGTTCGTTCATACCTAAGTAGTTATACCGATCTTTACCTTATACTATTCTGTTATATGTAAGTATTGCTTATTGAAAATATGAAGTGTTTCTCACAAAAAAATGACGTAAAGCAATTTCTCTTACTTTGATGTTTGTTGTGAAAGAAACAAAATCTATAACATATAGAGTTTTTTTCATGTAACTTAGGTAATACAGCAGTGCGCAGTGGAAAGAACGTAACTTAGCTGCCAAGCGAGACGTTTCTATTTTCTAAAGTAAAAAAATCTAATACTGTAAAGAGAAAAGATTTGTATTTTTGTTTGTAACATTAAAGTTAAAAGCTACGGGATCAATTTATATACTCGTAGTTACTAGCTGGCGCCCCGCAGTTCTCTCCTCTTCTTTTGATCTCAACGTGCCTAGAGCCTTCCTCGATAAAAACAAACTCTTCATCTATGTAATTTATGGATTTTAATATACTTAATATAACTAGTAGGTATACATTTTATAACCAGAAAGCTTAAAAAAACAAAATATCCTAATAAGTATCTAAAATATCCAAAACTATCATTATTTTAATAATTTAACTGACTTATATCTCTTTTCTTACTATTAAATCAGTCAGTATCAGTTCACACAAAGTTTTACTTTACTAATTCGTAGGTTTTCCTTCCTAATTTCAAGACATAAAACTTTGTTTACGACACAAAACACCAATAAAAGCGTTATTAATGGACATTCTTGATTAATATTTTGTGGTTATTTCCAAACTTGTTATCTCTTTATCTCTGTTATAGAAAACAATTAATTGTTTACAATCAAGTAAGTAATCACTTTCAAACTGATATTTAGGGTTATTTATATGATTCAAGTTTGTATTGTATAGATCTAATCGTTGCGTTTTTTACCGATTTTATTATACTTAGGACCTATTTCACGATCTTCAAGTAAAACTCCGAGTACGTACTCACTTGTTTTGTCTTTGTCACTTGATAAAAAGTAAGAAAGAGACAAAACTAACATTACTTGGTGAGTAACTTTACTTGAAGGTCGTGAAATAGGCCTTTAGTTTGGATAATCATAATTTTACGAGGTTGTTGATCTGTAAATAAAAAAAGAATACTTATAGTACTTAGTAGTAGTATAGGTCTGTATGTTTTCTGCAGGCAAAAATCACCGATATAACAAGCGATAACTATTTTAAGTGTTGTGCTGAGAAAGAAACATAGTTCTAAAAAAAGTAGTTCAACTCAAAAATAACACATGCAAATTTATACCTTAACAACACGGATTAAAGTTTAAATATTGAATGACCTGAATATCAGACGCATCCGGTGTCTGGTGTCACACAACTTCTCCGTGATGCATAGCGCAATATGTCTCATATAAACATGTAAAATACGCTCACTGTTTCTGTATTGCACATGATTTACAACAAACCATATATTTTGGTGAACCGCACGTAATAATATATTACTTACCTACTTACTCCTGCATTCAGTGGTGTTACCTGCATTAATGCTTGGAGAAAAATCTATTGGAATTAAAAAGCTTACGTCATTATTCTGTCAAAGTTTTTCAAAAATGGAATGATTTTGAATGAATGAGAGTCTATGAAAACTACAAGGGATCCGTCGCGTCGGTGGATCGAAATCCCTGGGCCCTGATTTTCTAAACTATTAAGCTGTGATAATGCTACTCAGATGTATTTTAATATTAACATTATGGCCTTTTTTTGACATTTGTTGTCATTTTGGTATTCCCTTATTGAAAACTACTCCGCTGACTCAATGGCTCCATAAAACTTAGATGGTTGTCATGGAAACAGTATTCTGACGATTTTTATTTGAATTTTGATATGCAACAAAGACCACTGAGACACCATAGCCATATGAATAAATTTTAGGAGAATACCAAATTTCTGACACTCTCGTGATGGTGCCTCAATATCAACATTTTGTCTGATCAATAATGTCAAATTGCAGACTTAGGCCCCTGGTCTGTAAGTAAAATGAAAAACAACATTGAGTAAGTAAACAACAAGAGTAATGTTTGGTTTAAATATGAGTACTTACATAATTAAATAATGTAAAATAAATTATGCGTAGTTCAAATAAATATTTGGATGAAACATATTAAACGTGTTTTCGTAACTTAATTATTATATACATATATACTACAACAACAACGTATTTTCTGTTTTATATTGGATTCTACAAATATTATTCTACGCGAAGCCGCGGTGAATCAATAATATACAATATTACCTAATAAACATACAGAAACTATATTTCATATATGTCATTTAAAAACCATCTTTGAACTATTTCATGAGTAATAGTTTTATTCCCTAAATAACTTAGGTCTTATTTCATATCTGATATTACCGTCAAAAGTTTCCTATAAACCTTATTGATGTAAGTTTGTTATTTAACGCTAAGATTTTTGGCACTCCTTCGGGATTTACGAATCAAATTGATATAAGTACTTACTAATACAATCTTGTGACTTACATTCAAATATTATTAAGGACTGATTTTTCCATCGGCAGATAACTTTAATATAAAATTGACGTTTGACAGTTTTTGTATGAAATAACAGTCAAAATTTCAAAATTATTCCTCGAATAAAACTTTATTGGAGGAATAATTTTGACAGGGCTGATTTTTCCGAAAATCAGCTCTTAATGTAAAAGAAACTTTACGACCTTTTCATAACTAGTTTTTTTGCTATCAACCCATTTGTACTGACAAAATTGAATTAATATGCATATAAAACTGGCGGCCCGCCCCGGCTTCGCACGGGTCCAATTTTCCCGTTGATTTTCCAGTTTTTTTTACATAAGAACCTTCTACAGAGTATTAGAAAACTACAAAAGAAAAAAATAGCCAAATCGGTCTAGCCGTTCTCAAGTTATAGCATCGGGAAGGAAAACCCGACTTATTTTTATATAGTAAGTAGATTATAACTTAGCCTACCAATATCCAAATATTTTCTAGCTATTTATATATTAAAATGGGGGTTATTTATGATTTTAAAACATGTATTTCTGTTATCTTAGAAACCTCCAGTCAACTAGACACTTTATAGTCAATGTTTACATCTAAAAGCAAATATAGAAGATATACAACAATGTCCAATAAGATAAGAATATATTTCGATTCCTGTCCAAAACATGAGATATGCAACCGCCTCTATATCTTACTACATAAAGATCAAAATGATTTACAAGTTATTGTCTACGATATTATTGCAATAAATAAATTAAATAGCTGAAAATGTCGTCATTGGCGAATATAACAGTGTTTATTTCCGTTATAAATAGTGGAATACCTATTCGATAAATATAGGGAAAGCTTCTTTGTTAAAAGTTTGTTTTGAAGACCATTATTAGAACCTATTTAGTGGTTCATTAATTAAAAAAATATTTGATTAGCGCGTCGAAACAAAAATAAAACCTCTTCCTTTTTCAAATAATGTAAAGAAAATGAGTTTTATATCATCATTAAAAGATAAGAATAAAGGCACAAATATAACAGTGTTTTGTTTTAAAAAAATGTACAGACATGAAAAATGAGCCTTTAACATCGTGATGTCATGATACTCATCTCATGTTAATTACTTCCATTATAATAACCTACTCGGTTCTACATTTTATGTGCATAGATAGGGTCATTAGTATTAAGTCGTAAGCACCTACTAGCATTTGTACATTCATTAAGAAATTTAAGTACCAGCTTTATAATTCCCTATTATTGCTCCCGTAGAAACTGCAAGAAACCTGAAACCCATTTTATGTACCCCGTATATAAAAATAACATGATGATCACGTTGAATTGTTATTACATGAAAGCATTATCACATTTCCATTATTAGATATATCCATTATACGAATAGAATCTCTAACATTCAACGTTTGCATTGTAAATTATGAGTCACAAAGACCTCTATACCTCGTTTTAACTATCGAGTTTGAGTTTGACATATGGATCAGACTTCAACACATAATGGTTTACCGGTTTTGCATGATATTGGTCCATAATGTCAACAGTAAGCGGCACCAGCGGATTGTGTCGAAACGATGCCATTTGTTATCCTCCGTTTGTTGTGTATTGAAACCATTTATCCTAGTTACATCTAACTGTAGACTGGAGGCAGTAATTTGCTTTTATGTTTGTCCATATATGTCAATTGTCACGGCTACATACCATGTGCATTATTTAGGGTGTATGCGCATATGAGCCTGCTTGAATTAGCTCAGTATTGTCCAGATTGGGTTATTAACATGTATCAAGAGGATTTGTGCGGTGAATAGCCTTTCATTACGTGATGTTGTCAATGTGTTAGAATTTACATACAGTAATTGGTTGTTCAATTAGTTTAATTATACCGGTAGTGTAATTAAATTACTATAAATCTATAGTGAAATTGATTTTAAAGGTTTTATGTTTATATTTGTCGTTTATTTGAATACAAAGTTGATTTAAATGAAATCCGATTTCGAATTTTGAACAGTTTCAAATTGGATCGAATAATTTCAAATCGAATCTGTTTCGAATTGCTCGTAATTATACTTCGTTTGAAATCGATTGCATCGAAATATTCAAAATTATAAATATTTAAAATCGCCTTTATTAACCGAAATAAAATATAGCTAAATCTATAACACCTGTTGAAATAAAACACTTAAACGGATTTTTGTCGTGGGGCGTCACGGGTTCTGTAAAGAATCCGAAACGTCAGAAAATGTAAAATAAAATATAACCACGACAAAAATCCGTTTAAGTGTTTTATTTCAATGTGTAGTGTTCGTGTAAATCAAAGATATCAATATACAGGGTTATTGGTTAAGTCGACCTATTCCCGTCAAGGGCGTGTAGTTTACATCGTTTCTGACTGATTTCACCATGAAACACCCTACCCTAAACCTAACCGTTTAAGAGATATTTCAATTTATTTGTTTTTATAAAAATCACCGGATCTTCGGCTATAAGCTTGGATATTTTCAAATGCGCATGTCTTATTATTACTATTACTTGATTTTTACGTTTATAATAAGGTGCTTTGTGACCCCAATAACCAATATTGTACCTAAAATAAATAAATAAATATTTGTAGACGATTTAAACTTTTTTAAAAATAATAACAATCAGAAAGTTTATTTTTCTTTCAAGGATATCTAGAAAAAAAAAATATGGCACCTGTTTGGCAGATATGCCTAAAAATATCTACGTTTCATCGGCTATCCAACGAGCTATAGCAATTTAGGGTTTTATCGAAATTTTGTACAAAACATGTAGTTTTATTGGCTACCGGGGAGGTTAATAAATAAAACAATAGGTCAGCATACAGAACAAGATACTAAACTTTTAAGTACTACACACACCATTTTTGAGTCTAAATTTCATGTTCGACATGTCCGTCCCTGCGTTGCACACATCTTCGCATTATTTTGCGAAGACCAGTTTTCACTACACCAGTAGTAATTTTGTTCTTATTTCATTGGCCGCATTAATGATTATGTCTCTCAGTACTTCAATTGATGAAATTGGGTTGTACACGAGACTCTTTATGTACCCCCACGCATAAAAATCCATGGGGGTTAAGTCCGGACTTCTGGCTGGCCAGGGTATAAGTAGGCCCACTTCGTCCAATCCATTTGTTTGAATAATTTGTGTTTAGCCATTCTCTGACACTTCTCCTGAAATGGGCAGGGCAGCCATCATGCTGAAACCACATGTCTTGAATAAGATTGAGTGGCAAATCATCAAATAGGTAATTTAAGTCTTCTCGCAGGAAATTTTCATAGTTTTCCCATTTAAATTGTCGGGGAGAAAGTAAGGCCCAATTGAATGATTGGAAAAAATACCCATCCACACATTCAAGCAAATCGATTGGACGAAGTGGGCCTATATCCTGGTCAGCCAGAAGTCTGGACTTAACCCTCATGGATTTTTATGCGTGGGGGTACATAAAGAGTCTCGGGTACAGTGAGCGCAACCCAATATCATCAATTGAAGTACTGAGAGACAGAATCATTAATGCGGCCAATGAAATAAGAACAAAATTACTACTGGTGTAGTGAAAACTGGTCTTCGCAAAATAATGCGAAGATGTGTGCAACGCAGGGGCGGACATTTCGAACATGAAATTTAGACTCAAAAATGGTGTGTGTAGTACTTAAAAGTTTAATAAATTTAGTATCTTGTTCTGTATGCCGACCTATTGTTTTATTTAACCTCCCCGGTAGCCTATAAAACTACATGTTTTGTACAAAATTTCGATAAAACCCTAAGTTGTTATAGCTCGTTGGATAGCCGATGAAACGTAGATATTTTTAGGCATATCTGCCAAACAGGTGCCATATTTTTTTTTCTAGATATCCTTGAAAGAAAAATAAACTTTCTGATTGTTATTATTTTTTAAAAAGTTTAAATCATCTACAAATACTTATTTATTTATTTTAGGTACAATATTGGTTATTAGGGTCACAAAGCACCTTATTATAAACGTAAAAATCAAGTAATAGTAATAATAAGACATGCGCATTTGAAAATATCCAAGCTTATAGCCGAAGATCCGGTGATTTTTATAAAAACAAATAAATTGAAATATCTCTTAAACGGTTAGGTTTAGGGTAGGGTGTTTCATGGTGAAATCAGTCAGAAACGATGTAAACTACACGCCCTTGACGGGAATAGGTCGACTTAACCAATAACCCTGTATAACACCTGTTATTCAAAGAAGAATTAGAAAGTTATTATAAAATAGCTTCTTATATTTTATAGTATGAAAAAATGACTAAAAACATAAAAAAATCTGTCAAACAACATTAATTACATCAACTAACATTTCTAAAACCTTTACCAAATTCAAATTTATTCACCGCCACAATAAAGTGCAACCATAATAATTAACTAGAAATTCATGAATAGTTTTAATGTTTTAGCAGTTAACCGTGGCGTTGACACAAATTAGTCCTGTATGTCGGCAGCGAAGCGCTATGAATAAATCAAATAAAAGTTTCATACATAGAGTGGTTTGTCAAAATAATAGAATAGCAATCCGCTCAACAGTATTGCAAGGTTCAGACCTAATATTTGTTCAGTTCGCATCGACCACATCTATGTTTCCATCAAGAGTCTAAACCATGTTTCGGTTTTAAGCAAATTCTCACTCTGTTATAGTGTTATTGGTTTAGTTAACACCTTAGTTGGATGGAATATTCGACTCGGTTTACTCAAACATTTAAAATAGGTAGTAAAATGTGTTGTATACTATTCTTTTAAATAATAAAATATAAACATACTAGCGGCCCGCCCCGGCTTCGCACGGGTCCAATTTTCCCGTTGATTTTCCAGTTTTTTTTTACATAAAAACCTTCTCCTAATAATAACAAATACAACAAAAAAAGAATTAGTGAATCGGTCCAGCCATTCACGCGTGATGCCGTGACCAAGGAAAACGGGTTTCATTTATATATATATAGATTTATTTGCGTGTGTGCTTTGGGTGTATACTAACTCATTTAAATAATGTTTAATTAATTATATTAATTATTAACTCCTTGCTATGTTAGGCTTTGAATACTAATAATACCCATGCATACTAGGCATAGTGGTTACCCTTATTACTCGTACTAATATCATCAGTGAGAGAGAACCCTTTGATCTGTAGTAGGGCCGATATTCACTTACTTAGTTGTACTGTCTGGTTTTATCAGCTTGTAAACTGACCGTGACTTCAGATTTTTTAATTTTGGGATAAAATAAGGTATTACTTGAAAATAAAAAAATGGCACGCAGTTTTCCATATATCATTTAAGAAAGAAAATTGTAAGCTTATTCTTTCCTTTCAAACCTTAAAATTATAAACAACGTTTTAGAAACTTAAAATAAACACATTTTACGAAAAAATATTCAAACTCAAACATCGAAAGTGAAAAAAGTATAATCGTCGAGAGACCCCTTAAGTACAATTTCCACGCGCGGGTTCACAATCCAAACAGTACAGCCTACTCCGGTTAGATTGGCTTCCATTTCACCAACTGATAGATTCGTTTTCGAAACAAAACATTGCTGGTGAGAATAGTACCATTGATCCCAATCCGTGGTACTATTTATTACTGACTGTGAACTGCGGTTCGTACGTTTTAAAATAAGTCTGTTCAGGTATTGTGGGTTAGCGGGAATTGGGACCAAATTTACGGGACCGATGGGTATTTAGAACCAACGAGAGTTACGACGTCGCCAGTGCCGGCCCATCGCTGACGCAGCATTTCTACTTTGCAACTTCTGCATTTGCATTGTATTCATTTTATTCAACATTCATTTATTTGTAATAATTAATTTTTAGTCTATAAGCAACATCGAATTAATAAAGACCTATAATTGTAATAAAAATATCTTTTTTAAAAGCTAGTTCCCGGAACGAGGAACATAACTGGCGCAGTCGGTAGGATCACAGCATCTCGTTAGAGTCGCGAATAAAACTCTTTGTGCTCTACGAAGTGACGATTTCCTAGTCGTGTTACTGTGATCTATGAACTTACGAAACTCGTGTCGGGATAAACGTGAGAATATTCGGGACATTGAACGTTCTCGCGAAGTGCTTCAGACTCGATAGGAGATGCAGAGGCTGATTAGGTGAGTACTCTCGCTATAATACTAAGTTCCTGCTCTATTTCCTATCTTAGTTTTAATATTTGTGTTGGGAGTGTTTAAGGCTATAATCGCTTTTAAACGTAAATAGTTTAGATAGTTATAATACCCGTTTAGAGCTAAAATCGCATAAACAAAAGTACACTTAAGTTAATTATAAAGAATTACATTTAAACAATAGACAATAGCGTAATCCGATCATGTCAATCAGTGAGTTCGACGCTAACTTCAAATTCCTCGCGGATTTGTTACCACGTTATGATGGTAACCCGAAACTACTTAATTATTTTATACGCGAAGTAGAAAACGTTTTACATTTATTAAATGAAACATCTAGGTTACACCCGGCTTTTATCTGCTTATTAAAAAGTAAACTAAGCGGAGCCGCGGTAGACGCCATTGCATACGAAGATTCCTTAACTACTTGGGAAGCTATTAAAAGCGCGTTAGTTAGACGTTTAGGAGAACCGCGGAACGAGATCCAAGTGATGCAGGAGCTCACAAGGACTCGCCGGAATAAGAATGAAGATGCCGAGGCTTTTGGAAAGCGACTTAGGGAGCTACTCGATACGTTATACTCAGTAGGGAGGCACGCAAATCGATCCTATTACGAAGAAATGGTTATCGAACAGTACGTAAATCAACTAGATTTCCATGTCTCCCTGGGAGTAAGGATATCTAGGCCAGGTACGTTAGAGTCAGCTATAGTGGCTGCGAGACAGGAAGAAGCGAGGCTTGCCTACAATAAACAAAATAACTATAATGTAGCATCAACATCCCATTTTAAGCAAAAGGAAGCCCCTAGAGGATTCCCGCAACCCGATTTCTCTATTAGGAATAGTACAGGTATGCAAACACACCCCCAAGCCTCACGAACACTGCCCCAGGCATTCCAACAGCCCCAGCCTCCTTTCGTGCCGCAACAAAATAACATGTCACCGCAGCAGAGGCAACAGCTGATACAATCTTTGTTACCTTGGAAAAATAGGTCAGGTAACTTCCGCGCAGGTAACTCCGGTAATGTCCGAAACAACAATTTTAGGCAGTTCAACGTGCCTCAACAACAGGTAAACCCACCGCAAAAGAGCTCTGACGTCACAATGAGATCTGTGACGAAACCCGAGCCCCCGCAGTTTGCGGTAGAGGAACTGTTCTACCAAAACCATCCCGAAGAACAAACGTACTACGACGGTGAGTATTATAATCAACAGGAGGGTGACTACCCTCAGGAACCAGCTCAGGACGCCGAGTACCACCAGGATTTTCCCAGTACCAGGGAACCACAGGACCAGAGTTAGTGAAAATTAACTTACAAGACCGCGACCACTTGCCCTATATAGTGCTACCAGAGTACGGAGGTAAGTTTTTAGTTGATACAGGCGCGAGCCGAAGCGTCATTGCCTCTGACGTCATATATAACACCATATTTGAGGTATGCATTGAACACGAGCCGTTTCAAATAGCTACCGCGCATAACATCTCGCGTCACGAACATGTTGTTAACCTACCATTGCCACCGGCTTTCAACTCTAATTTAGTACACAAGTTCTTAATATTTGACTTCGATCCCAAATACAAAGGTCTGATAGGGTTTGATTTATTAAAACAGCTTAAAAGTAATATTGACCTTAATAGTAACATGTTACGCACAGTTACAGCAGACATACCAATTCATTTTAACCGACCTCTAAATAAAATTAAAATAGAGCCCAATTGTGAAAAGTTAATAACTGTAAAGACACACTACATAGACGGACAATACATACAAGACAAACATTACTGGTCCGAGGGTTTAGAATCCCCTGCAGCATTAGTTACAGTTAAAAATGGTTCCTTCAGAACCTCTGTAATTAATTATAATAATAATAATAAGTTTGTACAAGAAAGGACCCCCATAGAACTTGAATCTTACACTGAATCTGAAAAACAATTAGTAAAATTAAATTCACTAAATGTAACTTCAGACATTGATAAAGAGCTCCGCGAAAATTTAAATAAAATAAGGACAAACCACATGAACGAGGAGGAGAAACGTGAAATAACTAAATTATGTTATCAATATCGTGAGATATTCTTTTCCGAGAATATACCTTTAACATTCACTCACGCAGTTAAACATCAACTTAGACTTACAAACGAGACACCCATCTATGTTCGTAATTATAGACAAGCCCCTCAACAACGTGCCGAAATTAAGAAACAAATAGACAACCTCTTAAATCAGGGTATTATTAGAGAAAGTATATCACCGTGGTCATGCCCAGTACATATTGTGCCCAAGAAACCAGACGCATCGGGTAAGGTAAAATGGAGACTTGTCATCGATTATAGACGACTCAATGATAGGATCGTAGAAGACAAGTACCCCCTTCCGAACATTCATGACATCTTAGATCGGTTAGGGCGCGCACAGTATTTTACAACCCTTGATCTCGCTAGTGGCTACCACCAAGTGGAAATGCACCCCGAAGATATTGAGAAAACGGCCTTCACCACCGAACGAGGTCATTACGAATTCTTACGCATGCCATTTGGTTTAAAAAACGCGCCAAGTACGTTCCAACGTTTAATGGATCATATTCTAAGAGGCCTTAATAACGTGTATACATACTTAGATGACGTCATAATAATATCTACGTCACTACAAGAACACATAGATAGGCTACGAGAAGTTTTCGAACGTTTCAAAAGTCACAATCTTAAAGTTCAGCTTGATAAATCCGAATTCCTCCAAAAACAAGTTAACTTTTTAGGTCATGAACTAACTGACGAAGGTCTTAAACCTAATAGAGACAAAATTAAAGCCGTCCTTGATTTCCCCTTACCTCAGAATCAAAAAGAAATAAAGTCATTCATAGGACTTGTCGGTTACTACCGTAAATTTATAAAAGATTTCGCAAAATTAACAAAGCCTATGACCGCATGCTTAAAGAAAGGTAGTAAAGTAATACATAGTGTAGAATTTTTAGAAGCTTTTAATAAATGTAAACAAATCTTAACAAACGATCCCATCTTACAATATCCAGATTTTGACGAACCGTTTATTTTAACTACAGACGCCTCAGACGTAGCATTAGGAGCAGTGTTATCGCAGGGAAAGGTAGGTTCAGATAAGCCCGTAGCTTATGCATCGCGGACATTATCGGACACTGAATCCCGTTACTCCACTATAGAAAAAGAGCTTTTGGCTATTGTGTGGGCGATCAAATATTTCAGGCCTTATCTTTACGGTCGTAAGTTTACTATTTATACAGACCATAGACCGCTAACATGGTTAATGTCACTAAAAGATCCAAATTCTAAACTCACGCGCTGGCGTTTAAAGTTGTCGGAATATGACTATAAAGTTGTTTATAAGAAAGGCCTACAAAATACAAATGCTGACGCATTGTCTAGGGCTAAGATTTACCACCACAGTATGGACTCGTTAGCAGTAAACTTTGAAGATAACGAAGATGACGAAATTATAAATCGAATTTTTAGTAACGTACGTCGGGAAAATCAAAACGAACCTAGTAATAACATGGACACGGATTCAAATAGGGACGATAGGCAAATTGCTGGCCCCAGTAGACCTGTTGCTAACGCGGAGATAGAGTCAGTAAACATGGAAACCTTAACTATCTCACAGCCACCAATTGATGCTGAATCCGATAGTATGACGGTAGTGTCGAATAATGATGACCAACTAGTTAGTACTAATCATACACAGCCGGATAACGAAAATAGAGGTATACCTATCCTGTCAGATGCCATAGACAGACAACTCAAACAATTTCACATACGGTCTACCCCCGGTTCCACATATAGAGTCGAGAACAGGTCAACAAATTCAAGAACAGTTATCAAAGACGTATTTATCCCTATTAACAACACTGAACAGGAAATAATTAAGTTCCTAAAGGAACATACTATAGCGGACAGAGTCTTTCATTGCTATTTCCACAATGAAGAGTTATACTTAGCATTCTCACGAGTATATACTACCATATTTAATGACAGAGGCCCCAAACTTATTAGATGTACTACACGTGTAACCTTAGTTGAGAATAAATCAGAACAACTTGAACTAATTAAAAGATATCATGAAGGCAAGACATCTCACCGCGGAATACAAGAAACTCATAAACAACTGCACCGAAATTATTATTGGCCCAATATGTTACTAACAGTACAAGGTTACATAAATAAATGTGATACATGTCTGAAAGCAAAGTACGAAAGAAACCCTCTTAAACCCCCCTTAGCTCTCACAGATACCCCGCGAAAACCCATGGAACATTTGTTCATGGACTTATACTCCACAGGAGGCGGTACATTCCTTACAATCATAGATAACTTTTCTAAATTTGCACAGGCAATCCCATTAAGCGCTTCTAGTAGCGTACATGTAGCGGAAGCTCTATTACAGGTGTTTTCAGTTCTAGGCCTCCCCCATAATATTACAACAGATTCAGATACTAAGTTCGAGAATGATGTCATAAAAGAGATATGTGCATTGCACGACATAAACATTCACTTTACTACGCCATATAACCCTAATTCAAATTCACCAATCGAACGACTTCATTCTACGTTAGCTGAAATAATTAGAATTCAACGAATGACAAACAAAGACGATCCTATTCAGTTAATAATGAAATACGCAATAATAGCATACAACAACTCTATACACTCTGCGACAGGTTACACACCCCACGAACTTTTATTTGGTCACACTAAAGCGCGTAACCCCCTAGAATTGTACTTCCCTAAGGAGTTTTATCAAGATTACGTCCTTAAACATAAAACGAATGCGGAAGCTATACAGGAATGCGTAGCTGCACTAATGTCCAAAAATAAAGAACAGGTAATAGCCAAACTCAACCAAAACGCTCAGGAGATAACTTTCAAGGTAGGTGAGACTGTTTACAAACAGGTGGCGAAGACAGCGAGAAATGACAAAACCAAACCAGTATTTAAAGGTCCGTATAAGATCATCCATCTTCATCCTAATAACGTGGCTGAGATAATAGGCAACCACCCTAATTCAAAATCCATTAGAGTGCACTTTAAGCTTCTAAGAAGGCCCCACCTTGTTCCAGGACCGTCCTCGCAGGAGCCATCGTGCTCAACGCAGCCGCAGACGTAACCTTTAATCCCGTAAACAATGATCAGGGAATCCTTTTGCTTAAACAAGGGCAAATTATCAAACAAATCGATAAATTTAATTTAGCATGTACGTATAATGTCACCTATTTACACGTAACAACCATAAAGTTAATGGTTTTGTTCGCAAGCACTAAAGCTTCCGAAACGTCTACCACTAAACCAGAAAACGTACAAAGTGCATATAGAAATCAAATAGAACATAGTTTATCTTTAATATCTAAGAAAATTAGTTTTATTGTCCCACGGATAAGACGTAAACGTGGTTTAATTAATGGCCTTGGCTCAGTAGTAAAATCTATAACAGGTAATTTAGATTACGAAGATGCTCTTAAATTTGAATCAGAAATTACATCCATGAGAAATAATATTAACAATATTAAACTTTCTCAGAAAAGAACTTTAGCTATAGCAGAAAATACAGTAAAAGAATTTAGCAGTCAGTTAGACAAAATTAACCAAAATCAATTGAAAATAGCTTCATATATTCAAAATGTAACAAAGGCAAGTGACGCACTGAGCAATCACTTATATTATTTAGATATTTACGTTCAAATAGATTTTAGTTTGCAAATTATATTAGATAAGTTAATGATTTTAGAAGATGCTATGACATTTGCGCAATTAGGTATAATGCACCCTAGTATTATTAGTCCCCAAAATTTAATTTTAGAAATGTCAACATTAAAATCAAAATACAATTGGACACCCATAACAGAAATAAGTATAAATAATATCCACGAAATAGAAACATCAATTAAAGTTAAAGCTTATAGTACGGAACACTCTTTAACATTCATATTAGAAATACCTTCTATCTCACCCAGTACATTTGACCTAATACACCTTTATTCCATCCCCGATAAAAACCAACTTACCATAATTCCCAAGTCCAAATACCTTGTACTTGGTAGCGATGAGTACACCTACCTAGATGATAGCTGCAAACAACTTACGGAGGAAACCCAGCTGTGCGAGACACTAGACACCGAGCCCATTAAGACCTCCGGCGATTGTATCCTCGCACTGATACAGCACAGAAACACCAGCTGCACGCGCGCTAAGATGATCCTAGCGAAAGACAAGATCCAGAAGATACGGGACATCACATGGCTAGTAATACTGTCAGGACAAGAAGTTATACGAGTACAATGTAACAGCAAGACATCTTACAAACGACTGTCTGGTATTCACCTTATCGCAATTACAGATGACTGTCAGGCACGTATCTTAAACACAACACTGCAAACCCATACCAAAACTATGACAATAGATGAAATAATACCATTACCCCAGTATTATGAAAATAAAGAACCCATCAAATTCCAAATTAAACTGGAAGATTTGGAACTAGACAATTTACACCATCTTTGGGACCGAGTGGAAAACATAGAAGAAGAAGACGTAACATATTGGCCCTCAGAGATGGCTACACCGAGCTGGACCACACTATTGCTGTACGCCCTCTTACTCGGAGCAACGTCGTGGAAGCTGTACAGCCACTACAAAACACCCAAAACAACAAAAGGGGATGAAGCTCCCAGTGAGGACACTGGCGGAAGCTGTAAAATCAGCTTCTCTCTAAGGGATGGAGGAGTTACGACGTCGCCAGTGCCGGCCCATCGCTGACGCAGCATTTCTACTTTGCAACTTCTGCATTTGCATTGTATTCATTTTATTCAACATTCATTTATTTGTAATAATTAATTTTTAGTCTATAAGCACCATCGAATTAATAAAGACCTATAATTGTAATAAAAATATCTTTTTTAAAAGCTAGTTCCCGGAACGAGGAACATAACTCGAGACAAGGTCATTTTTTATATGAGGATGAAGCGTGGTTGGTATATGTGAATATGATCCTCGATCAAGGGAAACATAATATGTGGGAAGTGCACCAACATGTCATTCTGGTAAACATACAGGGATTTCTTCGGCTTTTCGGCTTTTTTTGGTTATCATGTGATCGGCTTTCCATTCCATGCTTTGCATTCCGACTTCTGACCAAGCTTCAGAAGACTAAATGACTAAGACATGATTTGCGTTTTATTTAAAAAAAAAATACTGATCTATATCGCGTATAAAACTGAATGGTTTCCTTGAATGCGTATTGTTATCTAACTATGAAGCTTTCTTCATACTTTCTTTCTTCAACAATACGCATTCAATTAAATGTATAGTTCCAACGGAGTCCAAATCTAGAACTGTTTAGCTAAAATACATTCTTTTATTTTATTAAAAACAGATTCTCTTATATGTATTTCTGTTTTGGATATAATGGTCATAGTAAAATGTAACATGTGGCTTTAAGAGGCGTACATACGAAGATTTCTCCGCGGGCACTTTATGACATTTATTTTTTTCATTAGATTTCATTTTGATATAAGTAAGTAATATTAATTTGTAAAAAGATAGCAAGAAGATACTTTATGTACTCGAATAAAAAATGGATGAATGACATATCTGTTTTACGAACATAACTTTGTATTATTTTTCTTATTGATTTTTGCGTCTGACTGTACCTCATCCATAAGTGACATTACGCGTGGAGTATTGAAACTGAAAGTATGGCAGTTCCAGATATTGATAAACAATAGTGTTTGACAGTTTGGAGTAAAATAAAACTTATTTTGAAATTTAAAAAAAATAATATTTTTGTTTGGAGAAACTTGGGACTTTTTGGTGGAGTAAAATGGGACTAACCCCATAGAAGTATTAATTAGACAATTTATAAACAGGAATAGCACGTTACTTTTATCCTGTAATATTGCCAATAGAAAGAACAAGAATAACGTAGATAATAACCGCAAGGCATAGCTAGTTTCTACTAAATTTCAAATTTACATACGTGATGAGATAAACATAAGCGTGAATAAATTATCTTTGTCTATAAATAAAACAAACCCGACACACTCGCTAAGGTACCTTCGATCCAGTTTATTAATAAATCAGGTCATGTAGGCAGGGCGTAATCAAATTATTTACGAGTGAACACAGGACAAGCGATTAATTATGTGTACCCAAGTGCGCTTACAGATAAGATGTTGTTAAGAAACACTTATTACTTAAGTTTTCCTTTAGGGCCATTTCTAATGCTATTACTATGTTTGTTTTACTCTCAAATAACATGAGCGAATTTTGCTCTGCGGGTTTCTCGCTCGTGTTTCTTACTCTACCGCTATTTCGCTCGAGATTGTCGCGCTCGCTTCTCGCGCCTGTGGACGAAAGTAGCGGTTTCGATATGTTAGAAACTCCGCGCCTGCCTCGTCGCAACCGCGAAGGTGGTAATGTAGTGATGATCAACGCGAAAATGAAATAAGCAATAAGCATAGTCAATACGTTTCTCTTCAACGTACTAATATCATTTCATATCGACAGTGAGACAGAACTTTACCCATCAGTGAGATGGTATAAACTGATAATTTACCAAGCATATGATTTTCTATGCATTATATTTTATCGAGTTTAAAAGTTGTGCTCTATTCAAAGTAAAAAAATCATAAAAATGTAACTGTAAAACTTTTTGTGTATAAATTGAAAGAAATTATAAATGTACCCACTTGAAAAAATGTATTCATTAAATATGAAAAACAGTATTTGAATAAAATATTGAACAATCTTACTTGATAAGTTTCTGAACAAAATAAATATAGTTTTGCATTTTGACGAATATTTTTTGTTGAATAACAAAGTGTAATGTTCTGAGCAAATTAGAGTTCTCTCATGAATAATTTGAATAACGAGTTGAAAAGTTTTCAACTTAACGAACATTACTAAAGTACGAATATTCTTTAAGAATAACAAGTATTCAATTTGAGAATAAACATGCCTAAAAAGGGTCAGAGTGACCTCTAAGGTCCCGCTGCTCTACAAAGGCCCCTTTTTCACGCTGTACTATCATTATTATTAGTACAGTGCAAAAGAATAGGGGCCTTAGGAGCGTATAGATTTATATTAAAAATAAGAAAATAACCAAAATTGAGCCAATGTCAAGTTATCAAATCATTTACGCATGGCAATGTTATGAAGAGTTTTTTATTTTTCGATCACTTATCTTCACCAAATAACATTATCAAATTAGGTATTCCACACTCCAACAGAATATTGGCGTAAAGTATTAGCTCACGCTACTGTACTATTCTAACTAATATTATAAATGCGAAAGTAACTCTGTCTGTCTGTTACCTTTTCACGGCTAAACTACTGAACCGATTGACTTGAAATTTGGTACAGGCGTAGCGTATGGTCTGGAAAAGAACATAGGATACTTTTTATCTCGAAATTCCCACGGGAACGGGATCTACGCGGGTGAAACCGCGGGGCACAGCTAGTTATAATATAAACCGTGTACATTACGTATTAAATATTCAGTACCTATATCGTTAAAGCATGAGATCACTTTTGGAAAAAACGTATTTGGTATTTACAGTAACTGGTGTTACTATTTTAGGAAGTATAACTTATCTTCAATACATACAAATAACATTCGATTGTCTCTTAAGTTTTTATTGTAAACATTTTGTACGTTTTTAAGCTTTGTTTTTCCATAAATAAATAAACGTAAGCGTTTTCAGTTCGTATCTTCGACCACATTATACTTAATAGCGCGACAACGAGGCGCCTGTATGAGGAAATTTTTATGATAAAACCTCCATACGGCACGCGTAAAAGTTAACTACGCCTAAAGAGGGAGTGAAAAGTGTGGACGACTAATTTATACTTTGTATTTATATTGTAGGCAAAGTTATTTGGTACGACAATGAACGTTTACGTACATTTTTATTGTATTTTGTGTCAGAGATCGTTCGATTTATACGAGCTTAATTCCTGTACGTGTTATTTTTGTATATCCTTTTCCTTAGTTATTGTTATGCTTTTCTGGAATGTTCTATTGTCATACTTAACTATTAAGATATCTTTACAGTACGTTTATTATATATTTTTTAATTTTAAGATCCATGTGGTAGAGTGATCACTACGTCATACAACAAAACAAAGTGTTGCAGATAAAATTGTGTTAGGAAATATGGCAAAAAATTTACTAAAATGCAAACTTAAAAGTGCTAAAACATTTTAAAATTTTAGTGAATATAATTCTATAAAACAGAAGGACAAGAAGACAAATATTAATTCTATTATACTAGAATAAAATGTTTCCTATTCCATATTTTTACCAACTATTCCGCGACTATTTCTGTCCAAATACGAACGTAAGATCCTTTCACAGAAATAGTATTTAGGATTTTTCCGATCAAAACATGATTGTTGATCTAATTGGTGACACTATTAATTAATATAAGTATCGACTATCAATATTGTTGTTTACTAAGAGATTTCTAGTAATAAATACAATGTTTTATGAGGGAATTTCGTTTACTATCTTTGATAAAAACATTTTACGCATTTTTTAATGGATTTGTTATAGTGAATAATCGAAATACTTCCAGAAAAATGTTATTAATAGGTACTTGTAACAACTTTAAATCGTTATCCTATAAACTTTGACGCAGGTGCAACTGTTTACTCAGGAGTTCCGGACGGAGTGAGTACGTAAATGTGAGCAAGTTATTCTTTTAATAGTTAAATAAATAATTCAAGTAGTAATTATGATGGTAAATAACATAATAAATAAAATACTACTTCAAAATAATGTAAGTACTTAAATTGATACATTTATAACATGACCAGGGAAATTCATTAACAATCTTTCAAAGCCGTTAGTGTTGACCGTGTATCGATATAGAGGGAACAACCACCAATTTAATTTGGGATATTACATAAACACTACGGTTGCATACAAGGTTCACGTAATCGACAAGCGATACTCGACCAAAATGAACGATACACTTTCCAATAAAACATTAACGAAAATTAACAGCTACGAAGTTTCATTATTGCTTGTATTAATCAAACCGAATTTGTGTCAAGCAAACCGCCCGTGTTTTATGTTTGTTGCATATTTTTTCGTTGTTTTATAAGATGTGAAAAACAGCTTTTGAATTTGCTTAAATTGGTTTATTTATGAAGATTTTTATATATTCTTTGAGACATCTTACAAATAGATCAATATAAATTATACTCTCTTTATCTTCATTCACCTTATTTCCGTCATAGCTGTTATTTATTCACCGCATTTGTCAATTGTTACAGTTGATTTACGAGCGCTTAAACCTTGGTTAGGTCTTACCAGACGTCTAGTCGAGAGTTTACTGAAGCAACTGTTTTATGTTTAATCTATGGTTTATCTCGTAGACAGTCAACTTGTCTGACACTGGCCACTAGTAACATCTCATGAAAATGTTAGCTTTGAATTAAATACGTGTCTGTGGTTGGATTTAAAGGTTATGAACTGTTGTACTCGAAATTCAATTTTATTTGTCTTAAATTTTTACTTTTTACATTGCTTGTTGATGTCTTTCTATTTTGTTATTAAGTGGTGTGTGTTCGTTAACGTATACGAGGTAGTACGAGTATACTTTAAAACTATTCAATCTACATATGTTTGCTTAAATCTTTATTCCCATGCAACGGATTTTGATGCGGTTTAAAATTATTCAAGACGCAGGTTCTTTTATTTTATCCCCGCATTCTCCCGGAAGCGGGAACTACGCGGATCAAACTGCGGGGCGCTGCTAGTTTTTTTTATAAAAACGTTAAATACCATTTCAACAATGCGTACACTTATCTTGACTTCCAGCAATTTGAGCCTCGTAAAAAAGTTTTATATCCACGTACGTCGACCGCTTTGTTTAAACCATCTAAATTCCGCTTACAAAGAATTATGGAACTGTAAAATTTTAATATGTCACTGAATTTGTGTTTATCTTGCCCCTGTTGAAACATTTGCCTCGACTCCAAGAATTTATCCGCGAAGCTAAGCGCCTTTTACGTTATTTTATTAAGGGCCATTAGCGATTATATCGAGTACTATAAGCAATAAGTTTTAATGAGAATAAAGTGTAAGAAACATATAAAAAAATACGTCTACTTATAGTTTTTTATAAAACAGAGAAACATCATCTGATGGTACTGATCATCGTTGCTCATTAAAATTAAAAGTTACCCGATTTATAGTTACTGTCCGCGGTTTTACCCTCATAACAACCCTTCCCGATTACATGGAAATTCCAGGATAAAAAGTATACCCTGTTTGTTTATCGAGGCAATGAGCTACGAGTATATCCGTTCAACCATTTGAGCGTGAACACAAACATAAACACACATATTAATAAACATCTACTATAACAATATTGCGATGTGCATTAAGACAAAATAGGTTATGAAAATAATGTGAGTATTAAATACGAGTACGAGTACAATGGTTGGATATTAAACGCAATTCATTCAAGTCAAACAGTGCGATAGTTGCATCCGGCGCCAAACACACAATTGGGAAATAATGTTCCCAACTCGACGAATATGAGAAAGTCAGGGAGAAGCACAGATGTTCGTTTACAATTGTTTCTCTCTCCATTTGGGGTTTGTTGTATCTTCCTATAATATTACACCCGCGGGTAACGGGTTATGTTATAATTTGATGATGTAAATTTTCGATTTTGTGTTTATCGTGAAATATTTTTATAGGACGATAAAATAAAGAGAGAAATGATAAACGGAAAAAACAATTTTGCTTTATGAAACGTAACATAAAATGGGTCTTTTTGTTCCGATTTTCAATAAATATGGTAGAATAGGTTTGAAAAATAAATTACCACTGGAATGTGGAAGTCTGATGACAGACACTCCACGCAAAATTGTGATATTTCGTAAAATCTGGTTAATCTAAACACCGATCCAAAATTAGACATTGTTGGTTCGGAAAAAGAATTTATTTATTTATTTATAATTACACAGAGACACAGTAGACACAGTACACAGAGACTTAAATATTATATAATTATAAAAGACGAAAAGACATGTACAGAGGTGAGCTTAACCCTAAAAGAGTTTTCTTCCAGCAAACCTTAGAGGCTAGAGAGAGTAGGTGATTGATGTAGTGGGTATTAAGTGCACAAATTAAAGGAATTATTATATGAACATGAAGTTAATATTTTAACATTAGAATGACAGTAACATAAGTACTTATAGTTGTATAATTTTACCGACATATTGCAATAAACACTTTTCTCACTTAGTACAAATCCAATATTCTTTTACTGATAGAAAAGTCGCCTATCGTCGTTGCATTGCCATTGAGAATCCTCGAGGCAATACATTTGGAATTCCACCGAAGGCTCGCAAGTCGCAACTATACCGTGTATCGTATACTCTACTCCATAAACTACAACACCACCTTAACACACTCACAATAAAGTTCAATTTGCCATTGTTTCACCGATGGCTGTACTATACGGAGCTTTTCAATGTATTATTTTGGCTGTTATCGCGGGGATATCTGCTTTATTACATCTTGAGAATGCGAAGTGGCTGCTTTACGGGATCTAAGGATTTTATTGACATAATTTTATGGTTTACGTAAGGTTCTGGCAGTATCACAAGATCTGAGGTAAAGTATATTCAAATTGCAATTAAAGTAAGTGTTACACGTTAAATTTTAATTTTACATTATGAGCCTGAAGTAATGTCGATAAAGGTCTAATTTAATATTCTTTTTATGTGATAAATGTGAACAACTCTGGAATATTTTTTATTACGTACATTCTGTTAATGTGCTGTTACTAGTTTAGAAAAAGGTAAGTACTTGTGTTATTATCTTTCTTATTTCTTTTTTTATTCTATCTTTAATTTAACTCTGGCACTATGTTCAGTGCATAATCTGGGCATTAATACAAAATTATTTTGCAAAAAAATGCTTTTACTTAAAACAATCGCGCAGCTCATTCACCGAGACACTAACCTTAAAATACTAGAGGTAATATCAAGAACAGAAATTAAACACTACTCATAGTATTTAAAACGACAGGTGCTTAGCTTTTGATGACCGTTTTAGCTTAGATGTGAAGTGTCTGGGGTCGAGATAAATTCCACTGTCTGCGTTATTAGGGAGTCCTCACTTTGACGAAGGTTCACTTGGAATTGTTGAGGCTATCTTTGAACAGATCGAACCCCGAAATTATTGTCTACTCCCTATTGTTTACATGAAGGCGAAACACTCTACAATAGTAGGATCGTCACAGCAATTTGTCGAGAAATTTCATGCCCCAACCGTCAATACAGAGGCACGGTTATATTTGGAACCCGATTTAAATTATAAAATACAACCGGTCGTTTGCAATAAAGGTTTATTGGATATTGAACCCTTGATGCCATCACGATCAATACGATTTTTGTACTTACATTAAGAACTTTTATGTTGATACTTATAGTTATTAATTCTAACAAAAGCCTGGAAATGATTACTTAAACAAAGGTTTTCAACGTGGGCGATACCACCCCTTGTGGGTGTTTGAGATTTTGAGGAAGCAGTATAGAATATATTATAGAGGTTTATTTTATTAATTGATGAAAGTAACGTATGTTGGTAACATTTCGCACTCTTTCATCACTTAAAACGAATCTAAGTATCACAATTACATAAAAGTAACATTATCGTTGCATTCTTACACCTACTTATCATATAAATCTAGTCTATAAATCGCGGGATAAAGGAAGCCTGAATCTCATAAGAAAGAACTGAGTTCGGTCTCGGTCTCTTTACATTCACGACACGGCATCTCGGGCAATTCATTACTCTCGCAGCATTCATCACGACATTCACAATTTACTTCTTACAATGAAAATTCATCGTCTCTCTACATTTTTGCCTTTTATCATGTAACTGTCGCGTTATTGATTCCAGAGCTGAGAGTTTTATCGGAAATTCGTTTAACAAAGTGACGCGTCACGCCAAAATATTGAAGACAATTGATGATAAATTGATTTCTTTATTTTTTAAGTGATTTACCATTTATCAAGAAAAAGATTGGAGCGATTTATTGTCTAATTAAAGAAAAACTGCACTTACATTTAAAATACTAGGTTCTATGTGTTTTAACCGCTCAAAGATTTATGTACCTAGAGCATTGAAGTTTATTAGACATTCCTCGTAGGTACCTTTGTATTCCTTAGTTAGATGTTCTCAGTGAAAAATCTTAGTTATAAATGTATATGGAAGTTTCTAGATAAGTATAGTTAGTTACATTGTTTTAATTATTCTGTTGTATGAAATAGCTTAACCAATTTTATTATAAAATATATTCGTTTAATATTTTAAATTATTATGATTAACGGGATATTTACCATGTATATATTTTTTTTCGAGTTTTCTATATTTCGACGTTGTTGCAAGCGCCATGATCACGGATGAACTGAAATAATATACATGGTAAATATCCCCTTAATCATAATAATTTACGTGCTAATAACCGTGATAACTATAAAAACTATAATATTTTAAAGTTAAAATCACGCAAAAGCATTTGAACGGATTTGGTTTTTTGACATAAGAACATGTTATAACATAGATTAACTAAACTGAACAAGTCTGATTGAGGAAAACTGTTCACTTACAAGTACAAATACCCGGATTAATACTTGAGATACGTTTTACCTCGAACTCGATGGATCAGAAATTACCAGGAAAAACGAATTATATATTCCTATTATCGTAAAGTGAAGGTTATTTGAACATATTGAAATAGATAATTATGTATATTCGTACACATTCGTACATCACATAAGCAATACTATGAATATTAGATTACTTACAAACCTACATTTATTGTCAATATATACTTCCTTAGAATATATAGAAAACACCTAGAGGCAGACATGCTCAAAAATTTAATCAATCATTCACTACATCATCTCATTATAGTAACTAAGTTCGAAACTTGTATCTAGGGTATCAGAAACTACGCATACACTCATTTACACACACACCCAGACCGAGACAAACATTTGTGGTTCACACAAATATTCACCCCGTACGGGAATCGAACCCGCAACCTTATGGCAGTCCGGCATGGTGACCACTATGCCATCTAGGTCGTCAAATGTTTGACTTAAGCGATAATCAAAACCGTATACTTTGGCAAAGCAGGCAGGATCACTACCTACTACACCACTTGGTCGTCGAAATGTACCAGTTAATGAAACGGTAATTCGAAACATAAAGGGCAATAAAAATATATTTAATCCCAATTGAAGGTTCTAAAGTTGGATTAAAATGTGCAAACGGGAAGTGGGACTGGGAGGTTCGGTCGGTTCGGTTAGAAATGCCCACGATTGTTCAGTACCCTACGGTTGCCTTTCGAATAATGGAAAAAGTTTCTCAATAAACGACTGCCAGAGAAAATCAACAGGATCCGCTGTGAATCCCTAATCTGAATAAACAACTAATCAATTATTATACTTTATCCGTAAACAATCCTTTCAAAAAATATTCTTACCTACAAAGTTTTTGAATTTATAACGTCTTTTAACTAGTTTATTAAAATACAGATCTTAATCCGTCGTTTATTGTTGTTAAGTGAACATAAGCTTTGCTTAGTTCGGTACTATAATAGATGGCGATGTGTAACAAAATGTAATTTAGAAAATAAGTATATTGTAATAATATTAGGATAAGCCAGAAAAGGTCCTTAGCATCTGCTGAGGGACATCTATCTAGATATAAGAACCTTTGTATCTTATTTTGTAAATAAAAACCCTATCCTGCTCCTTAATCTCAATGATGAACAATGCACCTGACTCTGCGTCTGTCTGAGTGATGTGTCCGAATATTATTTAATCGCGTAAAACATTTACGTTATTACCTCGACGTTTCAGTGCCCTCGTAACCACTAAGTAACCTGATTAAAAGATCGATCGATGTAATAGTTTTGAAATGTTGTTATGAGATTAAAATGGGTTACAAAAACTATGAACCAATGTCGTGGAATAAGTATAAAAAGTGTCGATAAATTGATAAATTAAGTATCTACGTGTTGACGTAATCAAGCATCATACTAAATTAAAAATAATATTAATAAATGGAACTAACTACCGGTACGGAACAAAACATATTATAGGCTATAGGTATATGCTATCCCTATTTCCCTATAGGATAAATCAAAACGAATAAAACCGCATTACAAAGCCAGTAATATCAAAATATTCACACTATTTTTCACAGTTTTTCGCAGTCACAAAAAGCTTTAACAGAAACTTACAATTGAGAGGGTATTACAAATATAAACGGATAACTTTTTGCTAGCATTTTAAACGTTTTAAAATTTTAAAACAAGATTTATGCACAACAAGCGAGATGGTAACCATACTTGAAGTGTTGTTTTATTTTTTACTTTATTATATCTAGTATTAAAAATTGTTTTACTAGTTTCACTAAGTGTGTATTTTATTATTTCACGTTATTACTATTTAACTATTGTTATAAATGCAAAAGTTTGTTGATATAAGTTTTTCATTCAGCTTAGTTATAACAGTTTATCGAGTATCATTTTAGACTAGCTTTTGCTCGCGACTTCGTAAGCGTGGAATAATGACTTCCGTCAGAATTTGGGTTTTCCCCCTTTTCACCCCCTGCCCCCCCAGGGGGAGAAAAGGGGGAGGAAGGATTTATTTTTATTTATATGGAACCCCCCGGTTCCAAAAATCCTTCTCTTAGTGGTAGCCTACTCCCCCCAACAAACACTAATTGTGTGGAGTAAACATCAATACTAACATTCATTGGCGACCTCGATGGCAGAGTGGTCACCATGCCGGACTGCCATCCGTAAGGTTGCGGGTTCGAATCCCGTGCGGGCTGAATATTTGTGTGAAGCATAAATATTTTTCTCGGCCTGGGCGTGTGTGTGAATGAGTGTGTCTGTGTGCGTAGTTTCTGATACCCTAGATACAAGTTTCGAACTTAGTTAATAGGTAATTGACCCATTACTATAATTAGATGATGTAGTGAATTATGTTATGTTATGTTATATTATGTCAATTCAAAACATTTAGTAGAATTTACCAAAATATCATTAAATAGTAGATTTTTTCTACGAATTCAAAGTAGAATTTTTGGGTTAAGTTTTTTTCTCTTTTTCATTTCAGGCCAAAGTAAAAAATCGTGTAACGTCACGCCCCTACGTGTAGGAATGCTGAAACCTTGAAATTGTTTTAGCTCCGGTCGTGAATTCTATATGTACTTCCCTACTTACCTTAGTACTATACATCATTTTCAGTTTTCATTTTGTTTATTCGTAGACAAAAAAATTAAAAACTATCGAAAATGACTGTAATGACATATATGACATTCGAGATCCTCCGAGACGTGATCTTCGGGGAATGGGATCCTCAAGGCATAACCCTAAAAAACGATTGAATGTTAATATTATTAAGTCCTTAATTATCTTTTTGTTGTGAATTATCTTTTGTAAATAATTGAATACGTATAGATATAGATACTAGTCGTGTACGGGTGCGCCAAAGTTCACCTAAAATTTCAACTCCGATAATTGGAAATCCGAAAATTTTCTTCCTAACATTTTTTATCCTAACAATCGCAACTCCTAAAATCTTTGTCACTAATGTTTTAATTCCGAAACATTTGTTTTCCTATATTTTCTCAACATAACCATCGTTCATACTATTATTCAAAGTCATATCTTTTTTGTTTAGATTTTTTTGTATTTATTATAATCAATATTATATTCATAAATTTTTCGTAACTTTGTTTTTACATAACATGTAGGTATAACGCACGAGCCGAGCGAGCAAAACCAGAGTCCTGCTCCAATCATTCAGTCAAGTTCCAGAAACGAATCGGTCCTATTCCTAATTATTGGTTTAGGTTATGTTAGAACTGTGACCCCAACGCACGAGCCGAGCGAGCGTAGCGAGCGTGCCGCGGCAGCGGCCGGCGAAGTGCCAGAACCGAATTGGTCCTTTAGTTATGGTTATGGTAAACTCCCAGGCCATAAGCATAACCGTAAACGAGTCGTATAATAATCATTAAAACTATAAATATCATCTTCTACCCAGATATATTTTTTATTACACTTGGTAAATGTTTCTTTCTGAGCATGAGTGAAAATATTATGGTAAGTATGTTTAGGAATAAAAGCGTTATGATAAAAAACAGTAGGAGTTTAAATATATTTACATTAAAGATGTTATGAATTAAAATTTTCGGAAAAATGAGTGTTATGAGCATCGTCGGTAGCACTACAAATAGTATGAATTAAAACTTTAGGATGAAAAATTTTAGGAAGAATTCGGACTACAAATAGTTAGGAAAAACATTTTCGGGTAACGAACTTTAGGTGAGCCAATATGGACCCGTCGTGTACCTATATGTTTTTATCTATAATTTCATTCGTTTAATTAGTCAAATCACACAAAAAACTCCTAAAAAAGGAAATCTTAAAACATTCATTTGCTCTCCCTCCATTAATGCATAATCTCATTAACATTACCTGGAATCGAATCCGGATTTTTTCAATAATATCAAATAATTATCTTTTTTCCGCTTCACCGCGTTTCAATTTACGCAAAGAGTCTCAGATTAAACCCAAGTTTTCAATTATCGGGCCCATTAAGGGGTGTCAGTAGGTACTGTACTAAGTTCATCAACTTTTATAGTGAAAGTCGAGTTATCTATGACCAATCAATGTTCTCGGTTTCTTTTAATATCATTCTTTATCTTAGTTATATCTTTAGATTAGTTCATCAGTGATCTATATGCACGTATATTTAAGCGTTTAAGCTATCTTAAAATGTTAGTTTTTAACCCCCGACGCAAAGAGAGGGGTGTTATAAGTTTGACGTGTCTGCGTGTGTGTGTGTGTGTGTGTGTATCTGTCTGTCTGTGGCATCATGGCTCTCGAACGGATGAACCGATTTCAATTTATTTTTTTTGTATTTAAGGGGACTTACGTGCGAGTATTCTTAGACATGTTTGATGAAAATCGGTAGACCCGTTTAAAAGTTATGGGGTTTGACAGTGTTGGGGGTTTTTTAATTTTTTAATTTAATTGTTATTTAAATCAACCGATTCTTTACTGTAGCAATAGTACGTATTTATACTTGTATTGATGTTTGAAATTTCTTTGTACTGGATACTATCATAACGACTTATAGTCAGGATCTATATGGAGCTATGTCTGGTAGAAATAATGGGTGGCCGTGTCTGATATAGCTATTATTTTCATGAGCGTTTTCGATTTTCGGAGCTAGTTACGTTCGATACGGGTGATTAAAGCCATTGATAGTCCAACAGTTAGTTCATAAATATCGCCTTGCCCATTTACAATTGCAACACAATTGATACTATAGGTCACAAAGTTCTTTTGTTGACATAAAAGTTGTTATATTAGTTACTAAATATTTATTTACTAAATCCTTTGGCTTTGCTAACATTTACCCGGTTTGTCTTTCTGTCAAGGCCAATTCTGCTTAGTAACGGGTCGAGATATCAAGTTCTAGTTTCGTGTGGTTAGATACTCTTACTTGTACAGTTGTTACATACGTACTTCATACTTTAAGTTTAAGGAGTAATCTAGATACTTGTAATTAGCTTAGCTAAGTAAATATTTTTTGTAATTAATTAATCTATAATTCAGAAATGATAGTTCTAACGATTACCTATATACCTATATATAAAATTTGACGAATAACTCAAATTATTATGATTAACGGGATATTTACCATGTATATTATTTATTTCGAGTTCCCTATGTTTCGACGCTGTTGCAAGCGCCATGATCACGAATGTAAGGAAATATCGGAAACTCGAAATTAATAATATACATGGTAAATATCCCGTTAATCATAATAATTTGAGTGCTAATAACCCTGATAACTATAAAAACTATATTTGACGAATAAGTTGGCAATTGCGAGGTCTTCGATTTAATTCAGAAAGCCAGCGAAGCTGTTTTTTTTCTGAACGTGACACTGGTTTGAGATTTCCAACATGCATTAGTCACATGTAATATTTACGCCTATCCATAAGACAAAAATATACGACAAAATATACTGAAATATTGGTAAACTAAATTCTACACTGTCACAGTGTTACGACAAATGTTTTTTTCTTGTCACATAAACGAATCGACATCAATCACTAGAGGATTCATTTTGCAAATTGATATTGATGGATGAATGTGACACGGTCTAAATATGTATGTACACGACTACACAAATGACAGTACAAGCTAAAAGTTGCTATTTTGTAAGATATTGTGTAAGTAATGTGGTTTGTCAATGCATCAGAACTAACTCGGAAATGTGATAAAAACTGAATTAACATTTTGTACAACATGTTTGCTTCAATGTTTGCATCGAGTGATGAATATTTCCTACCTTCCAACATGGCTTTGGTCTGATGATGAAAGGGTAAGAAAGCGTGGTGATTGCGCCCTCTTCATTGTACTATTAATATCATTGGAGACCTTTGCCATACAGTGGGATCTTATATGCCAAATACTTTACAATAGTAATAACTGTATGAATAGTTTTTCATAAAACCGCGCTTCACAACATTCACAACCCTCGGTAAAAAGGGACACATCAAAATATAGATCAAACAAAAACCTAGCAAAAAAACTGTGATCGTCGTATTGATAAGCTACTATTTGTATGTGAAAGGTACAAATTGTCAATAAGCAACCAATATAAATTCATGATATATATAAATACATAGATTATTGTAAGGTATTGTGATATTTTTATTTTATTAAGGGTCTCGCTTCGTATTCATGATACCCGACTAGAATAAATGGACACATTTTTCACGAAAACAAGCTACCTATTGTTATTCGCGTTACTGGTTGAATTGATTGCGCGCGTGTAGTCAAATGGTGTTCAAAATTCAGCTTACATTCTATACTAGAGACTAATAAGGCAAGTACATATTTTACTTAAATATTTCAGAAATTGCTGGCCAGCGAACGTTTTGATATCGGAATATTTATTAACGTACACCACAAATGAAAAACATATTTTCACATTATCTCTGTTTAAGTAGAGGTATTTTTTTTTCGTGTGCCTATAAAATTTTAAGACATTCCCGTTCCATTCATTTGTCACCTAAACTAAACTAAGGTTACTCTTGTTGTATCATATTTTGGTACCAAACAAATAATGAATACTAATAAAAAAACATGAAATCTTAAAAGATTATTCAAATTACTATGAATAACAAATTAAATATATTTGTATAAGAAGTCTTTATAAATAAAATCATAATCTTTTCACGCAAGGTCAAAGCGATATACATAATCATAACTCACATTAGTCTACTTGAACAACTCTAAATGATTCCGAAAGCCCACAGGAACAAACATTGTATTGTTACGCGAATTCCAATTACATGGAAATTTCATAGAGGGTACGTGTAATTCCCAGGCCCCTGTATAAATGATTAGCGATCTCACGGAGCTCAAATGGATTCGGACAGTTGATTTATATCAAATGTTTTACGGTACAAATAAAATGTTTTAGACAAGTCTGTTATTAATCGTTGTAATATAACTAGTGATGGATTCAATTTTAGATATCTAATGTTTCTGGCTGCAAAGGATAGGGAGAGTTGGAGATGTTTGGGGGAGACCTTTGCCCAGCAGAGGGAAGATGTGGGTTAAAAAAATATTTCTGTGTGTGTACTGTGTAGTGTTTACGTAAATGTTTTATACATGTGAAGAATCTACTTTCAGTGTGTTGCCTTAAAGATCTTAAATGACGTGAGTGTAAATAAATAAAGTAACACCAACAAAAAAGTATTTACAATTTATTTAATCTTCTGTCTTCCGATTTCGTTCCCAATATCCAAAGTTTAATGTCTAAAGTTGTTTGTAAAGTTTAAGTAGAATTTGGATTAAAAGATTTACATTTAAGTAACAAATAAAGTTATATTTACTTACCTTTTTGAGATGGAAGAAGAAGGCTTATTCCGAGTAATTCAAAATTTCTTCCTATCTCATAACATTTATTATGGTGTACAATTTGATACTCAGGAATTCCAGGTTATTTCTAATAAAAGTATCTTGAACTAGGTATATTCGGATATAGGAATTTCCTAATATGGGAGATATTCTATCATACTCATGTAAGTGGAAAGTTTTCCACAATGGTCCGTTATGTGTTGTCTTTTTGAGTTTTAACTACTTAATAACGATGATGGCGGGAATCTAAACTAATATTATAAAGAGGAAAGATTTGATTGTTTGTATGTTTGTTTGTAACGAATAGGCTCCGAAACTACTGGTCAGATTTCAAAAATTCTTTCATAAAAGGAAAGCTTAAGAAAGCTTATTTATCAGTGCGTGCCATAGGCTATATTTTATCTCCGTATTCCCACGGGAACGGGAACTACCCGGGTGAAACCGCGGAGCGCTACTAGTATAGAATATACTTTTTTGACTCGAAAACTTAATATCTTAAACATTTAATAATATTATTTGTATAAGATTTAAGAATGACGTAATTGATGCGTAATTCGCTGAGTGTGGAATCGGAATAGTACCAAATACTTACTGTAGGTTTTATGTGCTCCTAGTACTTTCAATAACATTTTTTGTTGTCATTTCTTTTTGCAGGATGTTTTTAGTCCATATTTTTCTCGTTAACCTTAACCTTTATCACTTCTTTATTTTTATGTTTAAGGGCACCTACGTAAAGGAGACAAAGAAAATATATTGTAATAATAAAGACGCAGTTGTACTTAATATACAAAGAAAATTATATTTCAAATGAAATTCTGTTACGAGGTAATGAGTACCTTGAAAAGGAATATTGAAGTTTGTTATAAGTAATGTGTTCTAGTGGATGCTTAGAGAGACCATGTTAATATGTAAAAATATGTGTTTTTAACCCCCGACGCAAAAAGAGGGGTGTTATAAATTTGACGTGTCTGTGTGTGTGTGTGTGTGTGTGTGTATCTGTCTGTCTGTGGCATCATAGCTTCCGAACGGATGAACCGATTTCAAATTAGTTTTTTTTTGTATTAAAGGGGACTTACGTGCGAGTGTTCTTAGACATGTTTGATGAAAATTGGTTGACCCGTTTAAAAGTTATGGGGGTTTAAAGTAATTGTGTTGGGGGTTTTTAATTTTTTAATTTCATGTTATGTATGTACAGTAAAGAAGTTGTCATCGTCATAAAACATTTAAATCTACTCGGGATAAGGGCCTATAATGGTGACCATTGACGAGTCAGTTTAACTGATCAGTCCAGACCTAAAACTGAGTCGTCACTCCAAAAGTTTTAGGCCAACTAGATATCCCTACTGGAATCTGGAATTGATCCGGTGATTGACGACCATTTTTGGATGGACGCCATTTCAACTGATCAGTTAAACTGATCAGTTAAGGGAAGGAAATCAACTGTCATGCCATTATGAGAACCCAGTTAGTATATTTTTATACCTAGGTATTTATTTACAAACAGCTACATCATTATTGTTGACTATGTCAAGTACTTATAAGATTCCTTAATAAGGGATACACAGTAACAATAATGTGACCTCATCATTATTCACAGATCAAATTCCGAGAATTTTGTTCAAAGTTTAGTTAAACAAGGTACAAGTTACAGGAGCAAAGTGTTTGTAATTAGTATAACAACGTAAATAGAAATCAATTTCAGAATGTAAACATTAATTATTACGTATTGAGGCTTCAAACGAGCCAAGAGTTAGAGTTTCTACGTCAATAATATAACTAAGGCCAGTCTATTTTAAGAAAATCCTACGTACCACTTACCTAAAAAGATTTTGTGCCAAACCCGCAAATTCCAATTTAGTATTCCAAGTACTTTTTTCTGAACCATAGGCTCGATTAAGTACTGTCACGGTAAGTATGTAAACATTACTCGCCTCAGGGCTGTCGACCGATTATAGGAAAATTCAATGTACCGTTTACGTAATTTCGGTTTTCCGGGCTGACGCGCCGCGTAATAGCCCTTAGGTACCATCCTATCTGCCTACAGTGATGTTGGTGTGTATACGATAAAATTAGATGAGACACGAAACGGTTCGTCTGTTACCTTAATGAAATCAGAATTATCTACCGAATTGTTCGTTTACGTTTCACTTTTTTAATCAAATATTGGCTTTGCTTCTTTTTTAATATTTAATTGACACTTAGCACACATAATGAGTACCTTAAAAGAACACTTAACGGATACCTAAAAAGGTTTACCTGTGTCTAAGCTAAGATATTAGAAATTATGAACTTATTTATTTGTTGTACAGGCATTTGCGGATTATGTAACTATTTACCTCCCAAGGGGATCAAATCCATAACCCTCTGTTTGGCAGACCGACATGGTGGCTTATCCTTATGATTTTGTATAGTGTTAAATATAACCAAACGTTAAAAGCATTTTTAACAGTTACATAAATGTAACTCTTAAAATAGTAATTATAATTTA
The DNA here is from genome assembly GCA_958496195.1 of Timandra comae. NCBI lineage: Eukaryota > Metazoa > Arthropoda > Insecta > Lepidoptera > Geometridae > Timandra > Timandra comae. The sequence continues at coordinate 4,429,095 of OY292360.1, forward strand.
AGAATCGTTTAAATTTTAAATACCTAATTAACTGTGTATGTAATTTATAACCGACTTGAAAAAGGAGAAGGTTCTCGCCGATACGACTTCTGGCTTCGACTTCCATTCGACGCGATATCTTTTTCATTAATTCTTTTCGTATGAGCCCCAACAAATATGAATAAGTTTACCCGCATAATAAGACAGATAAACCTTTTTTCCTCATGTCAATTGCAAATACTTATAATGTCCTTTTATACCGACATAATGAGAAAACTTTTCCTAGAAGTGTTTTCCAAAAACTCGTTTCAAAGACATCTGCCCTCCCCAAACGATTTTACTAAGACAGAAAAGTTTTAATTAGTTTGAAAGAAGGTAATCATTTGTAAATTAAAAATTGCTTGCCATTGGTTTCGGACATTCAAAACAATAGATGTGGGTGTAATTAATTTTCCATCCGAATAAGGTAAAAACCTGCGACCGAATAATTGAATGCGATCGTGATTTCAGAATAGCTTAATTGATATTTATTTGTTGGAAAACGGTTCCGTTTTGATAGCTTTTTAAAAATCTGTGAATTAGTGTATTGAGTAGTGATTTTATTTTAAAAATATCTGATTACTAAATATTATAGATAAATTGTGTTGAATTAGGTAAGATATTGAAAGAACATTTTATTTTATGTCACCATTCAAACATATTAAAATCGATCATTCATTTACAAACTTAACAGCAACCGATTTATTAAAGTTATTACATTTCGGGAGGTTAACCTCTCAAAAATAATAAAAACATCAAAAATCAAGCATAAAATATTTTTTTATTAAAATGAAAATTGAAAACCTCTTTCTATTTTCGTTAAAAAAACATTTTGGGTATTTTAAAATAAAGTTTTGTATCCGGAGAATATTTGTTCTCTTTCAATTCGGTTACTGTATAAATTATTACATATTTTCAATTCCGTGATTTCCAATATTTTATAAGTATGAATAATTTTTAAACCTGCTTATCAAGGTTATATTATGATTATGATGTTATTAGTATCTTCACATACTTTCATTTATTAATAAAGTATGCGAGTTCAATGATCCCCACAAAATTTCAGACAATTCACTCAATAAAAATAAATAAAACAACCGCATCTATTTTTATGTGCACAATATATCTAAAACCAAAACAACGATGGATGGAAGCGTCTGCCTTGTTAGCGGGCCCTTTAAAACCCTCAGTGGATTCATAAAATATGTAATTTGATCTTGGTTCAGATATGGCGTCAGTCCGGCTGACGCCCCGTAGGAAAACAGATGGACTGTATCATACAAGTGACAAAACTTGGTATTGTTTCATTTATAAAATGAAAACGTCCTGCTAAAATTGTAAATGTGAACGTTTGTACGTAAGGACGTTTTTACGCTTTCATGTAAAAAATCCAAGCCAATTTGTGATGAAATTTAATACAGGTGTGCCTTATGTCAGACTCCCAAGGATCTACAAAATGGTGTATCTCGGTCTAGAAGTATGTATATGCGATGTTTCTGATAGTCTAGATACATATTATAATTCATCTAGTTACCTGTCAATTGCTATAATGACTAATGAGATAAAAGAGTGTGTAGTTATTGTCAGCTTGATGTTATTTAATGCACCTTCGAATATCTAGATTGACCAGGTTAGTACTAGGATAGTTGATTTATGTTAAAAAAACTTGTACAGCAGCCGCCCCTAACTTACGCGCCCTACACTTATCTAACCAATCCAAGGCTCCATTCAAAAACTTATCCGTAAAAATGGAACCATCAAGTAAGATATCATCTTAAAGGGCCTCTTACCACTTAGCCAAAACCATTTGATTAATAAACCTCTACAAATATGAAATAAATAGCGGCACAAAACTTATACCAAACAGCTGGTAACTAGAGAAATGTCTGACATCAACCGAGTGGATGTCTAACGAAAATTCAACGGGCAAATTAATAGGAAAGTTTCACTTTGAGGTGGTCAATGCAACATAACTACCGCCCTGATAAAAATAATTCCTTTGCCCTTGTTATCTTGTCTATCTAACTATTTCAGGTGGATGAATGTAGCTCAAAATTAAACAACAAAGAAAGACATATTATTATTAAACGAAACGTATGTCATTAATATATTATAACTATATAATGTAACGGGATATAATAAAACTAGTCGAGGAAATCGACTTAAATAAGTACGTACAAACATCCCGTTGTATTGTATAGTTAAAGAAAGACATTTAGTTATTGAAATACAGTTATCTCAACAGGGAATATTATTGCAGTAAACTGCATACTTAGCACTTTCTTATCTTACATAAGTTCAATTTTAATGAACTATTACATTAAACTACTTCTCTGTTTGTTCGTGAACTTCGCATCGTGAATATGATTGAAGTGTTACTGGAAATTGGTATTCAATTTCGATTATATCTAACACAGTAATATTGTTTTATTGTACTCTAGAAACTATGATCAGACGAATTCTTACGAATGTCTTTCGATCAAGTTTATTTAACTACTTGAGAAAATATATGTTAAAGGCATTGTAATTTATATGGAAGTTTTGTTATTAACAATATTTTGTAATATATATATGTAAATGTTTAATTTAGCGTTTAATACATAAATTGCTGTGTTGTCGTAATTCATAATTATACATAAAACGAAGAATCAAAATCTGTAGAAAACTATTTAATTCAAAACAGTAACTTTGCCAATTACTCTACCATACGTAAAACAAGATATAATTATAAGCCAACTAAAATAAATGAAAAATCAGTATTTATATTCGCAGTACTTGTAAATAGAATGTTGATTCATACGAACCAATCTGAAAGGGTTTCGTTAAAAGCATGTTGAGTATACCTTTTTCTGCCGCCATAGTACCAACTAATAAGGTAAAGGATCCCAAGTGCTTTTAACCTATTTGCTTTTATACGCAACAAACTTTTGAGGACATAAGAATAAGATCCCTTACGAGGGAAAGTAAATTTAAATAACTTTAATATGCACATAAGATAAACCCGTAAAGCGTGACCTACTAGGTTCGGTACGTAAATATAAAAATAAAGAAACTAGTGGAGAATATTATATTCAGCTGAAGGAAAAGGTGGTTTACATAATAAGTTTATTTATTGTAATTATGTTTTTCCTATAATGTTTCTGCAAAGATAAACTCAGGGTGAAATCACCATACTAATATTAGTCTCACATAATCACTGCTGTAGTCATTGGAATTTAGTTAGGAAAAAACAGTCTAAGTTACTCTTCATAACATTAACTAGTGCTAGAAAATTCCGTCATAAAATGTAGAAGCCATTACGCAAGACAATAAAGTTTCAGCTGTTACAACCTCTTATTCCAACTGCTATAAATACATGAAATACGTCAGCTTGTCAGTCTGTATGTTGTAGATTAGCCTGTTGATATTCATACAATAAACGAATAAACGTACAAACTAATTAGAGTTCGCCTTTCATATCGATAACAGCCGTGAAAGTGTAAAGCCGTGCGCCTGCCAAGTAAACTGTGGTCAAGTCTGTTAACTATAAAACTGTGCTAGTCAAAGTATTTTAAAATTAACACTATGGCCAATTTTTTGTCATTTTTAATGACAACAACACCACTGACTCAATGTCTCATAAAACTTACTTGTTATGTAAACAGTATTCTGACGTTTATTTGACAGCGTTTTATTTGAATTTTGACAAGCAACAAAGACCAAACTGACTCTCTCGTTATGGTGTCTCAATATCATCAAATTGTCTGATCATATAATATCAAATAGCGGACTTGACCCCCTGTTCTTCAATAACAGAAACCCGTTCTATAACTTGATTAAGCAAACAAAAGTTTGAAATCCGAGTGGGGAATGTTAACACGGCTCTGTATTTACTTTCCCTCGTAAGGGATCTTATTCTTATGTCCTCAAAAGTTTGTTGCGTATAAAAGCAAATAGGTTAAAAGCACTTGGGATCCTTTACCTTATTAGTTGGTACTATGGCGGCAGAAAAAGGTATACTCAACATGCTTTTAACGAAACCCTTTCAGATTGGTTCGTATGAATCAACATTCTATTTACAAGTACTGCGAATATAAATACTGATTTTTCATTTATTTTAGTTGGCTTATAATTATATCTTGTTTTACGTATGGTAGAGTAATTGGCAAAGTTACTGTTTTGAATTAAATAGTTTTCTACAGATTTTGATTCTTCGTTTTATGTATAATTATGAATTACGACAACACAGCAATTTATGTATTAAACGCTAAATTAAACATTTACATATATATATTACAAAATATTGTTAATAACAAAACTTCCATATAAATTACAATGCCTTTAACATATATTTTCTCAAGTAGTTAAATAAACTTGATCGAAAGACATTCGTAAGAATTCGTCTGATCATAGTTTCTAGAGTACAATAAAACAATATTACTGTGTTAGATATAATCGAAATTGAATACCAATTTCCAGTAACACTTCAATCATATTCACGATGCGAAGTTCACGAACAAACAGAGAAGTAGTTTAATGTAATAGTTCATTAAAATTGAACTTATGTAAGATAAGAAAGTGCTAAGTATGCAGTTTACTGCAATAATATTCCCTGTTGAGATAACTGTATTTCAATAACTAAATGTCTTTCTTTAACTATACAATACAACGGGATGTTTGTACGTACTTATTTAAGTCGATTTCCTCGACTAGTTTTATTATATCCCGTTACATTATATAGTTATAATATATTAATGACATACGTTTCGTTTAATAATAATATGTCTTTCTTTGTTGTTTAATTTTGAGCTACATTCATCCACCTGAAATAGTTAGATAGTCGTATTCGATTGATAATATTACTACTGTGGTTTAAGTTTATCGATTATACTTGTATGCCACATTTTTATACCCTATTTAGACTATGCTTTTATAGGCAGGGAAGTGGGCAATGGCAAAGTGTAAAAGGGTCACTCGCGCTGCTACTCGTCCTTTTAGACTACGTCCCTGTCCACTTCCCTGCTCACTTTCCTGCCCATAGGAGCATAATCTAAATGGCGTACTGAATATTACGGTAAACAAAAGTATGTTCATTTAATTTATAGCATAAATTTTTGTATTAACATCCCATCCCAATTCAATAAGCGACGGTTTTGTTCAATAAAAATGTATGAAAGAAAATAACTTTTTTGACTTAGCTTATTGAGGATTCATATACGACTTTGTTCCAAACGAAAAATCCAGACTCAAAGCCTAGATTACCTCTCTTTTTAGTAGATAAAACATAGTATAGTTTGTGGACTATAGAAAACATTTTGTAAAGCAAAATAATAAGGATGAACGCGTGTTCAGAGCGATATTAACCTCTCGAGAGTACGCTATTGTTACCTCAAAATTATGAGATTAGGTTTCTCATATCGTTTGTTGAACGAAAACCAGGTTTTAGCTCGATTTGGTAGCTTTTAAATACAATTTATTTTTAAGCCATGACGTAAAATGGAGTGTATGTTTAAGTGTGATCTGTCTGCGGCATGGTAGTTTCAAAATGGACTGGATTGAATTGTAATTTGTTTATTTTGGCATGATCAAAATAATGTTTTTAGTAATTATTCAAGAGTCGAAGAGTTGACACTTCTATAAACTCTCACAAATTATAAATTATCTCGTAATATGCTGGTCTTGGTTTATCAAAAAGATGTCGTATCCTAGGTCGATTTTCAGTCACTTCACGTAAAATATTGACATTCCGCCAAATCTAGTTAGCCTAAAATCATTCCAACCAGACATTGGACAAGATTCGGAAGAAGGTGAAACGTGCAATAACTACTTTAATTTTTCAAAACCTTTATTTTTTTGACTTAGGTAAGTATATAAACTTTTTATTTATAGAACGAGTTGTATCTAGGTTTAAACTGTACATATTACGGTTAAGAACAGACTGTTCACGAACATGTCTAGAACAAACATGTTTACCTTCAGATCTTACAGGAGGTGAGTTTGTGAACATATTCACAATAGTTACTCAACGTGAGCCAGATCCGATACAGCTTAAATATGAGACAAACAAACCATCAGCGTTTCAATGGAAATTGGTCTAAGTCGAAGTAAAATACACTAGAAATTGTTTCGTAAAAACTCTCATTAGGTGTAGGTACCTTATGCGTGTAAGTAATCTTAAATACAATATAATCTAATATATAAAATTCTCGTGTCACAGTTTTCGTTGCCATACTCCTCCGAAACGGCTTGACCGATTTTGATGAAATTTTGTGAGCATATTCAGTAAGTCTGAGAATCGGCCAACATCTATTTTTCATCCCGAAATTCCCACGAGGACTGGAACTAGGCGTGTGAAACCGCAGGGCGCAGCTAGTATTTTATAAAAATAAATGGTTCGAATAGTCTATATAGATTGAGGAAGGCTATATGACACATCAAAACTAATATGACATCAGGCTACGATAAATAATAGCGGAATAATAGTATTATTGCGGGTAAAACCAAGGACACAACTAGTTAAATCTAAGTAGACCTATTTCTCAGTAACCTAACAACAGAATTTCGTATTCTTTGAATATTATCCCAAATAAAATGTTATGTATACGACATATAAATACTAAACCTTACCTCGGGCGGAACAATTTAAGGCATGATATGGTAATGTCACCCATTACCCTGAATGATGTACCTCTAGGACAAAATTTATTCAAATAAATATGTGCCTAAGTAAACACGGAGCGAGACTCTGCCTATGAATTTACACAAGCAAGATAAATCTTACGTTATCTTGTTAATTACAATCACTCTTCTCTTCAAGCTTGCGAGTGAGCCTGTAATCCGATATACATCCTTATACATAAGAATTAAAGTGGCTATGTGCTTCTACTGTTTTGAAGGTACATATTTTACATAGATATCACGTAACGTTCTTACTTATTAAAATTTTGTGTGTTTCGTTGAAAGCGTTAATGGTCCTAAGTCTAAGCCTAATAGAGCTAGGCATGACATCGCGCTACAACCAAAGGAACAGAGCGGTAGTAATAATCTTCTCCAATTAACTAAAAAAACTTATAATTAAACCTTATTTATTAACCCCCGACGCAAAAAGAGGAGTGTTATAAGTTTGACGTATCTGTGTGTATGTGTATATGTGTGTGTGTATCTGTCTGTCTGTGGCATCATACCTCCCGAACGGATGAACCGATTTCAAATTAAGTTTTTTTTTGTATTAAATGGGACTTACGTGCGAGTGTTCTTAGATATGTTTGATGAAAATCGGTTGACCCGTTTAAAAGTTATGGGGGTTCGAAAGTAATTGTGTTGGGGGTTTTTAAAATTTTTAATTTAATGTTTTATACTTTTAATCTATAAAGTAACTTTAGTGACTCTATAACTCCAATGAAACTTAAAAACGTTTAATTTTCCTAACTATTCGAAAAACCCGATGTAAATACAGCCTCAAACAATGCATGGTTCAACACGCACCGACCACGTTTGTATGAAAAATCGAAAACAAACGTTCAATATTGTGGCAGGTGCACATTTAACCATTGACAACTGTACGGAACCATATTTAACTTGGTACGTTTTGCAGTAATGGTTTCAGTGTGCAAATCCGACGATTTCAAGCCAAACTGACTCTGGTAGGGGTCGGAAGTTTTTTCATTAGTGAAACCGGTGTAGATTAGTAATTCTCTTCATGCCTCTTACTAATTAATCTCGAGAGATTGTCACTTTTATGTTAGTGGTGCATAAAACCTTGTGAGGTATAAAATGTGTTGAGTGCTAAATGAGAAATAAGAGCTTTTAGTTTGTATGAAAAAGAATATCTACTAAAATATATATTTTTATGTTTCGGATTACAATTTAAATAAAATAATGAAATTATGATGTCGGACGTTTATTTGTTTTTTATGTTAACCTATAGTGTCCCACTGCTGGGCAAAGGTCTCCTCCAAGCATCTCCAACCATCCCTATCCTTCGCAGTCTCCCACCAACTACTCTCGAAGGTGGCAAGATCGTCCCGCCAACGCTTTCTCGGCCGACCCTGATAACGCCCTCCTTCAGGAACCCATTGAGTTGTTATTTGTAAGACACAATATTTATAACTCTCAATAAGTAAATAAGACTGTAGAGTTTGCCATGGGAAGATACACATTCACCACGCTTATGATAGAGTGCTTGCTTGATAAATCCTTTAATAACCCTAAGTTTTATCACACAGTAATAAACCAAATCATTACGCTGACGTTTAAATTGTAGCCAAATGACCACAGTAAAACGCTCACTGCCCCGAGTTAGGTTTCACTCTTGAATTCCTAAAACAAACGACAGTCGGTACCACAAACAATAGTAATGCTTTCCATTCTTAATGTTCAGTGGCATTGTTTTGTATGAATGTCGAATACCAAGAATGTTATGCTGAGTGATAATTTGAGCCACAATTCACAGCTACTCGTTTCTGGCTAGAAAATTGCTTATGTTGTAAGTGATTTTTTGATAATTGAGTTTTAGAGTTTGATGATTTCAAATGATGATATCATATGTATGACAGAAAAGGCTGCATTGAGAACTATTCTAGCAGGCATGATTGTCAGGACAAAATTTGTTATGATAGTAAAGCTTCTTCAAAACTAACTCAGGGAAAATTTTGATTGTAAATACTTTCGTGTTGACTTCATAAGTAAAACTTGTGCTGCCTTACTTGCGTTGCATTTTTAGTCTGGTTTAACAAAACCTGGTAAGTATTTGACACCTTGTCAGTCAAATCTGTCACTTTGACAGTATTCAAAATTGATTGTAAAACCTGGTTTAGTGCTAAACCAGACTAAAAATGCAACGCAAATAAGGCTGGTGTAGTCTAGTCACTACTATCTCTTGCAACATATATCCATAAAATTAAAATTTGTATTTCCAACAAGAGACACGTAACATCATTCACTGCCAAAGAATCCTTTTATAAATATATTAAGAAAAGTAATATCTAAACTCTCAGTAAAAGCATGGTAAGCGTTAAGGAAAACGGTTTCCCATTAATGGAAAGGTAAGTTAAACAGAATATACTTACCGTCCGATAAAGGTAATAGCTTCCTGCGTACTGTCTTTGTACTAATCTGTGGCGTGTTCCCATTCAATTTAATAACCTGGTTGTACTTTGTTCCTCTGTTATCACATCTGACCAGAGATTTTCTGTACGTGCAACATATTGAGTTAGGTAAATGGATAAATTTATCAGGGAAAATAAGAAATAAATCAATTTAGATTCTTATCGAAATGTGCGAAAAATATCCGTGGGAAAAGTTAGTTTTTATATTGATCTTTGATTTACACGAACACTACACACTACACTAGTTTTTTTGTTTGAAATAATCGTTTTAGAATAATACAACAACATTTACAACCAAGTAATCAATCCAAAAATGATAACTATTGTAGTAGAATTACCAATATTTTATAAGAACCAACACTGACACTAAATCATACAGATAACGATACCAAAATCGCAGAAATAACTTCCATGGAAATCGAACCCGCAGCCCCTTCTTTGGCAGCCGAGCATGATAACCACTTTGCCACTACCGTCGCCAGCTTAGTTCCAAGTCCCCAATTAAAACTAGAGTAAGTCTTAACACATGTGTTTACAGAAATCTTCACAGTACTTCATTAGCACGATAAGGTTATCAATCACTCGGGAGGACTCAAATTAATGAATCACCTTCGTTAAGAGACCGACGTTTCCTTGTTTTAATTAAAAGACACCTAAACTTGTTCAAATACAACAAACGAATTAATTAAATATTTATATGTTTAACTGTTGTAGTATAAAATTGAGAATTTTAACGAAATCTTTGGTAGTGTTTAACTATAGTATAAATTTGTTAATTATAACAAAATCTTTAGTAGATATAGCTGTTCTTACTTTTGGATTATGTAATATTGGATTGTGTTTGTAAGTGGGCAGTTTGGGTCATTTGTACATGTTCCGATATTTTTGGTTAAGCCAATTGATATACGTTTGAGGTTACTAATTACCTGCAGCGACTATCGATCATGATATGACAACGTGTAGACAACGTTTATCACTCCGAACTTGAGGTACACACTCTCTGAAGTACGGAAATACTTATGAAGGCTATTTCATTACACTTCCTATTAAGGTATCTGTTGTAAGAGTTTTATAGGTTTTATAAGGACATACCTATATTTTAACATGATCTAAAAATAATCATCCTCACACAACATACGTTACTTTTTACCTTAAAATTCTCTCGAGAAAAAACCGACAAAACTATTCTCATTTTGATAATTACCTAGGTATATAAAGAAATTCAATATAAGTATTAGACAGTAAATGTATTTGTACATTCACGTAGCGCTACGACTTTCTTCAATCAATTTGCAGAGAACGGGTAATTTGAGGACTATTTGTCTTTGTCTAAAGATTGATTTGTTCATCGTTTCAATTCTATTTGTACTGTTCTATCTGGGTTGATGTTCATTGAAAAATCAATATAGGTAACTACGTTCGCTAACTACTAATATTGTACATGTGAAAGTTGAAATCGGAACAAATATCCGTTTTAGGTTAATCTTAACTCTAACTCAAAGGTGACTGACTAACTGGCTGACTAACTGACAGTGATCTATCAACACACAACCCAAACCACTGAACGGATCGGGCTGAAATTTGGCAGATAAAGGCAGATGTTATGACGTAGGCATCGGTAAGAAAGGATTCCCACGGGATTGTGATATATGCGGGTGAAACCGCGGACACAGCTTGTTTTAATATAAAATCTTAACAAATAAATCAATACTTTAGAGTCTGCTTAAAATAATTTGCATTTTGTTAGTTTCATATTTTAAAAATAATAAATATGACCACAATATTTCATTAGTTGAGTAGTTAAGACCTTAAAGCGTAATAAGCAAACACATTTGCAGAAGTCAGGTAATCCTTACTAATGCAAATGATGCTACGAACCGACACTGCAACTAAAAGGTATCAGAAAATAGCTTTTTAGGTATATTGATGGGTTCCATTGAATCTCATTCAGCTTCTATTTATCATTCATGTATAGTCACGGACAAAACGTTGGTAAGTCGAAAGGACACGGATACATTGACAACCTCCTATGAACTCCGAACTCGGAACCCTTGAAATATATTAAAGCTGAATGATTCATCAATATCTATGAAAAAGCTTTGTTTTGGTTGTGCTTTGAAAAGTGTGTTTTTAAGCGTTTTAAATATTGTTTAGTTATTTCTGTGCTAATATTACTTAAATTTTTTGGGAATTAAGATTGATTATTTTGTTTATGTAAAGATGGCTCTTTAGTTTACCCCTATCAGCCGCACTCAGAGACGCTTAACGAATACTTAAACTAATGTGCCAAAATATTTCTGTGCCGATGACAGCGTCGCTGTAATCGCATCTTTTAGTTGTCAGTTTATTGAAAATGTATCCAAATGACATTAAAGTGCAAATGACAATAGTAGTTTCCAATTTTCGCCGCCGGCACAGAAATATTGTGGCATATTAGTTTAAATGTTTATTAAACGTCTCTGAGTGCGGCTGAAAATGTTATTAGCTTGGTTATAAGATGTGTATACTTGTACAGTAATTCGATGAACTACACAACAATATTGATTTGTTAACAAAACAAACGGAGACAGTAAAGTTCTCGAAGCAAATGACAACGTGACAAACTTAAATTGCATCGTCAAACCGTCGGTATTGAATCGGGACTCGAAGTTTGGACTTCAACTCTGGATATCATAAATCGTTAAAAGTTTATCAAAAGCGTTGCACTTATTCATGTGGTACGGTAGTTTTGCGGGTTTCACTTCGAAGGAAAAGTATAGTTTGTTTGATGTTGTTATTGAATGGTTTCCGTGAAATGTTATATGATATTTTTGTTTATTATTTACTTATTTATATACCGATATTTGGAAATAAACAAGTTTATCTTTGGTTGTTTTATAATAAGAATAAAATCTTTAAAACATCGTTGTTATTAATCTCTTTCCCATTTTCTTAAAGATAGGTACTAAAACCAGAAAAAAAAAAACACCTTTTATGATTAATATATTCTAGGAAATAAGACCAGAAGTGGCTTTTTTAAAAACAAATTTTAATACAACCTTACAAACTAATATTTACAACGAATCACTGATAATCACAATCTTAAATCAACCACAAATTAAATATAAGAAACCTAACTATACCTAAGCAATTATACACTTAAATACTAAAAACCTAACTACACCTGAACGGGTACCAAATATCGAACGGTCGTCGGGCAGCGTAACACCTTAACTCGACGACGGTTGGAGAGCGAATGCGTGCGGCGCCGGTGAGGCGCCGGGTTTTATAAATTTTTTCTTCCCGTTATGTTTCGTCTCCTACACGGCCTTTCCTGACGGGAGGCCGTCCTCGGGCTCCTTCATCTTCTAACTCTGGAGGTCAGTCTCCAGAATCGGCAGCGAAGTCCCTGGACCTTCGGCACTCAACACATTGTTGAGGCGCACAGGGGAATCGTCGACACGTCTCTGGGTTCCGGATGTGCCGGGTTGGGACTCAGTCCCGTCACCAGGCATCTCAACCTCAGGAGGGATGACACTTGGAGCGGTAGGCTCCTCGATCTCATCGTCTAACTCTGTAACATATAAAACGAAACAGCACAAAACCATGTTCAAAAATTATAACATAGAGTGAGAAACCCCTAAGCGTCGATACAAAGAAAGTTACAAAAAGTTCGACGCATGTAAACTATTCTCACCTAACTCAACCTAAGCACAAGAGTATGAAACAAACTAATATAGTGTACCGATCACCCGGGGCAGGTCCCGTCGGGGGAGTGCCACCTCACGACTCGTTAGAGATCTACGCGGACTTGCGTGAGACATAACTTTGCGTGTGTATATCGGTTCCACATAAAAGCATCTTTCAACTCAAACTACCCTTAACACAGACAATGCTTATAACATTAACATGTTCACATATACCACGACTCGTCAGAGGCCAACCTGTGGCTTAACCCTGCGTGTACCACAGCTCCAGGATCACATATCTAAGCGACTTCAAGATAGTATCCGAGCACACACAAAAATACTTAACCACCCAAGGCATGTTCCATATACTAGGATCGCATGTCTGAGCGCACTCCAAGACAGCATCCAATAATATGAAACCCTACCTCACTTGAAGTGTATCTGTCAGCCGGACAGTCTTATCTGAGTACGAGGACCTCCGAGACAAGCTATCCCAACCGCAAGATAGAACTTCCCTTTGCATATTTACCCTTTACGAAACATTTGTACACAAATAAAATGGCTCTCATCTCAAAACACAAGACCAGTGGTCTCAACTTAAATCGTATCACGATTATAAAACTTTACAAACATTATTTGGGTAAATCGATGTAATAAAAACAAAACCGCTCACCTTGGAAGAAATCGGCACATATATCAGGAGTCCACTCCCCTCGCCATGGGATCATATATTCCGCGGCTGCTTGTGTTACCTTCCCATACGAACCAGCCAAGAGTTGAAGCTCGTAGCGACCCTGTGGGAGTGTTTTCACGACGCGATACGGACCTCGCATACAGGAATCCAGCTTTCCAGTTGATTGTGCCTGCTTTCTGACGAATACTAGGGAATTAATTTCAAATGACCGAGGCGCCTTACGACCTTGGTTGACGTAGGCGTCTTGGTTCTCTTGGTTTGAACGAAGACGTTCCGAAGCCCGTTGCCGACGCATTTCACGAATAGCCTCCCTATTCGGACTAGAGCCTTCAATCGCCACGTCACGTACCAGACTTCGTATAAGTGGTGTTGCCGCGTCGATACCAACCAGCAAGTTAAGAGCTGACTGTTGAGTTGTTCTGTGTTTTGTTATATTCAAAACCAACTGCAACTTCCATATAACGGTCGGCCACCTCTGTTGCCTATGGTTGCATTCAATGCGTACCATATTGAGTACCGTCCGACAATACCGTTCTACCTGGCCGTTCGATTGGTGCATCTCCGGTGTAATGAGATGTGTACTGCAACACATGTCTTGAACCCAGTTGAGGAACTCGGCGCTCTGGAACATTCTACCCCTATCGGCTACAATTAACTTTGGTGTACCAAACAGTGAAATAAAATTAGTAAAATGACGTTTTAACTCATCAGCATCTTGACGATACATTGGGTATAATAGAGAAAACTTGGAAAATGCATCGACTACTATAAGAACATACCGAAAGCCATCAGCTTCAGGTAGAGGACCTAAAGCATCGGTATGGACAGTTTCAAAGGGGACATCAGGTTTTTCCCAGGAATGGATGGGCTGTAGAGGGGCACGAGGGACTTTCTTATGGGACAGGCACACTAAACAATGTGTGATGTACTTTAATACAAAAGCTCTCAATCCGGGAAACCAAAAATGTTTTGTAATAAGGTCAACTGTCTTATCTACACAAAGACGACCATGCTCGTCATGAAAAATGCGTAATAGGCTAAGCCTATGACCTTTGGGGATAAAACATAACAGTTTTGGATTTTCACCAGTAGGTGTGAATTTGAAATAGAGGATGTCATTTTTAACAACATAACGTGATGCATCCAATTGTCCATCTGACAGGCTCTGGATGAGGGAACGGGTCTCTTCATCAGAAGCCTGGGCGACTTGGGCCCAATTCAAGGGTTTTTGGACTGAAATGACGTTGACAGGATTGCAACTCAGATAGTCAGCATGGGACAATAGAGAACCCTTGCGATAATCAAGCCTGAAATTGAAATCTTGAAGGTAAATCCACCACCGAGCCACCCCAGGCAACAAATCTTTCTTACGTTGAGTAAGCTTCAATGCGTTGCAGTCGGTGACAACGGTAAAGGAAATCCCTACAAGATAGTGCCTAAAATGCTGAAGAGCTTTCACTACAGCGAGTGTCTCTAGCTCGTATGAATGGTATTTACTTTCAGTCCCTTGAGTAAGCCTGCTAAAATATGACACCACTCTCTTGCGATTACTTTCGTGTACTTGCATCAGAACAGCTCCGTAACCAACAGAACTCGCGTCTGTGTGGACCTCTGTTGGTAACGAAGGGTCATAGATTGCTAGCACCGGCTCACTTGTCAAACATTCTACAATGTACTCACGGGCAGCCTGTTGTTCTGAACCCCAGTTAAAAGAAACTCCCTTTTTAGTTAGAGCAGCAATACAGGCAGTTTTCTGGGCAAAGTCAGCTATGTAACGTCGAAAATAGCTGGCTAAGCCCATAAATTGGCGGACCTGTTTAACATTATGCGGTTGAGCTGAGTCAATCAAAGCCCGGACTTTATCATGACTCGGCCTAACCTGATTTTGACTAATTGTCCGTCCTAAATACTCAATCTCGGTTGCCAAAAACGAACACTTCTTTAAGTTTATTGAAAAACCGGACTTTGTTAGCGTATCAAGGACTTTGCGGAGTAAAATGAGACCCTGATTTACAGTTCTACTTAAGATTAATACGTCATCGATGTACACGAGGACGTCACCAGATTCAATAAACTCGCGAAGTGTTTTTACAATGATCCGCTGATATACAACCGGCGCATTCGCCAAACCATAGGGCATTTTCAGATATTGATAATGTCCCTCGGGCGTGACGAACCCCGTAAGTGGTACTGAATCTCGATTCAAAGGAATTTGATGGAATCCAGTAGCCATATCGAGACAAGTGAAATACTTATTGTGTCCTAGACGGTCTATATGATCATCTATCCGTGGTAAGGGAAAGCGATCTTTAATTGTAATATCATTAAGCTTTCGAAAATCGACACACATCCTATCCGACCCGTCTTTCTTCTTGACGAGAAGGATAGGGCTCGCATACTCCGAATCAGACTCTTCAATTATACCCTTATCCAAAAGATCTTTAATAATTTCGCGAACGCGAAGTGTCTCGGCTTGTGAAAGACGGTATGGTCGATAATTAACAGGAATAGTAGAATTTAATTTGATTAACATACATCCTGTATTAACAGTTGAAGTCGCGGTACCGGAAATGAAAAATCTCGAAAATTCGTCAATTATTGTTAACAGTTCCTGTAATTGACTATCAACAAGAGGCGTGTTAATTGGAATTGAAACCTCAGATTCAATAGTCATTACCCTATTCGATCTACTATCATCTCTGGTAATCGACTGATAGTCTTTGGTACGTACATACCTAACACCCTGTCTGTTTAAAATATCTGTACCTACTATAACCGGAATGTTCATGTACTGAGGCGACACTATAAATAAATCTACGTCAAGGGTCAAACCGTCGAACTCAATTGGCAACGTAACGTAGGAAGTACTTTCTACTTCCTGACTACCAAGACCCTTCAAAATTCGGAAGGCAGGTTTCCGCGAACAGTTAAAATGTTTTAATAAAGATGAAGACATTAAAGATATAGTCGATCCACTATCGATCAACACCTCTACCGGCACGTCCTGAATAATAGCCACTACCACATCACCATTTTTAGAAGTTGTCAAATTATTACAAAAATTTACAGTTTCTTTTTGAGCCCCTTCCAATCTTTGTTTAGCAAAACAAGTTTCAACTTTGTGGCCTGGTTTTTTTGCAAAAAGAACACGGTTCCGACCTATTCGGTCCAAAAACAGCCTTTGTATTCGTGAAACTTGCACTACCTGATCTCTGGTCGGTTCTAGGTCGTTTAGTACACGAAGCTTGCCTATGACCTAGCTGACCACACGAAAAACACTTAACATCTCCACTACCCCGCTTGCGTGGAGAATCTGAAAATTGGGTAACCCTGGTACTATTACTCAAACCCGGACGTGATGGAAAATGTTTTAAAGTACTTGCCGGCTTAACATAAATGGAAAAGAATTCAATAAGATCGTTAGGCAACAATTTCCCATTAGTAGCTGACGCCCTAATATTAGGATCGGTAATGCCACGTATAATGATTGCAGAAATTAATTCGTCACTTAGTCCTCGCACTATACGTAAACGAAGTAAAGAACGACGCGCGTATTCCGCGTACGTGGGGTACTTATCCGAATTCGTATTTATCACCTCAGCTAAAATACCGGCAATATCGGGTGTCTTCGGACATAACGGCCTAAATTCCCTTTTAAAATTACTCCACGTACGATCGCTCGATACCCACTCGTTTAACCATGATCGAGCGTCTCCTTTTAAACAGTTGCCAATACGCGAAAGACATTCGTAATCATTCCAATTGTTAAAAGATTTAGCACGATCTACTTCGGCACACCAATCGTCGATATTGTGCAAATTTGGGTCGAAATTAGAGATGTAAAAATGTTGACTTGACCTACCGACATAATTAATTGAAAGAATTGCATCAACGATACGATCCGTAACTGCAGAATGATCTGGCGCCCTGCTAGAAGAAGATTCCGAAACACGATGTGGTGACCTCGACCGACAGCGCGGAAATCGAACATGACCGTGCGTGGGCGACACATACCTATCTTGTGAACGCGACCCCATATTCCTATCTGGAGACGCTAGCCTCCGCGTATGACTTGATGGCGGCGGCGAACGATGCGAACCCCGCGATGTGGCACGACCACGTGGTACCGCACGATCAGGCGATCGCAATGCACCGCGTTCAGATGACGGCGATAATCGCTTACGTCGTGATGTCGACCTATTACCACTCGTATACTCCTGCACTCCGATATCACGATCACCTGAACGCCCTGGCATAGGTGAAGCCCTTGACCTGTCCTCTAAGTCCTTCAACCGAGACAATATTGCCTGCATTTCAAGGCGCAACCTACAATTTTCGTCCGGCGATCGATCACGCTGTCTGCTTTGTCGACTACAACGACCAGGACTACGACTAACATAGCGGCTTGTACTGTGATCACGTTCACGGTTTGACATGGCGAACAACAAAACCAAACCAAGCAAATCAAAGAATCACTATTAACCTATCAAAAACACTTGCGAATAAATCACACTAAAATAGCTGTAATGTACTTACCCACAACACAATTAGGTATAAAACTGCAAATCACTCCGACAAAACTCACAAAACACAAAAAAAAAATTAACGCGTAAAAAAAAAAACAACAAATCTAAACCGAACACGTATAAATGAGTGGGCGATAGACCTATCCCACTTCTGATCTAGGAAATAAGACCAGAAGTGGCTTTTTTAAAAACAAATTTTAATACAACCTTACAAACTAATATTTACAACGAATCACTGATAATCACAATCTTAAATCAACCACAAATTAAATATAAGAAACCTAACTATACCTAAGCAATTATACACTTAAATACTAAAAACCTAACTACACCTGAACGGGTACCAAATATCGAAAGGTCGTCGGGCAGCGTAACACCTTAACTCGACGACGGTTGGAGAGCGAATGCGTGCGGCGCCGGTGAGGCGCCGGGTTTTATACATTTTTTCTTCCCGTTATGTTTCGTCTCCTACAATATAACAAGGTGAAGGTAATCCTTAATTTTTAGTGAAATCTATCTGTAGTTAAAACATAAAACGATCCTTACTTAAAATCTCCTACCAACTATAAAAGGCGATCTATTTAAACTATGGCCATCTCAATTAAATATACAAAAAGGCGTCAAAATTTACACCATTTCAACAGTAATGGTTCTCTTTTCTACTAATGAGTTCGAGCAATAAAGCCCGGAAATCCCACGGGATTTCCAAATTATTCATGTACGGAATTTAAATTGTGAGCGACCGCATAACAGCAAATAAATTTCGTAGAACTACGAGTAAAACACAAAGATGGGAATTTATGCCATTTTGTTCGAAGCATTTTGAACTACACCCAAGTTTTATGTGAGAACATTAAGTATGTATTGTAGTCTGGAGACGAAGAACATAGGTGGAGTTGACTTCTGCTTATCTCTCAAATGTACGAACAAAATATAAGATCGTGTATGAACCTTTTTTATAAATATAAGTTACATATTGTATAATTTTTTTTAAAAAGCGTTTATTTAGTTCAAATATTGATTAAAGTATTGCTTGGTAAGTTAACAAACGTTATTCCAAATCCAATATGGCTGACTTTCAAAGATGGTGGATGAATTATTTTGAATAAAGCGCCACGATATGTCTATTAATAAAAAGTTTGTTTTAAAATCTAGTTTCCTAATTCATGTTTATTGAATTGTCTATCAAATTCTGGTAGTATAACACAATTATTACAAACATCTAACTGTCTGATATCAAATATTAATATTACTCTGCTGCCAAGATATTTAGTTTGTTAGCTTTGCTATGATTTGTAGAACAATGAATTGTTAATGATAACTGAGCTTTTGTTATTTAATACCTGAGTTCTAAGATGATGAGTGCAGTTCGAAATTAATTCAATTAAAAGTTATAGAATAGTAATTGTGCTCTTTAGTTTTACCCACATGAATTTCGATCCTGAGAGAATTTTGAGATGAAAAGTATTCTAAGAGTTAATCCACGCAATAAATTGTTTATGTATTCATAAAGTTCTGTTTTTTTTTCAAATATGTTTAAACCTTTTGAGCTTCAAGCAGTAACAAATCTCTCTTTACATACATACAAACATGCACTTTTACAATATTATTAGAGTGAAACTTGTTGTAAACAAAAGTGTCTTTTTTCCATCAGGTAAAAACATCTTGTTGCGAATTTATTTGCATTAAAAAAGTCTACTTTTAGTACAACCCCGGACGTCCCATAATTCCGTCGAAAACCCTCGGGAAAAAACAAACTTCTTAACCGGCTCATTTTTTCATCCTTACATAAATAACCCAAACGTCTTCCTAGCCTTTAGATTGTTTGTCTGGTCCAATGTGAGGCCTTGAAGCCTATTTTTCTTAGCTGATAAGTAGATAAAGCATCCGATTTAAGCTTTTCTTTTCTAAAATTATTTTTGTAAAATATTTTGTAACTTATTTGCTTTTAGTAACAAAGTTTATGATGACTGAGGCTAGCTGGATATCTTTTTTATAAAATATTGAGTTTTCGTAAAATATACTAGGTTAAAATATAAGGTTACTTATCATCCTTGTATATTAAAATAGGGTTATTCAAATGAGACAATAGAGTAATAAATGTAGTATTAATAATTCTTTACATTATCGTATGGAAAATTTTCGGTAAACACATACTAGTTGAGTACGAGATGACAAACTCAAATGAATAAAACTGTAGTTTAACAAGTTCATTGTGAACTAGACTCAAGTATTCAGTTAATAAGTAAATGCCACCCGCGACCGATTTCATTAAAAGTTTATAAACTTGACGCTTGTTAAATATTACTTCACAGCGAGTGACAAGACAATATTTCGTATTTTTATTTAGTTTGGAACAAGATTTAATAAAATTATTTGTTGAGAAAGAAATTGACAGACTCTTTGTTACAGTGATTGTAAAACAATTTTAAGTTTTGAAAAACCTTCGTTTGAATGCTAAAAGTAGTTTATAAAACATTTTCAAGGGATGTTTATGTGTTTCTCGTTTTTTTTGATGCCCATGGGTCATTAGTCGTCTGTCGTCAAAAAGTTACAAACACAACATATTTTATTCTTTGTAGTTTTCAGATATTAAAACTCCGTGCAGTTCCTTAATTATGTTCCAAACCAATGTAGTAGTATCAGAGTCTTTATAATACTGTGGCCTGTACCTTAAAAACAATGTCAATGTCTGTCTACATATAAATTTATTATTGACAAAGGTAAAAGTGTATATGTTTTGTAAAATTCATCGATTGCGTTGAAGGTCGATATCAGAAACTTGTAACCTTGAAAAGGGTCAGTCAGTAAAAAACTTTGTCTTTATATTCTGACAGGATAAAACAGTCAGATAAAATACATAGCGACGAGTGTCTTCCACAGTTATTTATTGCTTTTCTTACGGACTTCAAAAACAATATGGTTTTCCAATTCGAGTTTTTGTTTGTAATATAACGAAGTAAATTAATGAGTCGGATAAGATTTTACCACAGAGCAAGGCTTCTTTCTCACTAATGATATTACTCGTAGTACAGTGACGATGAATATGTTAATGGGACCACAATTTCTTAAGGGTATTTTGTCATAATATAATTTTTACGTTAGTATTTTTTAAAACAGTAATCTAATAATATTCCTGATATTAAACAAAGAACAATCTTGGAGAACTGTATCGGTTATAAAATATTTTACTATCAAACAATATGTTTAATAGTAAAATATTTTACTAGCTATCAATCAGTTATACAGGCAGACATGACAGTGGATTACTCGCTAAATTATAAAGATTTATAAAAAAATAGAGAGTTTAAATAACTTGATTAATAAATGAACTCATTACAAGTTTAATGACTGATGTATGATGATAGATGTATTCAACTGAATAAATGGTGAACATTTTTAAAATCAAATAGAACTAACGAGTTCCCTTCAAAGTTTATTCGAATCGTTGCATTCCTTTAAAAATTTAAAACATTTATTTTGACTAAAATTGCAAGATTTCATCGTATTTCATATCGTTTCAGATGAAATGGATTTCACGATCGATTCTTCATTTCCACTCTCCTCTATTTGGTTTTCACCGATCGTGAGTGCATTGGGGAAAAGCGTGCAATCGTCGGGAAGAATAATTTATCAATGTCAACCAAAACCGTGATTAATATTAATAATGGCAACATTTATTTGAATGTTAAATGTTTTGAATAAAAATATACAGTTCTAAACATGTAATACCATATTTTTTTTATTTACTTATGTTTTGTTTATTTGACGCTATTTTATACAGAGTGTCAGTTTAGTGGATATGATGAGTGTATTTAGTTGGGACATAGCTGAGTGTTTGCGTAGTTTTTCATTCTCTAGACATAGGTAATTCAGATTATTTGCTATATGAAGATGATAGATTGATTGATTATTAAAGTTGTGTATCGCAGTTTGTGGATTCGGCTCCGCCATAGAAGTTCAAAGAATTTTGTTTTATTATTTACAAAACCTCGACAAATCAGACAAGATTTAAAACAAACGGTTACCACTCATTTAGTGATAAATATTTTTAAATAAGATTACTAAAGTTAGACAGCTAAATGTACGAGAACAAGTTATAAATTGAACTCCAACAGAACCTAACTAGAATTAAGAGAGAGAGACTTCACCCACTTTAAAACTGTGTTATTTTTCTTGACGTTAACAAGACAGTTGAGAACCGGACTTTTACTTGTTAAATACGCAACATCAGCGGGTTTCTAACTAAATAATATTTATGGAATCGAACAAATATTATTTTATAAAACTTTTACCAAAAATTAAAAAATTTGCACAAATTTAATAAAAAAATAAGTAGAAAGTGCTAAACATTATATATTAAGCTTTGGTTATATTTACTATGGAGTTACAATGTTTTAATTGCAGGAGACTTTTGTAGTAGAATCTTAAAGACCATCTCTTCATTCAATATTTGCCGAAAACAATAACGAGATTTTTATGTTATTTGCGGCGTTTCGAGATTTTACATAAATGGTATCTCACGTTTTATTCCTGATTCTAAGGAATATTAGTGCCAAATTACACCTAAATCGCTCAGATAGTTTTGGAATCTAAGTATTCATTGAAAATAAGCAAAAACATTTTCTCATCATAATTTTACACCATAAATATAGCTTATCTAGGAAGGTTACTCTGAGCTTATAGATTTTGTTTTCCTATTTTCCCCACCTAGTACGTAATTAGGTACTATAAGACTATAATGACTATTCATTCTACCCTCATTATGCTGGCGTTATCTGCCGCTGTCAGTGCCCTGTTATTAATAGGTTACAGAGGCTTCATTGCTGCCGTCATTTATAAGGGCTTTGACTAGATTTTTAGGTACAAGGTTAAGCTGTACGTCTATCTGAGACAAAGGGAAGGGGAGTGAAGGTTAACAGGGAGGTTCATTTAGTTAGTTTATTATATAGGGGGAATTAAAGTTAATTAATAATTCTGAGGCTTTATGTACAAAATACTGCAACCAATTACTACTGACTATGAGAATAGAATTTATATGAATATTTCAAGTGGAATCAAAAAAAAAACGGTAGTATGAGGAATTCTTAGTGAAGTATTGAAGTCTCAAGGCCGATTATGAAGTAATCTAAAATTGCATCATTAGATTTTTTAAAACTATTTTCTTGGCTTGGTCTTGAACTCGATGAAACGATGATAAAAATACAATTGATTAAATATTTTCATCTTACTGTGAAGGAAAACATTGTGAGGAAACCTGCACACACCTGGGATTAAATTCTAAGGTTGTGTGTGAAGTCGACCAACCCGCACTTGGCCAGCGTGGTTGACTAAGGCCAAATTGCTCTAATTCAGGGTAGGCTTGAGCCCCTCGGTGGGGACATTATATGAGCTGATGATGATGATGAAATATTTTCATACAATTTTACACTCGTTCCCTAAAAAAATGTAACCAATTATTAAGTTACCGATAAACCTTTCTAAACATTTGATTTCAACCTTCAATTACAAAAGGACTCGGGTAATGGAACCATTATCTGTAAAAGTTTTAGCTTAATTAAACATATCGTTCAGGGGACGTTCCCGATTAAACTTTGATTTCACAGATTTAACAATGGTATTTAAAACATTAACAAACTTGTGGAGTGTCGTCAAAACTAAAGGGATTTGTTTTGTCAACTCATTTGTTTAATGAACCCTCTTATTATTGTTTATTTATCGTACAAGTTTTGTTAAGGTGATTGAAGTAACTCATAGAATTAGCTCGTTAAAGTGACAGTTATTTATATATTGTGTTAGAAGTTTCGGTAACCCCTCAAACTGAGCTAAATGTGTTGTTATGTGCTTGTACCAGGATGAAGTTTACGTCAATAGTGCCATGGCTGGGGACTGAACTGGCGACCTTTCGATTACTAGGCCGACACATTACCCACTGGGCTATTTGTTGACGCTCAAAAATGTAATAACAAGCTATATTTTTCGCACAAAATCTGTGCAATTGATTTTGATCAAGAACACGTTAGGAAAATAACATTCTTTCTAAAAAAATAAACTTGAGTTTTAAGTAAGTTCTTAAACCTACTACACTAAATCATTGTTGTTACCAAAATTTAATTTAAGCAAATCCACAAACGTTGTCGGCGGAGTTAAGAAAAGAACACAATGGTTGTGTATTCCGAGTCGAAAACAATGGCCGAACTTGGCCAACTGAGATTTAAAATTGCAGGAGCTTAGCCAGCTAATTCATTCAAAGGATGATGCCACAGTGCTTTTATTGTAGTACACAACATGCGGTTTTATTTGACAGAGATATTTTGAACTTGATAATAGTTCCAAGTCAAATCAAAGCCCGGCTAAGAGACTTTAAGGACATTGCGCGGTATAAGGCCAACTGAAACAAAATAATTTCAAACAGATACTGTAACATCTCAAAGTATTATAGGTTGTTCAGCTATGTATCAATCACGGAAATAACGCGAAAATTGACATAAAATAATCAAATTATAACGTCAAGTAAAACACAGATGACACTTCACCTAATAGACTAGGCTCCGACATACAAAATTAGTTCAATTTTCTTACATTTGTAGCGTTATAATTGTAACCGCAGATGTGTTTAAAATCTTGATAACATGACTCGTATTAGACGACTATAGCTTTACGGAAAATGTGGAAATTTTGACGTTCACATTTAGTTAAATAAGAATAATATTTAATTTGATTAGTTAGCTTTAAAAATTTGGTTATTATATTTAATTAGCATTTAGCTTAGCAATAAAGGTTTATTAGTTTGTCTGTAAACAATATTCAAATTATATCTTAATCCCTAAATGAAATGATGTCAACTACAAAATTCAAAATCATTTATTCACCTCTAATTGAAACTACTAAAGCGGCTAAGTTGATCTAGAGATTTAATCATAAGATTTAATTTTCAATCAAGGCCTA
The DNA here is from genome assembly GCA_958496195.1 of Timandra comae. Lineage (NCBI taxonomy): Eukaryota > Metazoa > Arthropoda > Insecta > Lepidoptera > Geometridae > Timandra > Timandra comae. Next base: position 4,454,035 of record OY292360.1, read on the forward strand.
CAATTTAAGGTTAATATTATTAACCAAATAACAAGTATTTTGATAGTTAATAAGTTGAAGTTTGTTGACTGGTTAAACTGTGGGCGTGGACACGTCACGACCACCCAGCGACGTAAACATTCTTTGTGTAATAAACGCTTTATTTATTTAAAGACTTCGTTTTATATTCACGCAAAAAGGGGAACAAAAAAGGGATGGCTCGTGGTTATTTAAGCGAATTTAAAAAATGGCCAGATACGTACCTCATCCAAGGTAACCGCGAAGTTATAAAACAATTTTCATTTATTTTCATGAAAGTTGGTGTAAAAAGTTTTAAAGTTATTTTTTGGACGGAAGTTAATTCATTTGCATTACTTTTTTGGTTCTTATAAAGTTATTGGTATGTTGTTAAGCAGATGCAAGAGGTTTGATAATGTTTTATTAGGTATGTTACTTAATTTATTTCATTATCACTTTTACGACAAAAGGAAAGAAAATAAAAAGTGGTTGGTAAAAACAAACAAACAAAACATTTATATTATAAATATTAACATTTCCTCAATTATGAAATTAGTATATAAACACCAAAAAGTTTGTATAAACCGTAATAACGAATTTTGTATTCCCAGTTAACATACCATTTGAGAGAATTATCCGGAACTTTGACAAAGTTTCTCATTACGCTCGTAAAATTTTACGATTTTTGTTGTACTCCAAGGATAAACAAAAGCATAAATAAATTGGTTTTGTTTGAGAAATATACAATTTAAAGTATTATTTTCACTATGAAATAACAACAAAGATTCTAGTTGCAGTTTATACTTTGATATTTCCTGTTTATGTAAAGGTAGTCTCTGTATTACTGATCTATAAATATCAACGCACAGCTCAAATCACTGAACAGATTTCTCTTAAATTTGTAACAGTTATTATGCCGATATAAAAGAGAAAATAGCTCAAATAATTCAATAAAAAACGCTGAGCACAGTAAGTATTAAACAAAATCCTAATCGTCATCAAATATCTTCTCACAAACAGTATTCCAAACAAATTTTTCGTCGGATCACACCAATCGATCAACAACGCTTCCCAAACTTTAGTTTGGACACTTGACAAGTTTTTAGACGTTGTTCTTGTATCAAAGCGAAAGTTGTGAGCCTTTCGGTTCACCTCTACTTATTCAGTTTTGTAATGTAACAAAACTCGTGAGATGAATACACCTCAATCGTTTCTGATCCTACTTTATTGACAGCTTGTGGTAAATGATGTCTTGCGAAGTTTTCCTTAGTTTATTCACGCTCCATTACTAGTGTTAGGGAAAGGTTGGGGACCTCTGTTGGTATTGGTTACTGATTTCTTTGTTGATAGTTGAATTGATACACGTGTGCGTGAAAAGTGAATCCTATGTATTCTATCCTACCTGTTCCATAGTTTTTTATGTAAGTATTATGTATAAAACCAATGCATATCTTTCTATATATTTCTGACTTATTTGTAAGAGATATGCCGCAGTTATATCCGAGTCTCCAAGAAAGTAAGGAAATGAATAGCCTAATATATAAGTCGATGCATTTTTTTATTTATTTAGTTAGTTCAGTTTAAGTGAAACAATAACATAAATCTTTGAAATATTTTTTTTATGTATTATAGAATACTATAATCATAATTTATAAAAAAAAATACAAAGCATTTTAAAGATATTATTTTTACTACATCTAATTCTTATTACAGCTCCTAACAATTGTATAAAAGTAACATAATAAATGAAAATTAATGGAAAGAAAACGTAATTCCAAGATTTCATTTGTAACAGCGAACATAAAAATATTATACTTCAATAAAAAACTAAATGATATAAAACGTAATCACTATAAAGAGATAACGTAATGAATTCATTTAAATTTTCATTTTTATTTCCATAATTTCTTTGTAAAAGTTGTATAGTTAAAAATATTATTTAAACTAGCGCTGTTTCACCCGCGTAGTTTCCGTTTCGGGATAAAAATGTTCTTTCCCGGGCCATAAGCTACCCCTGTACCAAATTTCAAGTCAATCGGTTCAGTAGTTTAGCCGTGAAAAGGTAACAGACAGACAGACAGACAGAGTTACTTTCGCATTTATAATATTAGTTAGGATTAGGATTAGGATAACGTTTGTCCGTAAACTTAATGTTTTATGTTTTAATTTTGGTAAAAAGAAATTATGTGGGATTTATGTTTTCATATAAAAATCTTGACCCAAAAGGTTAAAGGGCGTTTATGTTGACTTATTATGTTGACGTATTATGTTGACTTCGTAGAAATACGTAATACGAGTAGTATTTGGTATAATAATACTTATTCAAAGGTTATATCCGCATTCACTCATTTAAGGGTATTTTTCTAATCTTAATAAAATATTTTATGGATAGTGTTTGTTGTTTCCAAGGCCTTATTTAATGTATTATTTATTCCTTGTTAGTACGAAATACGCAATTTAACAATAATAAAGAAAAAGATCTAAATTCGATAAGATCTTGCAAATTGCTGCATAGTAATATAAAAACTGAAAATTACATTACACAAATTTACTACATCATCTCATTATAGTAACTGACCCCAACTAAGTTCGAAATTTTTATCTAGGGAATCAGAAACTACGCACAAACTTATTCACGCATACACCCAGGCCGAGACAAACATTTGTTCATACAAGTATTCACCTCGCACGGGAATTGAACCCTTATGGATGGTAGTCCGGTAGTCTAAATTTATAAAAACTTCATATTAGTCTATTCCAAGGTTGCTTCTAGACATTATTCTAAGTTATAACCTAAACATAATCACTCGAGTAATCAAAACACTTGTGCTTTTTGGTGATTTCAAACCCGGTCTGTGTTTGTAATACAGCAAAACTTGAGCAAACAATACGCTATTTCTAGAAATCTAAATTTCCTAGAAATTAAGTTGGGAGAGGCCTATGACCAGCAGAGGACACATACAGGCTGTTGATGATGATGACGTGCTTCGCTCATCCAAGAAATCGAACCAGAGACCTTAACTTGGCCAATTAAGGTGTCCAAATGTAATGCCACTACACCACCCGTAGCGTTATCTAATAATGCACGAGTATATCTGTTTATCTGTCGATGCACGATCAGCTATCTTTTTATCAAATCAAATCTATCTATCTGTCTAGATAGATACAAAGATATGTATCAGTAAGTATTAAGGTGGCCATTGACGAGTCAGTTTAACTGATCAGTTGAACTGGCGTCGTCAATCACCAGAGCGATTCCAGTTTTCAGTGGCGAAATGTAATTGGACTAAAACTTTTGGAGTGACGCTACAGTATATCTGGATCAGTGATATCCTGATATCTGGATTGATCAGTTCAACTGACTCGTCAATGACCACCTTTATATGTATACCCCGCGGTTTCACCCGCGTAGTTCCTGATCCCGAGGGAATTTCGGGATAAAACGTAGCCCATGTTCTTTCACGGATCATAAGCTACCCCTGTACCAAATTTCAAGTCAATCGGTTCAGTAGTTTAGCCGTGAAAAGGTAACATACAGACAGAGTTACTTTCGCATTTATAATATTAGTTAGGATTTAATAGAAGTTATTACAGAGATACATAAATTGAAGCATCTATCTCAATTACAATCTTTCCCGTAGAACTGAGCACTCGATTCAAACTAATCCTCGAGAGGTTCATTTCTGTGAATAAGCTTTAATAACATGAATCTTTGTACAGGTTTAAATTACTGTATTGTAATGCTCGGAATATTTGTAATTTATTCAATGTGAATTATGGTATATTGAGATATTATATAATGTTATAAGAAATTGTTGGTTTTAATGATAATTAAGATATCTTTATAGTATATTTTAATTCATAATGATAAATAGATAATCGTTGCAAAAATGTGTCATTTTAGATATGAATCATCAACAAAAAATCAGAATTTAATTAAAGTAATATCATACGTTACTAAAACAATAAATAAAAAGTATTGATCTTTCTATTCCACATTTAACAATTGTAAAATAAAATCTAAATATTTAAAAATGGAGAAAATCGCATTGATACCAATAATGTAATTTAAAGAGAAATACAATAATATTTCTACATACAAATTGATTATTTTGAAACGTATCAAAAAGGTTTTCTATGTGTTAACCAACTATACATACCCGTGATACATGACATTTGTTTTAACTTAAATTTTAGTACAATGAAAACATCAACTTAAGTCATAAAGTCCTTTAACAGGAGACCAAATAGTAAGTTAAATGTACGTTAATGGAGAAGACAAATAACATTTAGAGGTTAATTATTCCCTAATGTGTCATGTTGTACGTGTGCAGACATCTTTATATGACACATTGTGAGTTGGTGTGTATGTATAGTAAGTGTATATTATTAACCAGTAACGCCCCACGGTTTCACCCTTAGTTCCCGTTCCCGTGGAAATACGAGGATAAAAATGTCATATGTTACTCAGGGTGAATGTAGCTTTTTAATGGTGAAAGAATTTTTGAAATCGGTTAAGTAGTTTCGGAGCCTTTTCGTTACAAGCAAACAAACAAATCTTTCCTCTTTATAATATTAGTGTAGATATTTGCATGATACTTCGCGAAATCCATGTAAATAATTAAATTATGTCGAAAAGCAATGTTGGTATCCGATTAGCAAATTTAAAAAGAAATACACTCCAATCTCCAAGATAAATTATAACCCGAGATATGTTAATCTAGAGAAGAAAATCGAAAAATTGCATAGAAGTTCAATTCCATTAATTAATTACAAAGGATTGAATAAAATTTAACCATTTGTATTTAAAATATGCTCGCATTTGTAATTAACAACATGTTTAACAAAGAATCTGTGTTCGAATATTTATTTAATTAATTTTATTGAAAACAAATAATTAATTAAATAACATTTCAATTATATATTTCATTAATGTATATTTCTATACTTCTACACTAATATTAGAAACAGGAAAGATTTGATTGTTTGTTTGTAACGAACAGGCTCCGAAAGTACTGAACCGATATCAAAAATAATATTCTTTTACTAATGGAAAGCTTATTCATCAGTGCGTGACATAGGTTATATTTTATCCCCGTATTCCCACGAGAACGTGAACTACGCGGGTGAAACCGTGGGGCGCTACTAGTCTAAACTTATATAAAGTTAATGTTTAAATAGTACTTGCTCAAGCTTCAACTACATATTACTTTGGTTATCGTGCTCCGTGGTATTACCAAATAAACGTCACATCCTAATGTGTACTTAGCTGTCAAAATGTCCATCCCTAATGTCAAATTTGACAGCAGGAATTATTAATTTTAATCCATTTTCTGATATTGTTTACATTTCTCAACTCTGAGTTAGCAATCGTAGTAATTGAATCTTTGATTGGATGGCATTTAAATTGCAGTATTAATACCATTATCTTAGATTATTATAAATCTTTAAGTTTCCTCATATTGAACTGCATATAACATTACTTTTGAAATGTATAGAATTCAGTAGCTCGTAAAATCTGGAGGAATTTGGAGAAAACTAATAATGAGAAAATAAATCGATATACTTAGATAGTTTTTCTTTGCGTTTGTTCTATTTGATTCCAGAAATTACTATAACTTCTATACGGGGACTACTATAATTTTTCATCCCACTAGCTCGGAAAGTATGTTTTCATCCCACTAGCTCGGAAAGTATGTTTTTCATCCCACTAGCTCGGAAAGTATGTTTTTAATCCTCGATATCTGGGGGTAGAAGTCGATTTTAATCTCAAGAGTGGAAAGTATCGGGGTCGCTGTGACAGGCCGTGCAGGACCCAAGGCATTTTCGATAACTGGGAGTAAAAGTCGTTTTTGCGCTCTAGAGGTTAAAGTAAATTTGAATTTAGAACATCGTGTGCACTAAGTGTGATGATGTTTTGGATTCACAAACTGTCATACAACTTTTTTTTTATTTCAAATTCAAAGTCGGAACCTCCTTGGCGTGATATTTTTGCTTTTCACTTAATATTGTGATTGTTTTATGTTTTCATTTAGTAATTTCCTCGCTGAGGGGGGATGAAAAATAATGTGTTGCACTCGAGTGCAAACAATTTTTAACAATTTTTTCCCTTGCTCGGTCCTCAACTGGAGCCCCGGTTAAAAAGCAACTTTGCACTCTTGTATAACAAATAACTATTTATTCGTTATCAAATTATATAAGAAGACTAGCTGCGCCCCGCGGTTTCACACGCGTAGTTCCCGTTCCCGTTTCCGTGGGAATTTCGGGATGAAAAATAGATGTTAGCCGATTCTCAGACCTACTGAATATGCTCACAAAATTTCATGAGAATAGGTCAAGCCGTTTCGGAGGAGTATGGCAACGAAAACTGTGACACGAGAATTTTATATATTAGAAGATATACTGGTAATACTTCCCAGAAGAAAAAATAAAATTAAATCATAGAGAAAGTTGATAAACTAGAGATAGAAACAAGGCTTATTGCGAATTACCTAAACCTCTTTTGTGCTATCAATTGTGATAAAATCATTTCTGACAATATTTTTATCAAAAGTATTTTGTTAAGTCATAATTGAAGGCAAAAGACAGAAAGATAAAGCAAATTAAAATGTAGTTTTTGATTAAAATCAATTCTCGATATTGTTAATTAGCATTCGAATTGTATTTAATATTTTCGATATAAAAAACACTTTTTATTAAAAAGGTACGAAAAATATTAATAAAGTTGCCAATCAAAATACAACAATGGCTTTTTTACAACTTTCCTTTGATGTTTATTCATTGGTATCATTTTCCTGCACCTGATTGTGAATTGGTACAAATATTGATGAAATGATTTTCTGACTGACTGAAATATTACGGCCAATGAAATTGTATTTTTCATTTTGACGGATAGCGAGATTGTTTGATTCAATGCTTTTATTTAAGTTTTTTTTGTATCGCGAATATGATCGAGGATTTATTTTCGTCATTTTTACGTTTTGAATCAAATGATTCGTAAAATGGAAGCCGTATTAGACTGCCATTTTGTTTCGTATAAAAATATAATAAAATATGAAGATGAACTGAATATTTTATAGGTCAAATCAATTAAAGTCTAGACATCAATAATTTTGTATTACTAAACTCACCAAAATTGGAATGCAAATCGGGCGTTTATTTATTCTATCACTATAATCCGAAGGCTTTGTTAAACTGGAAGCGCCTAAGTGAGAAAGTTAATATATTTTCGTACAGATTATACCGAAGGGGCCAGCTAATGCCCTGTTATGTCTGGCTGAGTGGTCTATCTCCGCAATGTATAGCCACGGAGAGAATTATGAGGTACACACCTGCCGCACTGCCAAACTTGCCACTCTAAGGTTGCGTGCATTAACTGCGGTACCCTCATTTCTTCAGTTATGAACCTACGACGAGACGACATTTTGTTTAATTAAATCTTGTTTAAGATACATTGTAAATGAAACTTTTTAATGATTTATGGGTGATTTGTTTAGTTATTTTAATTTTTGAGTTAAATTACATGATTGAGAGGTATAGGTTTAACAAACTGTAAATTTTGTTTTGGTTAGGAGTTAAATACTAGAGAAAAATCTTGCTCATTATTAACACAGTATAATAATTGCTGTAAGTAAACTGTATGAAATATGAACCGATTATATTGCTAAAAGCTTTTCGCCGCAAAGGAAAAATCACAAATTATTTTAGGCAATTCCCATTCTTCTAATACTACAAACTAAAATAACGATAACCCATATTAGTCAAACAAGCCAATAAGTCTATCCCACAACTTTTTTGTTATCTCTTAAATAAATATCATATGTACACAGCTATGTGGATAAAAGTAATTTTCCTTAACAAAGAGCTCTATTTCTGCCGCAAATTAATCGGCTATACTTGGAAAGTGGTTGTTTGCGAGGCTTAATTACTAACACTTAGTATATATTGGGACCGGATAGCCTATGATTGGGACAAACATAATAATAACAGAGACAATAATGAATAGACACTGTTGACCAATTGATCAGTCATTGATAATGCGAGTTGACCGACCGCAGTCCTTAAGACCTTGGGCCCTGATTTAGTGAGTATTTCTGTTTCTAAGTAGAGATAAAAGAATATTTGTAATGGTAGAGCTACTGTAATTGTTTGAACATAGATAGGTTTAATCGGGGAAGTATTCTTATCGCATATCAGTGTGAAGTAAGTAGTAAATTTTATAACAAAACTTTCTTTATAATAAGTAAATTGGTTAAAATCGAGAATATATGTATATTCATATATGAGCATGCAGTGATATGCATGTAAATGCTCTTACAGCTAATCTTAGTTTATAATAAAAATTGAACTTATCGCTGCACCAACAATGTTTTTTAGATTAAACTATCAACTTTCTATTCCACAAAATATGCAAACATGCCATGAAAATGTATTAAAAACAACGCAAGCACACCGTGTTTCCTAATTAAACTCACACAAGCACATAAACAGCAGAAATTCTACACTTTTAAAATTAGTTAAATTTATAATGAGCTCGGTCCTCGGTCACAGTGGCACGGGACTCATAAAAGGTGCTTCTCCACTAGCTATTCGCTGCGAAAACTTAAAGTACCGTGCTTTGTTATTTAACAGTTACCAACCAACAGTGTAAGTGCACCAAATGGATGGTAATGGCGCTAGTGTGCGGTTGTCGTATAAATTCGTAAAAATACAGTCCCCTGCTAGCTCCGGCTAATACAATTTGGATGTTGTTTAATATATTTTTATTCTCGAGATTTGTGACGCAATGCGGTTAAGTGATGCAACCCCACTGCAGTCTGTTTGTAAATGCTTTCAATTTATAACTGATCATAGAAAAGTTTTATCGCCGAACTAGTGTTTGGTGTGTACGTCATTGAGTCCAATTTGTTTTCGAAGCTGAGAAATTGGCTGACTCCCAACAAAAATACAAGGAGTTAGGAATTCGGTTCGCAGAACTCAACTCGGATAAACGTATGTCACACACTCACGCCTGTTCGGCTGTCAGTCTTGGTCGCGTACCTCAAATAATAAGGAAAATATTGCATGTAATGTGGAATATTTCAATAGACTAGGGTATGGTTGGGTGTTAGATAAGAAAGGAATCAAACCTTTGCGAGAAAATATTAATAAGACATACACGTTAAAAAATATAACTATAAATACAAAAAAGTGAAAAAAGAGGTGACTGACTGATCTATCAACGCACAGCCCAAACCACTACTGGACGGAAATTTAGCATGCAGGTAGATAGTCATCCGCTAAGAGAGAATTTTGATTAATTCTACCCTCAAGGAGATAAAATAGGGGATGACAGTTTGTATGACGGAAGTCATTATTCCACGCGGACGAAGTCGCGGGCAAAAGGTAGTTAAAATAAAATAAGTAAATAAGTTTATTTCATTTCAAAAGTTTACATTAATTTACAAAGGTTGGTACATCCTTAAAGTATATAACTATATTATACAAAGGGATGTTGGAACATCCAACATCCCGTTTATAATGACGTACGTTTCGTTTAATAATAAAAGTCCTTAAAGTAGTTAATAAATAATATGCACAAAACAGTACTTAATAAACGAGAAAATAAAATACTTATTTATAAAACGTCAGTCAGGAAGATCTGCATCGTGAATCCTTGTGTTTAAAATGCCATCTCGGAAATTGCGTAATAGATTAGGTAAGCGACGCGGACACTTTAATAAATTAATTCTACTGATATCGGGTGACAAGTCAAATTTTGAAGAACATAAATCACCGATTTATCTGACTTCCAAACTGTTCATTTATTACATTATGTGAGGACAGTCTTATATAATTACATTAGATTACTTTTTGTCACATTTTAATGGACTAGAGTTTTTTTAACAAAATGGAGGATTCTCATTTCGTCTGTGACTATGTGTAAATTAAGTTGCTTTTCTAATTATAATGTTATTTTTTTATGAGTGCGGTATGTGTCAAGTGTGGCGCGTTAATAATATTTTTACACCCTAGTGGTAAAAAACGGGAATTAAACTTTACATATTCCTCGGAACAGTCTTCTGTTGGTAAAATAAATTTTGATTCGTGTATATCGTTTTATAATTTGATTTTTTTTTAAAGGAAAAATATACTTACTTAATACATGTTTTAATGAAAATCCCAATAAATTTAAGTTAGATGAAACGCAATCATAAATAAAAGATTTATTACATAACATATAGTTACGTGTGTAGTTAATAACAATAATTAAATACATCATAATTATACAATAATTTGAAAACTAAATCAAGTACAACTCTTAGCTAATAAACTCTTAATGAAACGACGAATGGCCTGCAAATAATGGGTGTGCAACAAATTGGTATAATTCACCGAATGTGACAGAATGATACCTCTTTGTAACGGCACTGTTATTTGTGAATGGTTATTAAAAAGATTAACTTTGACACTCGAATGTGAATAGCTTGATCACAACCATTTCACACATTTTAATACTCTAAAAATGTTGTTATTCTTAGCGTGAAATTCAAAAATTTCCAAACTGGGATTTGGACTCAAGACGAGGTAGCAGTAGCAGCGATTTGGTTGACGAAAAGTATTGCCCTTGAGACCCTTGAGAGACTGAGAAATGTCGTGATAAATACGCAAAGCGAATTTATTGGTAAGTCTGTTTTAATTTAAGAAACTTATCAATTTATCAATATATAAGTAGATCTATAACATTATATTCATCAATCCTTCCATTATTAGGTACATACTCGTAAATACCTTTTAGATGCGAAGATAAAAGTACCCTCATGTATAATTAACTAATTAATCTCTACGTTATCACTGCAACCGAGCATTAAATCATTTATCATCATAATACAAGGGTTACCGGCTCAGTATTAACTCTTAAAAACATGAAAATAAGGGACGAGGGTACGACATAAAAGTGGTATTAATTAAAAATTTCATTCGCATACGTATATTTCGTAAAAAAAATATAAAGACAAAAAGATTGATGAAAACAGAATCGTCTTGAACAGATGAATGCAAAATTCACTGATAAAGCGAACTACACAAAAAAGTAAAAGAACGCTCCATCGATTCTGGCTTAGTTTATGTTCCCGAATAGAGATCTATAAGCTTTGCTCGTTTGTATCCTAATATTTAGATCGAGCTTGATCCCATTTGTTTTTATTAGAGCCCCATATCAGCATACGAATGTGAAACAAAAATCGCAATGAACCTATTTCGGAGTCCGCGCGGGGAAATTTTATTTTGATCTATGACTGTTTTAGTTCTATTTGATAGCGGAATAATAAAGGACCGAGTTTTTATCAATAACCTTTTATTTCAGTAATTTGAATGTGTTAAATGTTATTATTTGATCGTTTTATATTGTATGCGTAATTTTTAATAAAATATAAATGATTTCATTCCGAGTATCGTTTTGTTTTTTCTAACGTTTCAGATTTTCTTTTAATTCGATTTGTAGTTTTCGTATTGATAAAAAAATATAAAATATAGGCAATCAAGGTATACCTACGAGTAGTTATATTATGGATTGTGTCTAGACCTAGACAGTAATAAAACAAAGCACGTAACCCTTGTTTATATAACCATGAACCAATAGATTTCTAAATTTAAATTAGTCTTTATCACATGTACGAAAAAAGCAAAAGAATCTGATTGTTGACATGGATTTTTTAATAATATTCCTTTATGACTTGTTATAAAGGGAAAGCTGGTTATACACATGCGATTCACACCCAAACGTGACGAGGGTGACAATATTAACAACCTCATTAGTGGTAACCCATGGGTTCGGAAGACACCCTTACAATAAACGCATAATAACATGTACTAAGGTAGATATAGCTGTCATTTTTATTGAGCAATTTAATGAGACACACGAAAATAAACCTTAACACCTTTTGTTTTGGTAGCTATTACTGTATACATTTGTATACTTAGCTGTTTTATTTGTGAAAGGCAATAAAGAGTTATATCTATCTATCTATTACCGTGTTTTAAACGTAAAAAGTCTCTTCAGTCAAACACGATTTTGGCATGTTAGACCGTGTTTGAATTTTTCTTACCACAAATCGTTGTCTTGCTCTTGTCTTGAGAAAAATGGTTTTACTCATAGAATAAGGATCACGATACTGTTTCTCTCTGGTTTTAATAAAATACGTATGGCAATACATAAACGCGTTACGTTATATGCAGGACAAGTTGAGTACAACATAAACAAATGTATCTCAAAAGTTGATAATAATTATTGAATTAAGTTATTAATTGATATAATTTATTTTTAAAAGTATTATTGTCTATAAATATAATTGTTGATTGAAGAAACAGTGAACTAATTACTTGATATTTTCATTCTCAAAGATCGTTTAATCCGTAAAGGAACGTTTTTTGAATTGACTGTTGATCGAGGTTGTCTGACTGACTTATGTCATGTGTGACTATTTATTCAATCGACGTTGTGTTTAATTTTATATTTTCGTACAATTTTAAATAGTTAAAACATGCAGAGTAGCAATTAATGGATTTGTACCGTTGCGTTGCGTTTGTACCGAAAACATGAGCAGTCGTGTCGTGCCGCAACAACTGCCTCAATGTTCGGCAGAATAATCATTTTGTCACTACTATCAACAAAGGCGAGTTACGTGAGCTACCCAACAAGCCTCATCTGGTGCGTACTATTGAGGTTAAGAGCGTAGCTGCACCGAAGAAACAGCGAACAGCAGTCAGTGCAGCAGAGAAAGGCGACGTGGATGGCTTCACCCTGGTGGAGAGGAAACGTCGACCGTATCCGTCCCGTAACCGACGTGGTATCGCCCCTGCTACAGCAACAGAGGTCACCTTACGTGTTGTGGAGGGGTCCATATTGGCTCACCTAAAGTTCTTTACCCGAAAATGTTTTTCCTAACTATTTGTAGTCCGAATGATCATTCTTCCTAAAATTTTTCATCCTAAAGTTTTAATTCATACTATTTGTAGTTCTACCGACGATGCTCATAACACTCATTTTTCCGAAAATTTTAATTCATAACATCTTTAATGTAAATATATTTAAACTCCTACTGTTTTTTATCATAACGCTTTTATCCCTAAACATACTTACCATAATATTTTCACTCATGCTCAGAAAGAAACATTTACCAAGTGTAATAAAAAATATATGTGGGTAGAAGATGATATTTATAGTTTTAATGATTATTATACGACTCGTTTACGGTTATGCTTATGGCCTGGGAGTTTACCATAACCATAACTAAAGGACCAATTCGGTTCTGGCACTTCGCCGGCCGCTGCCGCGGCACGCTCGCTACGCTCGCTCGGCTCGTGCGTTGGGGTCACAGTTCTAACATAACCTAAACCAATAATTAGGAATAGGACCGATTCGTTACTGGAACTTGACTGAATGATTGGAGCAGGACTCTGGTTTTGCTCGCTCGGCTCGTGCGTTATATGTTATACCTACATGTTATGTAAAAACAAAGTTACGAAAAATTTATGTATATAATATTGATTATAATAAATAAAAATAAATCTAAACAAAAAAGATATGACTTTGAATAATAGTATGAACGATGGTTATGATGAGAAAATATAGGAAAACAAATGTTTCGGAATTAAAACATTAGTGCAAAGATTTTAGGAGTTGCGATTGTTAGGATAAAAAATGTTAGGAAGAAAATTTTCGGATTTCCAATTATCGGAGTTGAAATTTTAGGTGAACTTTGGCGCACCCGTTGTGGAGCCTACCTGCACCGTATCGTTTACTTCAAGTACCTACGAAGTACTGAGACATGTTCCTCATATATTTGTAATGATATTTTATATGTGCGCATGGTTTGAGGCCTTACGAGGTCTCTCTTAAAAATATAATGTACTTATTGTCTAATTAAATAAATTGAATTCAATGACACAATGCAGTTCTTTCATTAGAATATAATTATATTAATACGTTTAGAATAGTTTTTTTTACATCTTTTCATATTCCCGAGTCTGTGCACTAGCGCCATCAAGCGGCACCTTGTAGTAACAATATAGCAAAGAGGTTGAATAACAAACTAAAGAGGTCATAATATCTTATTCGTTAAAAAATCACGTTGACGTTTCAAATCAGCTGATACAAATTCAGACGGCCATTTTAGAAATAGCTTTAAACAAGGGCATCAGAGTTTTTAGGTAGACTGTCATTTCAGACACTGCCTAAACCAATTTTAGAGGTAGACATCGATTTGTGGTACAATTTTTTGTAAAAATCGTTTTAAACTGTGTTTCAAATTTAGACTTCGTTTTGTGGTAAGACCGTTTATGTTTATTTTGTTTTTCTTTACGTGTTGATGCTTGTATCGGAATGTGGGTTTCAAAATAAAAATGTATTTTATTAATAACTCTATAATATGTTATAGGCTGTTTAGTCATAACTGGAATTAGTATTTTAAAAGAATTTTCTGGCAACCATCAGATTTCCCATTATGATGATCAGATTTACCACCATGGTAAAAAATTTTTTGGTTGCCAGAAAATTTGCACTATGATAATGCTATCGGTTTTTGTAAGTTATCACAATTTTGGTGTCATATTTTCTTTACAAATCCATATAAAAGGAGTTTTTTACATAAAAGAGAACAATAATGGTTATATTTGAAGTATTGTATTGTACTTGTAAGTGGGCAGTTTAGGATCCTTTGAACTATAAGAATTGATGCTTCTAACTACTATCGATGATGTTAGTACGACAATTGGGACGACTTAAAATGCCCTATAAATTATGGCAATAATCTTAAAATAAAAGTAACTACATTACATTTGACAATAGAATAACCAAAACACGATAAAGATAAACCAAAAGTTGTATCAATAGCTCAATTAAAAACATTATAACCCAGCCAAAAGCTGTTTGTATTGTTAAGTATTCTAATTAAGTGGAAACTTGAACAATTTAGCAACATACAAGAATTTCCCCGTTTATAGGCGGTTGAGTAAGTTAAGGAATGTATCTAATAATAATAGAGATTAGGTTACACATTGTTATCGGCATATCCTACTCAAATTGTGATATGACTAGTTATGTGGAATAGTTTTACGTATTTGGATACTGGGTTTCGAATTTAGAGTTATTAGAAAATACTTATCTTCAGCTTGTCTTTTCGTAGAAATGAATTGAATTTATTTAATACTTAATATTAATACTGATTTCGCTTAAGTAACTTACTATAAACATAGTGAATATTTAAAACATGCAAATGTTGAGGTAGAGCAAAGAGTGAAACTTCAAAATCAATATTCATAACCAGAAATTAAACCAGTTGGTTTTAAAAAGATGTTCATAATAACAAACCATTTGTTTCCGCAAAATGTTAATAGGATAAGTATGAAACACCTAAGGAAAATGAAAAAAAAAAACTACTGAATATTTTGACAACATACATAAATTGAATGTTACATAGAATAAGTTTTATTATTAGTATTTATAAGTGAAGATATTTATTTATTTATTTATTAAGGCACATCAACAGGATAACATATTTAACATGTACAGAATTACAAAAAAAAATACAGTTCTAATATGTATCCCAATAATAGTTGTGCACAACATATAAGAAGTGAAGTGTCTAAATAAATAATAAATAAATAAATTAATAACTTATTACCTTTAGTCAGTAACTTACTACTTAATAATTCGTTAAAACAACTAGGGGATCAGAAATTACACATTATTTAAATTGTTCGTCAGCTTCCTTTTTTAAATCTTATGACGTAGCTGATTCCGGTGTACACTCACGTTCTTGAAACATAAAGTCCAAATAAATTCTTGAAATTTTATTTTTGTCACGATTAACTAAAAATCACCTATTTGTTTCCGTTGTATCTTATCGAAAATGAGTCATATCGACCGCTGGGTTTGTAAGATAATCCATATAAGATAACGGTATAAAACCACAACAAATTTATTTTGATTATTAGTATTCTCTTTGTATCACTGTGAAAAGAATATTTTTCGAACATTATTTTCTGTGAATATTTGTGAAAATGAAGATCTTTGCATTTGTTTTATTAGTGGCTTGTTCTTGTAAGTACAAATTCTTCGATATTTTATAAATAACTAGCTGTGTCCCACGGCTTAACCCGCGTAGTTCCCGTCCCCGTGGGAATTTCAGGATAAAACATAGCCTAGCCTATGTTCTTTCTCGGATTATAAGCTACCCCTGTTCCAAATTTCAAGTCAATCGGTTCAGTAATTTAGCCGTGAAAAGGTAACAGACAGACAGACAGAGTTACTTTCGCATTTATAATATTAGTAAGGATAATTCTATGTTGTATAAAATAGTTCTCTTATTAAATGTCGTTTTGTCATGTGTAGTGATTTCTACTCGTTATTTTGGGGTTTAAAACCTCCCTATATTGAAGTAAAAATTAAAAAGTCACACAATTCATGCGTTTTGGAGTTTAAGCGAGATATTCAGAGTTGGCTCAAGACCCTCAGTGGGGATGTATCTACTTATATGAGCTGCTTGACACATTAATTTTAATCTACATACATAACAATAAATTAATGAATTAATATTTATTATCTTTTATTTAATTTAGATGTGGACTCCGCAGCAGTCGAACAGAGAATCGTAAATGGAACTATAGCAGCCAACAACCAGTTCAATTATGTTGTAAGTACTTTATTAATTTAATAATTATTTTTTGTAATTTGAGAGGCCATGCCTTGTCGTAACACAGTTTCAACTAGCACGGGAGGTATGGTCTCGAAAATTGCATCAAGTGTATTATTATTGTAGCAAATGAATTTTAATAAATGATTTGATTTTTGATTTTGAATTATATAATTTATCATTGGCTATATTATTGTAATGTATGATGCAAAATGAGGGGAAAAGAGGGAATAAGAGTGGTTGATTTTATATTAACATACCTAAATACATATATGTATTTGTATGTATTCTTCTGTAACTTCGTTATGTAGTTACAAAAAATCTACGAAGCAAATAGAGTTTGCGGTGTAATATAGACTTCCGTCTTCAGATAATGTCTTTGCCAGTTTCAAATAGATGATTATTATTTTTTAAATATTATTCTTTATAGTTTTTATAATTATCATGGTTATTAGCACTCATATTATTATTATTAACGGGATATTTACCATGTATATTATTTATTTCGAGTTTCCGATATTTCGACACTGTTGCAAGCGCCATGATCACGAATGATAATCATAATAAATTGAATAAGTATATATTTTTTAATCAATCAAATTGTTTTTTCTCTTTCAAGGTATCGATCCAACAATTATCGTTACTACCGAACCAGTTACAAGCCCATAAGTGTGGAGGTGTTCTGATCACATTCCGACATGTCTTGACTACTGCTACTTGCGTTACTGTTCCTGTATCTGGGTATGTTAAAATAAATCATTTTTGTTGTTATTGATTAGATTTATTGCTGTTTTCATTAATAAACTAGCAGCGCCCCGCGGTTTCACCCGCGTATTTTTCAATTTACTCCCTTTTTCTCTCCATAGGGGAGGAATTTCCAAAAATCCTCTCTTATTGGTAGCCTACTCCCCCCAACAAACACACGTGCCAAATTTCAGCTCTCTACGACCAGTAGTTTCGGCTGTGCGTTGTCTGTCAGTCAGTACATCATTCAGTAACGGAAGAGTTTTATATCCTACTAATATTATAAAGGCGAAAGTTTGTATGTATGGATGTTTGTTACTCTTTCACGCAAAAACTACAGAATGGATTTTAATGAAACTTTACAATAATCTTGCTTATACATCAGAATAACACATAGGATACTTTTTATCCCAAAATTCCCACGGGAACGGGAACTACGCGGGTGAAGCCGCGGGGCGCTGCTAGTACCTATATAAGTATAGATTAAGTTATTTTTGTAAAGAATTTATAAATAACACGATAGCTATCCTACTTTAAGTAAGTTTCCTAATAAGTTACCTACTTTATTTTTTTGTGATAGTATGTATTTGTGTGATCAGCCAACGTATGTTTGGGTCTCGATGTGTGTATGAATATGTATGTGCGTAGATCTGATACCCTAGGTACAGGTACCTACAATAAACCCTAGCTATGGTCAGTAGCTATATCACTATCACTACATGGTATAAAACAAAATTGCCTCCCACTGTCTGTCCCTATGTGCGCTTAGATAGAGTGGTTCAAAAGGAAGGTTTTTAGATTTTTTTATTCTAATGGGAGCGGGCACTACGCGGGTGAAACCGCGGGGCGCTGCTAGTGAAGATCATAGAGTAAATGATTTATATTATTTATTAATGTTTGTCTCGGTCTGGGTGTGTGTGAATGAGTATATGCGTAGTTTCTGATACCCAGATACAAGCTTCGAACTTAGTTAGGGGTCAGTTACTATAATAAGATGGTAGTGAATGATTATGTTATGTTATATTCAATTACTTATGTCTTTTTACAGCGGTGGTTCGACCACAATTACGCCATCTCAGTACCGTGTATTCGCTGGCAGCAATTTGTTGACGGATGATCACGTGTCTGACCGCATTAAGACCATCGATGCTATAACGAGAGCTCAAGACTTTATCGCGGCGCCATCCTACCAAAACGATATTGCTGTTATTCGGGTAAGTTTAAAATGAATATTGTTTTGGTTAAGGGTTGATTTCACCATTTACAAAAACAACGTTTGTATACATCAATTAAAAAAAAATCGGTGACATGGTTCATGGTAACAGATCTTTGTATATACACCCTTATTTTGAAATTGCGATACCTTATCTCACAGCTAATGTAAACGACGGGTGACAATATAATAGTGAAGTTAGTTTTTTTCTTTTGCTTTTATTTAAAAAGTTATGATAAGTCAAAGATTTTCAAAATCCCGCCGAATTTTATTGTTATTCTACACCGAACAACCGGTGAACGCTGCGATACACAGCTGAGCGCGGTCATCGACCCGAGCCGTCACAGAATACTTGATAGCTAGTGTGCCGTCTGGTAATACGACATTTATTTTGTATTTTTTAAAGATAAGTAATCGACTATCATTTTTGATATTTTTATTGGATATATGGATTCAGTTACTGCTACAGATATTCTGATTTTAATAAGTCCCATATTTTCAAAATAGGGGTGTATAGTTTCAGGCTTCCCCCACTGACCGTTCTATTTGGGCCACATTGGACTTCAAAAACCTTTTTACGTTTATTATTTACTGGTGTTCAAATGTTTGTTTGACGTTTGACCTTAAACGTTAGGTTTTTGTTGGTGATCCAAATCATATCTTTGATCTTAGATAAAGCACGTAAACTTGCTTGGATTAATGGCGTTCAATTTCGACGGTGAAATCGTTCCTTAAGTTATATTAGTATTCTTTTTCACTAATAGTGAGGAGAAAATTAAATCGAAATCACTACGTCTGACGTATTGGTGATGTCAAATACGAGACATGTTTTAAACATATATTTTGATGTTAAATAAAAATTGGCAGAGTTTAAGTTGGAAAAAAAGTTAAAAAGGTTAAAAAGTATTTTACACGTAAAATTGGTTTGAAATGCGTTTTTTATGTAATTGTTTTTTATGATATGATCATATTATTCGTAATAATGTTCTTTATCTGCAATCAATTTAAATAATGTTCTTCCCCACAAGTTCGTTGATAATAAATTAAGTATATTTTATTATAAAAAAGACGTAGTACAGAAAATGTTATCTTTATCAATTCAATCGTAATCATACTAATGGATAAGCGATTATGATGCTTAAATATAAATAAGTCCCAAGAAAAATAGTAATTTTATATATTAATCCTGCCAATATAATTTTTATTCGAGAGTTTATTATTTGTGAGTACAAATATTTGTTATATACCTAAATTATAGGTCTACCTTATTATAAAAAATTACCACATACGAGTACATACCTAATTGAAATCTATTTATAATAATTCCATGTGCTACATACTCTTCTTGACCGTAAAGGTGCTCCTTCACCGAGAGCATTCGCGTGTAATGTAACCTTACAGATTCGTCTTTGAGCATTACATTACAATAATACCTCCCGGACTAACGAGCATTCGCGTGTAATAATTACAAATTACAATTAATAAATTACAAGGTGCGCATTGCAATGCTCGGTTCTCCTCCTTCACTGATGTAATGCTCAAATCTGTAACGTTACATTACACGCGAATGCTTCCGGTGAAGGAGCACCTTAAAATAATTCCATATTATGTCATAGTTGATGAAACACGTTATATCGGGATAACTATTTATATATAGCAATTAACATTTTCATTGCCAACTACAGTGACTAACCCATATCACAATATCAGAACCTTTGTTCAAAGCTCAAGCTTCATTGCTTGTCAATCAAAATCTAATTTATTTATGCAAACCTACTTAGAGATATTCGAATCCTTTTGAATCCCATAAATTTGACAAAGATAGACAGGACAGGCAATCTGGTCGAGTTCAAAGTGAACCGTTTGATGTAAATACAAAACCTTCGGTAAATTTATTGAACGATACCCACGTTTGTTATGATTCTCGATTCTGATAGCTTATGAAACAAAACATTGTACAATGTATGTTTAAACAGATAGCCAGTTTTTTTATCTTTTTGTCTCCAATTAACTTATGTGTTGCAAACATAATTAAAACAATTTAATCATTATCAAAATCTTTAATTTGACTAATGCTTACCATTCACTTTATACATGCCATATAAATACAGTAGTGATATTCTTATTGATCTGTGTACTAAGAATACGCAATGACGATGTTCTTATTTGATCTGATAAAAAGTAACTTCTCTTGGTTGTCAATACCAAAGTGAGCATTACCTTTATCTGCCACTGACTGTACTATGAAAATAATAATTAAATAAAATTTTCTCTTGTTTCAGTTGAGATCGGCATACTCTAGTTCAATCGTGAGTTTAGCCAGCTTCGTTCAAAGTCCTCAACTGCTTTCCTGTGTTTTAGTGGGATGGGGATCGACTTCTGTTTCAATGGGATATGTAAGTAAAAATCGTTTTTATTATTAATTTATTATCAATACATTATTTTTGAAAGCGGGTACAACATTCTGAATATTTTATTATTATATTTCTTTTAGTAATCAATTAGTTGTAAGCTAATATTCACAAGTAAGAGCCAAACTGTATAAATGATTTTGAATTAGATTTATTGGGCGTCAATCACTAATTTATCAGTTTTCGAAGTAATTGTAAACCTACATTTGCATTAGTAAATAATTAAAGAAAAAAGACTCTTAATTTAGCCAATTTAAGGTTGATTGTTGCATAATTTACGGGTCTTAATCGTGTAAAACATATTTATTAATTACCTTGACGTTTCTACTTAAGGTTGGTTATTAATTAAACGTTTCTTTTCTAGGCGGACAGTGAATTGAGATACGCTAGCAAGACTGTTATCGACCAAAATATTTGTTCTGTTGCGTACAGTGGTTCGCAACTTATTTCAAGCATACATAATGGAATGGTTTGCGCTTCCGGATTAAATACTGGTGGTTGTTATGTAAGTATTTTATATTTATCTATACTAATATTACAAAAGGGAAAGATGTGATTATTTGTTTTGATTTAACTCAAAAACTACAGAACCGATTTAAAAACTTCTTTCATCAATAGAAAGCTGTATTGTCACCGAGTGGCATATGCTTTAATATTTTATCCCACTATTCCCACAATAACGGTAACTACGTAGGTGAAACTGCAGATCACAGCTGTGAAAACCTAGCACAGCAAATAAAAAATATCGTGTCGTGTTGACTTTTAAAAACCTGAACTAAAATCATTCAATCAACGTGCTTTTCCTATCTGAGTTTTAAAAGCAAATATATAATGATTTGTGAGTGATTGATTAATTAGTGTGTGCGTAGTTTCTGATATAAGTTTCGAACTTAGTTAGGGGTCAGTTACTATAATAACATAACATATAACATACATAAGCATTCACTACATCATCTCATTATAGTAACTGACCCCTAACTAAGCTTGGAGCTTGTATCTAGGGTATTAGAAACTACGCACACACTCATTCACACACACAACCAGACCGAGACAAACATTTGTGGTTGACACAAATATTCACCCCGCACGGGAATTGAACCCGCAACCTTACTGATGGCAGTCCGGCATGGTGACCACTCTGCCATCGAGGTCGTCAAAATAATAATAATGAGATGATGTAGTGAATGATTATGTTATGTTATTTTACAAACTATATTTAATATCTTTTTTTTTACAGGGTGATGGAGGTAGTCCTCTAGTATGCAACGGTCAACTAGCCGGTCTCCTAGTACTAAACAACAACTGTGGACAAACATCGAACCCTGAAGTGTTCACTCGAGTATCTTCTTATTACAATTGGGTACGAAGCATTACGAACAACGCTTACCGCGCTCAATTCAGCATTGTGTCTTTCTTAGGTGTGATTTTAACCACATTATTTGCAAGATAAACATTGTTGTATACAAAAACGTCAAAATGTTTCATGAATTAAGTAATTTGTTACTACCACGGGAAGTAATGTCTCGATGACACGTCAAATAATTTGTAACTACATTTGAAGATACATATAAATAAATTGAATAAATTGGAATTGAAAAAAATTTATGGTACAATGGCGGTACATAAGTGCTGTGAATTCGTGAATAGGCGTGAACGTGAATGTACTTGGTTTTCGCGAGGTTCCTGTATGTAGAGCCAACTTTACAGTGCGTTCACCGCTCGAATTCTCGGCAATCATGTAGACCCACCAAAATATTGTTCACTTTTCATGAAACTTTAACTCTCATATTAATAAGCAAAAACAACATTTAAACTATTTATTCTCTGTTTTACTTATCATATGAAAAGAAAAAGAGAAGATGTAGTAGAAAATAGCGTTGAACTTTGATTATTAATAACGTGTTAATGATTGTATAAGCTCATTAGTTAAATTAGTAAATTTATTGTGATAATTTATGTTTGTTGTATGTTAAATATATATTTTTAAGTATAGGTACATGTGTTTTTATTATAATTCTGTTTCATATAGCATCATTATTTTTTGCAACTGTTGTGGACTTCAAGGTTTGTAGGAAAATATTTCTTACTCACTTGGTGACTCTCTATAGCCCCATAGCAACACTTCCCGCTATATAGCGTTCTAATTTCTTAGAAGTTACTCTGTTTTTATCTTCTAATATATAAAATTCTCGTGTCACAGTTTTCGTTGCCATACTCCTCCGAAACGGCTTGACCGATTCTCATGAAATTTTGTGAGCATATTCAGTAGGTCTGAGAATCGGCCAACATCTATTTTTCATCCCGAAATTCCTACGGGAACGGGAACGGGAACTACGCGTGTGAAACTAAAAATCATATAAAGTTATGCTAGTGTAATAGTGTCTTTGGTCAATCTAAGAAATCCGTATCCGTAGACTTTGTTTTATAGGCAAGCATCTTTCAAAATTATCGAAATAAATCATGTAATAAACAAGTACTTACCTATATACGATTACATGTGTCAGTAGCACTAAATCATTGATTAACAAGACTATAAAAAGCATAACTAAATAATTTACCTATTTTTAATTGAATTCCTACTAAATAAATCCATCTCTTAACATAAAAATAAAATATTATTGAAAAAGAACGTAAAAATATAAATAAACAAAATACTGCCGCGATCAACCGTCCACAACACATAATGAAATTTTCTACGCGTAAAATGTACACGCAATGTTATTAAGTAAACGCGTTTGAGGTCCAATTCGCTTCTTACACAGTAACTAAAAGGTTAAAGGTGTTATAAATTTTGAGCACGTTCATTAGGCTACGGAACCCTCGCCCCAGCTTTTAGCCAACGACACACGTCGGAATTTCGTAATAAGATTTCCTTAATTTAAGACTACAACACACCTGTATGTTCGGAATATAACATGTTAGCATAAGACGCTTAGAAATTCACGAATCAACACAATATGTATATTGAGTGAGTCTTAAATTTGAAGCTGAATATCGAAGCAATGGTAATTGAATAACGTTACAGGGTTGCGACTTTGCTTTGTACTTTTATCGATTGAAGAATACTCTTAAACTTTTGGGTATCTAATTCAACTTTATTGAATGAAAATTCGATATTTTTTGTTGGAAAACAATAACCGGGGGTCGTATCTCAGGAATAATATCTATTACTTTTCAATAAATCACGAATTCGCGCCTACGATGTGACGTTTTTAGTGACCTTTAAGTTGAGGAAAACTGGCCGGCTCCCCTTGAGAAGTGTCATATACGAATTTACGACACCATTATTTCCTTCTATATTCCACTTAGCCGTTGACAGGTGATATGGGGTTTGATGATAGATTCCGATGTAACTTATTACCTTCATTGTTCTTACAAGGTCACGTTTTTTATCACGTGCTTTATTTTCAAAATAAAAATATCTAATATATCTGTATAAAAAATATCTGTACATAATATGATGCTTCACTGTAATATACCTATTATCATTGTATTGATTCTTATCATTATCTACTTCCTAATATCATTATCTATTAATATTTCCATTTAAATAATTTGTTCAGTTACTGAGTAGGTGTTTGTTATCACAGGATGCGTCATTCTTGTTATTACTTATTTGTCTTGAAGGACCTATTGCACAGTACAACTGGTCTAAGCAGAGCTCACGACCGAGCTCATTAAGCCTCGCCGTTGACGGACACGTCAAGGAGGACGATATATACTTTTACTTCTAATTTTAAATATCCATTGAAACAATTTGTTGATCTACTAAGTAGATGTAGCGCAGGTTACGTCAAAACCTCGTCCCTACCATCAATTGTCCTAAATCGAACTGCAAACTGACCCTTTTCGGAAACTAACTGCGCGTGACACGACGTAGGTAGAATCACAAAACCTTACATAAATAACAATGTGGGCAGGTCTTTAACCGCGCGCGAAATAAATCAGAAGTGACTTCTTTCGGTCAATTTTTTTGTCACCTCTTTATATTTGTAACATATTGGTCGGTGTTCTAAGCGAGCGAAGTGTCGACAATTCGACAAGAAAGGCCGACAGTGCTGACTGCTGAACATAGGATTCTTTTCAGCAGCGGACGGCAGTTAGGTAAAGATAATAATGATGACTGATTAAATTGAATTCAAAAATACGCAAAATAAATGAATATAAATTACGAAAAAGAAATCGATGTTTAAAAGTGTTAATAAAAGGCTTCGTAGTACAATTAATTATACATGACACATAATTAACAATTAAAAATGGCCTTTAGCTTACTAGTAACATGTCAGACCGTAACCGCTGCGAGAATTTGTGTTAAATAAATAAATCAATTCCGTATACACCCTTCCCTTGCTGTTACATATAAACCCTCGGAAATGAGATGTAAATCCGATCAACCATCCACCTGTACTTAAACCAGCAGAATTATGGAATTAACACGCTCCAATTAGGTATTACATCTATATTAACTCTGCGATAATTTGCAGTTCTAATCTACTACTGTATTTATTCAAGATTAATATTAATAAGGTGCATGGATTTAGTACATAAACTATACATGAATTTTGGTTTAATATAGCTAAGCTTTATTGCAGTTGAGATTATCTTTACATAAATAAAGAATATGAACAAAGTAACATGAGCTATAATTGCTTACTCAATTTCGTAAGACATGACTGTACAAGGTGTGGACGCTTTCACCACTCCGGTATCGGTTTAACTAGTCATAAAAAAATAGTCATTCATAATCAAAGCAAACTTAAAACAAAACCATTTTTTGAGATCCGCCATCTTTGCAATCCCACCATGTTGGATTGAGAATGACGTCATTTACGTGTATCCTAAATTTATAGCTCATTCGATTGACTATTACTTCAAAAGCCCGTTGCAAGATTTATCATAGACGTACATACATACGAACGTAGTATGAAAGATAAATTAAAAGCTTGTAAAAGTAGACTCTACTGATAATTATCACTGTAAGTTTACATTCAAAATATTAATAAACAAACATGTACGAGTATGACAAAAAAAAAAAACAATTAGATAAAAACCTTTTTATTTTTTTCCCTTCAATTTAAATGCAATGACTACGGCGACCGGGCAAAGTAAATTCAGAGAAAGAATAATGGAACAGATTATCGTGCCTCTTGAAAAACATCGTCGAGTCGAGCTTCGAAGAGTTATTCATATAGAGTAATCTTTTATTTCCCGAGAGTGGGCGAGGCAGAATCCTAGAGGCAGAGATTTGCAGATATTTCTTAAAGGATATAACGAATCAACGTTTGCTTTGTTTAGTGAGTGTCCCTTTGGAGATTACACTCGCTGCGTTTAACAGTAAACAACTACTATCTATTAATACTTTACTAAAAACATTCGCGAATAATTCAAAGGAATAAAACGAATCACTTCCGTAACTCGATGTTCATAATAAAATTGTAAACGTTTCGTTTGTTATTCAGAGCTAATAAACATTAAATTATGTTTTCATTGCGACTGAGTGTTCAAACTGATTGTTTTATTAGCTCCAAATATTTTAGTACGTCGGATGCAGATGGCGGACCGTTCGTTGGAAATCTATGTGGAACCTCTTTACAGCTACGGAATATTAAATCGGGGGAAAACAGCAGAAATGTCGAGAAAACCTAATATTGAAATTTGATATTTATGACATTTACAATAAAGTATCTGAGGGAAAATATACATAATGTCGTATAACTAAATTCTGTTGAAGAACTCTTCAACGATTTTAGATGAAAATTAGTTTATATATCTTCTTGTAAGAATACAATTCAATTATTTTTTAATGATTAGCTGTGAAAACATAAATAAACTACCAATCATGCTATTAATATAATTATTATCCTGGTGATTGGGTAATTTTAGATGAAAATTAGTTTATATATCTTCTTGTAAGAATACAATTCAATTATTTTTTAATTATTAGCTGTGAAAACATAAATAAACTACCAATCATGCTATTAATAGAATTATTATCGTGGTGATTGGTAAAGTAGTTAAGCCCGGACGTTTCAAAACTCACGTGTGTTGAGTCACCGAAACCGTTTCTAACAATGTCACTTTTCCATTTGTAATATCAATAGTTACGATTAAGATTTCTCAGTCATCTTTCTTCCTGATGCATTATGATAAGATATTTTAAAGGGGGTATTCAAAATGGCAGCATTCAAATAAAGCCTGACCGGGTGCAATGATTCGAAGTTAATGTGCTCGTTACTTTTGTGTTTCTGCATCATAAACCTCCCAGTCAGTTCAAGTAAAATGTGGGAGTCCGGTTTACGAGGGCTTATGACATGACATTTACTATTTTATTATTTGACTTCTGTGCGATTTCCAACGTTTTAAAGACGAACATTCGAAAGAAGATGTAACTTTACATTGTTCACCAGGATATTCTGTTTTTGACAGCTAGTTTGGAAGGTAACTGTGAATATTTGAAATTGAAGACTCGGTAAATTCTAGTTCAGTTAAAAATTGCTTATTCTACAGAACCATTGGACACGAGTGCCTCTAATTTTATTAATGATGTCACCAGCGATATAAAATGTCCTTGAAGTAGCAGAGTAGGAGCAGAGTGGTCACTTGTACTTATAACTGGGCAGTAAGCAATTAGAATTCTCCAGTTCTTGTCCTTTGTGCGTAATACGTCGAATAAAATTGATAGACTTTTGATGGCTTAACTACCTGTAACGACTGTTGATATAGTTAGTACAAATCAAACCAACGATAGTAACTTTACGTTGTGTCGTTTTTTTAACCTATATTGTTCCTCTGCTGGGCAAAAATCTCCTCCAAACATTTCCAACTATCCCTATCCTTCGCAGTCTCCTACGAACTACTGTCGAAGGTATCAAGATCGTCCCGCCACCGCATTTTCATACATTTTCTATCGATCAAAAATTTAACAATTAAATAGACAGTGTAAATAAACAATTGCGTGATTATTGAATGAGCTTATCAGTTTATGAATGCGAAATGAGGAAACCATGTTTCTACTAACTCTTATCAACAAATGTGTTTGTCTATGTTATAATATATCGATAAACCGTTGATAAATATTTAAATGTTCATAGTAATTATGTATATCTAATCAGTTTCTAAATTTAAAAATATTCCGTAAAAAAAAACATTATTCATTAACATATTATTACGTCATACATCTCTCTTTATAGTTTTAAGAGCATAATTGTTTTGATTCTATAATTAAAAAAACACTTATTTATCTTTTTGTAAAGAAAAATAATTTTATGAGAGTAGTATGTGAAGTCCTACTAAAAAGAAATACTTGTAAATAATTGATAGTGTGAATATTCGTATAAGTTCTATTTGTATCACAATTATTGTTTCATTGAAATAAAGCTACTTAAACGAATTTTTCGTCGTGGTTATATTTTTTCTACTGTGATCACGGGTTCTGTAAAGAATCCTAAACGCCAGAAAAATTTAAAACAACATAATATAACCACGACAAAAAAAATCCAGTAAAGTAGTTTTATTTCAATGTGTAGTGTTCGTGTTAATCAAAGAAATCAATACTTTAATTTTATATGACAACGGTGTGACACTTTATTATATGTTTATTAAGGTTTAAAAGTATAAGTTGGACTTGTATAAAGTAGCCCGGGGGAAATATGGTAGTCGGTATCGTACGGTCGATCATTGCCCAAATTAAATTTACTACCGCAAGCGCCAGATCGCCGTATCGATATAACTACCATTTATTGCCAATAAATATTTTTTACTAGCAACTTTTACAAGCTCTTGTGTCGTTTTTCACGGCGTTCTTACCACCCTATGTTATTTTGTAAATTATAAAATTTTATCGCGTTAACATGAGGTTTTGTTATAATTTGTATCTTTATGTGTGGAGTTTTTGAATTTGAAATTAGTATGTGAGTGAGCGAGCTTTGCTCTAGGTGTAATTTCAATTTCTTTTCTGAAATGTAACAAAATCGTTTTATCACGCGAAATTTAATGATGTAGAATTCGGTCCTAACCTCTGTAGCCTTGTCCAAGAAGTATGATTGTTCCTATTAAGTTATTAGATTATGATCGTATTTTATTTAGAAGAATAATAAAATTTTCAAATAATATTAATTTAAACACTAGAACATAACTAAATCCGCATATATTATACTTAATTGTTATTAAGTACAATCATTTTTGTTCAGTTGTCCCACTACAGTCATAAAAACTGATTTAAGGACAAACGCTTATCACAGACTTTTTTCTTTCGTTCATACATTGAATATTTCTAAAAATGCTTTAATCTGCTTTCTATTTGTACCAACTCTCTATAGAATTGGTTGTGAACGAGCATAATGTAAACCAATCCATGGAATAGAAAACTTTGGGAAAATCATATTGGTATTGAATTACATATTCTAATAACATATCGAAGTCGTCATATAAAGTCTTTTCTATCATAAATTGTGATAATAATGTTTCCTCATGAGACGAAAATAGCATTTGATTTCGTTACTACGTAATTCGTAGCATTTTTTTCGTAGTCTCGTAGTATTTCGTAGACGAATAAAAGAGTTACTTTATTAATAAAATATGAGATTTTATTAATAGAAAAAGGACGAGTTGTCAACCGTGTTTCCTTTACAAATATATTGTGTGACGTAGAAATGAGGATTTAATTTTACAGTTGGCCGGTTATTGAGTGACATGGGTACATTCGTAGTGTCTCATTTGTACTGCCCACTACTATTTCCTTTAATAAAATCTTGACGTTACACATTCTGAGAAAGAATTTATTACATGTCCTATTTCTATAGATATTACTAGGAGTTTTCATTTACTTTTCTCTTTCATAACTTTTTATAAAAATATACGTAAGTACTTTAAGATATAAATTCGGTTATTAAAATGTTTATTAGAGCCTTGAGTCATATTTGAAAAAAAAAACAACAATGAGAAATCTATTTTTGCTTAAACAAACAACAGATAAAATGCCTATTTACACACCCAACACAATACCACGGTAGGCTGGATTTGGCACCTGCGCTTAATACGCGTCTGACAATCGGCTATAATACAATACAATAATATCCTCGATAAACTAGGAATAAAGGCTTTTTGACCCTTATTGCGAACGTGTTAAGGACGCGTATTAGGTACATATCGAACTCCGTTAACGGGAAAATAAGTTTGTTATTTTGTACCCCAAACGTCGAAGTTTGAAGTGTATTGAAACTTCGTTCTTTGTATTCGACAGAGAGAAGAGACAGGTGGAACCAACTTTTCAATTCAGTACTGATATTCGTCTACGTGCTACTGCATTCTGTCTTGAACTTCGCAAACAAGAAAATATGTGGGGTAATGCTGTTAAAAATTTTCTACAAACATTTAAAAGTTTTTGGCAAACTGTAGAGTTTGGGGAATGTTTGATCTTCTGTTATTTATTGGCTCTATATGTTGCGTAACTTGGAAAATAGTATATTCTTTCGTATTTATATCTATCAATATGGTACTCAGAAGCCTAAATACCCTGAATATCTTTACAATAAATCTCGATGTCAATACGTTAGTTTGACGAAAAACCCAATAAACAACATATTTCGTTTCATTTCGGGTTTACACGTCCCTGGGGAGGTGTAACCGCTGTGATGTGACGTCACCACTATCGGTACGTGCTCGACACACTTGACGTGGACAAAGAAGGTCTATTGAAGAGACCTATGCTCTCAAATACTGCCGTGGATTTACGATGAAACTCCTAATTCATTATATTGCGACCTCCAATGCTTTCAATTTTTTACGCCACGGATTAAGGATTACGTACGAATGACTTATTTATAGAAGTTCAGAAGAAATATATTTATATTTAATCAGAAGAAATATATTTAGAATCGTTTCGTAAGTAAAATGAGATATCAAGTTTTTTAGGCGAAATATAATAAGGGTGAAAGTTTGTAGAGTTATTGATATTTTTACGGAAAACTTTGAGGCTGATTAAGATGAAAATTGTTAAAAGTGAACTCGATAACAGGTAAAAAGAAGTTTGAGTTATTTTTAGAGCTTCAATTAATATGGAAATTTGGAAGATTAAAAAATGACATGAACCTACTATAGGCCTCGGCGTATACTGAGACGCGGGCGACGCAGGCCGCGCAGGGATGAGCAGAGCAGATTTGTGTTGCATGGAACGTCGCGAGAGAGAGCTGGACAGAAACATGTCACGTGCCTGCTCTGCCCTGTGCGGCCAACGTCGCCTGCGTCTTAGCATACGTCTAGCTTTATGCATAGTTGCAGTTCGGACCAGATTAATAGTTTTAATTTTTTTTTACAGATAATATTTTAAACAAACTGTCATCAATGACTTTATATAGAGAAATAGAGAATAATGCTGTAAGTAGTCTGAATTAAACGAATATAAGAAAGGATTTCTTCAAATAATCTGCCGAAGTGACAATTACTCGTCTAAGATGATAATATTTTTAATGTCTGCCTAACGACGAAGCAACTTAGTCTACTTGTTCAGATTATACCGTCTGCGTTTAACTGCTAATGACTGTCTAGACAATAGGAAAACTACTGGCAACAAGCATTTATAGAAAGTTTGGTGTATGTAGGGCAGAACATTGTTGAAATACAATTTGTGCGTATGAAATACTAGTAATTACTTTGAACATTATACGCATAAAATTATCATTTTCACTAACTAGTAGATTCAAATAGTGGTGTAAAGTACTATGTGAAAGTTGTTACCATACGTGAATGTTGGTATTCTTTGCGACGGATTGTAAGGATTTATTTCTTTGATATATAAATATTCGTTATAAGCACAAATGATACACATTACACATATATTCGTTTAGCCAGGAATAATATAAGTAAATATTGTTATGTATCTTTAAATTCTTGGGATTGTAGGAATACGGGGATCTTACAGGTAAACTCTAACTGTCTTATTTGCGTTGCATTTTTAGCCTGGTTTAGCACTAAACCAGGTTTTACAATCAATTTTCAATGTCAAAGTGACAGGTTTGACTGACAAGTTGTCAAATGCTTACCAGGTTTTGTTAAAACAGGCTAAAAATGCAACGCAAATCAGGCAGTATAAGGCTTTCAGTTAGTCAATAAAAAGATCCACAAGTGCACTTAACATTCTGCACACACTACAGTCTACTTATATTTTTTTTCTATTCCTTTCTTGTAAACAAGGAAATAAACAAAAGTGCTACATTTATTGAACCAAAAACGTAACACAATAATTAATTTAACAACAGTGAATAGATAAGATCGAAATTACATAAGTTTGTGCTCAGTTGTAAGCTCCTTTCAAACTAATTAGGATTAGGAAGGCAAATGAACAATCGCGATCTCAATCTGTACGATTCTCGGCGGAGTATTCTAAAGGGAAACTCTCTTTATTCAACGATAATTGCTTTAATAATCTGAATAAGCAGTTTTACAAAACCCAAATGAAGCAAGAAACCGTCGCCCGAAACTGTTTCGGTTGGGGACGCCAAATTATTCTGCTTTACCTACCCTTAAAAACCTTTTTCATTATCAATTCTAACTCTGATTTTAAATTTGTAATTATTATAAGTACAATATTTTAAGCTTTTCTAAGTGATAGCACAATATGATGTTACAAATTAAATTTCATTTGTATACTTAATACAAAAAATGAGACATTCATTTTCAGGACAAAATATACCAAATTCAAAAACCAAAGAACACAAAATCAAAAAATACTTCAACCTCAATAACATTTTTCTAAAGTAAACAAACGAAGCCTTCATTACATTCCAATCGCATGCAAATTCTTTGAAACGAAGTAAAAACGTAACTGAACGCGATCTTGATACCACCTACGGGCTATGAAAGAAAAAAAATTGCTTCCTATGTGGAACTTTGGTACGGCGACGGAACTTCTTCAACTATTTATGAACCTTAAAAGTGTGCGATAACGCTGAAATCCGGTTGAAGTGGTTCTTATCTAGGCGGTTCTTTGTGCGCACTGTCGTTTATAGGTTGTGAGATTAATACGATTATGAGTGTCGAAGAGAGGGGATGGAGTCGATACCCTTTCAAATGTGGGACATAATTGTCAGGAATAAGACGCCATGTGTGGTAAGTATCGAATTTGTGACAATCCTACTCTTAAGTGAAAGTTTGTATGTATGGATATATGGATGGTTGTATACATATTTGTTACTTTTCAGTCAAAGCCACTTGACTAATTTAGGAAAAAAATGGTACAAATAAATGTTTAATGACTATGAATAGCATATAGTGCAGGATTCGTGTTTAGATTTTTTTTGTGGGATTAGAATTCACATTTATTTATTTATTATATTGAACACCAACGTAACACAAAATTATAAAAAAACTAAATGACGTTACAATTATAGGTGAAGACCACATGCTTTCAAAAAAAGCAACATTACATAAGTAGATACCGTGCGGCACAACCAGTTTTTACTAATGATGTAAAGCTGAAGAGTTTGTTTGTTTAATTCGTTTAACACTCAAACCTCAGAAATTACTAGACTGAATTAAATTAAATTATTATAGTGTAGGATAGCCTAGGAGGCCTATACAAATATCATACATCGACCAATAGAAACGGAGTAGTAATTAGTAAGAGTGAAACCGTGGGACAGAGGCTATTTTGTTTAAACATTCGCATATAAACATAATTATAGATACTAGTGTTACAAAACCTATTACTCACTGTGTTGTAATTAAGTAATGAGCGGTGAGGCTTCATATATCCGATGTGTTAGTTATTTAATTAAATTATTAGTTGAGTCTCTTCACTGTACTAATGTTGTCAATAAACTAAGATCAATATTTACTTACCTAATGATTGAAGTATTTTCGAATTGAAACACATTGAAATTCTATCACTATTGACTTGGTGTCGATTTAATAAAATGAATGGCTCAAAAATCTATATTATATTTATATATATAAAAGAAAGTCGTGTTAGTTACACATTTATAACTCAAGAACGGCGCAACTGATTTGGCTGAAAATTGGTGGGGAGGTAGCTAAGAACCAGGAGAAGGATATAGGATACTTTTATGCCGAAATTCGGAACGGGAACTACGTGAGAGAAACCGCGGGACACAGCAGCAGCTAGTGTTTCATAAAAATGAGAAAATATATTTTAGAATTTACATTTTCAAAAACAGACTTAAGTTATCAAAATTTTAATAACATTAAATATTAAAACCAGTACATTAAAAGTTTGTTTCAAAAGGGGTACAAGCTTTGCTCTAAGATTATTTGGCGAGTGCAGTTTAATATTTAGACGGTTACAAGCTGTCGGGTCCACAAAGCACCACTTGTTGGCTCTTTAGGGCATCTAACTACGTAATATAATTTGGCACTTGGCACCGAAAATATATTGCACATTTTACATGAAATACGGACTATGTCCGCGGTTCTATAGATATAATGCTTTTACTGTCCGAATGCAGAATTAGTGCAGTCATTACGCTCTGAGAATATTAAAGTTTAACCGAATCTACAAGACTGGGTGGTCCATATTTTGGGCTGAGTTTATGGAATTGTCTTTCTAATAAATAGAAACATGTAACTAATTGTTTACTAATATAGAATATATACCGTATATGATTCCGTAATACTAGTATATGGTTCTCACTTACAAATAATGGGAAGAGGTGATTCCAAAATAGGTTGATCATGAGCATGAGCGAATAACAAAACAAATAAGAGATTAGGTCTTTGTTGTGTCATAGGTGGAAGTGAAAAAGGCTGCTATGGATAGAAACAAGTGAAGGGAGTTGCATCTATTACACCGACAAGAGCATCGTTCTTAAAGATGGATGGAAGAAGCTTCTAAGTCTATCGTAAGTTCTGAATGATATAATATTAATAACATTGTAATTGGCACATCAGCAGGTTCAATCTTCGTTCGAGGCGATTTTACACCCACGTACGTCAGAAGCCCACAAAATACCAAACGTATCATTGTTACATTTTAAAATATACAGTATCTCTGTTATTTTCCATAACATAAAACATTTGATACAATACAACGTGTGTGGGCTTCGCGTTGTCATCTACTTTGTAATATTCAACACATCAGACATGACCCTGAAATAATGCTCAGATATTTGAAGCGTGTAATAGATATTATGAAATATTTCCTATGTTATGAGTTTATATGGCTTGAGTGAACCCTTATCATGTGAGAAGTCAGGTCGGACGTAATATACAATCCTAGTGGTAACATGACTTTTTATTTTTACGGAAATGTCCAGAGGTATTTACTTGTGGTGTTGGGTGCCACCGGTATTAGGATTTAGTGCTTTACACATTTTTACTGCGATATTTTTAAGATAATGTTTTTGGTGTGGAGTTTTGAGTTTTAAAGGGGTATGTGGAATTAAAAACTTACTTACTCATACAATGTATTTTATTTATGGCCGTGTTTGGAAATGGTGGTTTTAAAAACTGGTATTATCTAAAGAACGTTACATTTTCAAATAATTTTATATGAAGATTATATGTAATTTTTTCGAGTCAGGATTCAGCGATGAGTAAAGTAAAAGTAAAGTAAAGTAAAAAATCATTTATTGCTACATAAAAAAACAAACACACAATTAAACTTAAAAACAAAACAAATGTAGCAAAAGGAGGCATCTCAGCTGTTGCTGTACTGACGGTTCAGTACAACGCTGGTTTTCGGATGCCCCCTGCTCTCTAGGTGTTATGAGAGCCATGAGAGGTAGGTAGTTGACACCCAAAAAAACTAAGATACTATTTACTACTAAGCGTGCTAACGTGTTTTATTTTAGGTCGCATCACCTTTTAACTTCAAGTGGATATCAATCCAATAATATAATATCCAAGAACATTGTCAGCATAACAGTAGGTAATTAAATATTTGAACAATTTGAATTATTAAATTCCAATGTAATCATAATCTTCCTAAAATAACATCGAAATCATTTGTGAATGTTAAATAAAGTGTAACGGGAATCCAACAGACGAATTCCGCTGAACAAATTCATAAATTCTTTGAAATAACAAAAGGAATCGGTTTAAAAATGAAAGATTGTTTTGTGAGGACGTACGTTTGTAAAGAAAATGTTGATACAGGTATGGAAATAACAATAACAGCGGAAATCAATTACACAGTGGAGTCGTAAAACTCCCTTTAGTCTCAGTTTATGACTATGGCGCCCGCATCTGTTCCCGGGGGGTGACTTTTTATTGAATATCCATATTATTCACGTATGGACGATGTTCGGATTCACGACCAAAAACATAAAAATATGGACCATTAGAAATCTAATGTTATAAAGAAACGACGAGGGTTTAATATACGATCTTTCACTTGAGTAGCCGTAGCTTATCGATACGTTAATAAATTATTTGTATAGGGAATACCTGTTTCCTTGGTTTTAGGTTAAGGTTGCTACATTAGGAGTGTTTGTTACTTTCTCGTCGTTAGC
Source organism: Timandra comae (assembly GCA_958496195.1). Classification (NCBI taxonomy): domain Eukaryota; kingdom Metazoa; phylum Arthropoda; class Insecta; order Lepidoptera; family Geometridae; genus Timandra; species Timandra comae. Next base: position 4,490,537 of record OY292360.1, read on the forward strand.
TGGAGTAAATCAGTGTTTCTTTCTGTATTTATCAAAGGATGATTACTTACACTACATCGTAAACTGTTTTATATTATAACATTATTTTGTAACTTTTTATTTTGTATAAGATGTGGAAATAAATGGTTTAAATGGTTTACAGAACATTTTACAGTGTACAGAATAGTGTAAAACATTGTGTAATGCTCATCACCTCATAGCCCGCACCTTTTATATCGTTTCAATATCAAGTTTTAACCGCGAAAAACTGTGATACTTCAGAGATTTCGGAATAACGATGTCAGTAGTGTAAGTAGGTCATGGTGTCATTGAGTAACAAAAATCTACACATCTAAACATATATATCTACATATTTTTATAAATCGAATATTTTTTAGTGCATTTCCCAATTTGGCCCTGGCAGTTTTGGGGAAAAAGCAGTTTAAGCGTGAAAGAGTTTTAAAAATCTAACCATTATCATAAAATATTACATTTATAGTGTTTGTTGTATATTTTGAAATATATATAATTATGTTTGTTTCATTTTAAGATAATTACCGTACGATACAAAAATAAATATGTCACTTGAGTGACGATAAAGGTACAGACTATTTATAAGTGCAACAACGGTCTTCTTTTATCAGAACCTCATGGACGGACGAGCACATGTACCGGATAAAGATACGGATTGTAGACTCAGGCTGGGTATCGATAGGGGGTACCTCGGGTATATCTGTGCCAAAATAACTGCGGCGTCCCAAGGGTACGGAGAGGAAATTGGGGTAATAACGCAGGGGAAAGAAGCCTATACGTGTCAATCGGGAAAGGGTGCCGAGGCTCAAGTGGAAACGGAAGCCGATAAATCGCGAACAAATGCGCTAGCGGATAAGTAATGGTGAAACTTAACCCCCTAAAATCTAAAGCAACGTGTGTGTTCCCAATAGAAATAAAAATATATTCATCGAATGGGAAGCTTATCCAAGTAATTCAATATGGCCTAATCGAATACTGTTTGGGTGGCGTGGTAAGTAACCGATAGGTATGTGAACAACCCTAACACCCTCATACGGTAACACCATAATGTTGTTATTTTGTAAAACCAAAAATATTTTATAATACACTATTTACATTTATTAAAAAAGGTTGCTTCTGTTATTGAAAATGTTTCCAAATCGGTGCAGTGGTAGAATCATAAGGATAATAAGCAAAATTATTACAAAATCGATAATTATTAGATACTAATTTCGAACTTAGTTAGGGGTCAGTTACTTAATGAGATGATGTAGTGAATGATTATGTTATGTCATGTTATTACTCTTATGAGACAAGAGCATGCAATTACTGGAATAATGATCAAATCAATCCATCATCCAGTTTTTACTTCTTAAATCAGGAATCAAAACACGGTAGATTGTTTTGTGACCTCAGTACCACAACGTGCAGTTTTCAGTTTGTTTTAAAACGTCATTTGAACTGCAGTTCAACCGATTTAATTGGGAAACGGTCGGAAAGTCCACGCGGACACAGCCCACTGTGGCTTCGTAACCAGAATGAAAATATACGTGAAAACGTGCAAATGTTTCAATTTATTCCGAAAATTTTAATCTAGTTATTGCTCATGAATCATTTTGTGAATGATCATGTTAATTAAGAATTTAAGCGTCGTGAGCGCCGTTCTTTATTTACGGCCGTGAGTAAATTGTTTTATATTATTTGAACAATTTTTGATCGTGTTATTAATTTGTAAGTTTAGTTTTTTATTGTTAACCAGAGTTATAATTTATTTTGTTTGCTTTTTATATCTATTATTAATACTCTTTGCACCGACATTAGGTAAATCAGAGATAACGTATATTATGTGTTGAAAATTAAAGCACATTACCAATAGTTATAACTTATAAGCATATAGCTAAAGAGCAGTTTCTTTAACAAGGATTTTAGCGTGTAGTCATCAAATAGTTTTTACAGAGCAGATAGTCTAGTGTACTAGCATTTTTTCTGTGGATTAATGATGTCACTCTATCGTTAAAGTTATTTCTAACGCAACTATTCGATTTCTTTTAGCAATTGGGATATTATATTTTTTGGTATAAGTACGAATTTGGTTTCCTTACTAAGTACAAATTGTGTAATCCACAAATGTTTGCCTTAGACTAGATATGTAAATGAAATATGAATACAAATGAACATAATTGAAATGCGTAGCAGACATGTGACACATTTTGCATTAAGCTTAATTAGAAGATATGAACGCACGGTGATGGTAATATATTTTCTAAAATGTTGAGTTAACATTTTTTTTTTTAAATAAATCTAAAAAAAAAGATCAAGAACATTTGTTTTAAACTTTTAAACCGTTAACAAATTGAACCTTTTAACTAAACTCATAGATCAACTGACGAGGAAATTAATTAGTTCAATAAACAGAGAGCATAGACTATCGCTTGCTACTGTGTAATAAAATGCTCTGATTAACGAAACCGTTTACAAACTCAAAGTAAATGAGAGGACGGGAATCGTTGACCTAATGATCGTCCACCCTCTGGCGCTCATAAGTTGATTCACTGTGTTCACTTACAAATTCGATTAGTCAACAGCACTCCGCTTGATCTCTTAAAGGAAACCCCCACAATCAGTACAAAGGTGATACCACTTTATAAAATTGTACATTCGCTTTGTATCAGCACTCGGGAACGACGTATTTCCGCACTTTCTGATTGCAAGAAAATGAAAAGGCATTTTATTATTGTTTCAATGTTCATTCCCATTACGTGTTCACGACTTAATGTACAATTCTTCAGAGGAATCTTTTTGTAAAGAGTTCGTTGATTAGATTGTGTTTTGGTTGAAATGATTTCGAATCAAAAGGAGATTGGAACACGGCGGTTGCTTAGCTAATTAGAAAGTTTTTTCATTAGATGGTTTGTATATGCGGACAGCGGTTTTGTAAATGAGTTCCATTAAGCCAAAAGCAATCTGAATTTAGGTACCCCAAATAAAATTAGCATTTTCCCGGTACGGTGTTAACTAAAGGGTCAACGACTTCCTAAAAGCTGACTCAGAAGCCATAATAGAAGCACTTAAATTCTCTTATCTCTGATGTTCCTTTCTTGGGCGGAACGGTGTGCTTGGCAATTTGAGGGAGGAAGTGATAACGTGTGTCTTGTAAAATTATAACATAGAACTATTACTCTATCGTCTTAATATTTCATAAGACATCTAACTATATAACCTGCGTCTAGGATATCAGACCAAGATTAAAATTTGTGTATGGGAATCGAACTCACAAATCCCACTTGGTAGTTTGACATGATAACCGTTTTGGTATTGGGAGTCGTAATAAGAATTTTAATTGTCGTAATTCAAATTAGGCACAAGTCTTTTTTTATTAAATAAAGTTGAGCGTTTCCCTTTTTAATAAATATTTGTACCATTTTACGTTGCTTCCATTCCTGTTAGTTCTAATTGTAAGGCTTGTTTATCCCTAATGTAATATTCTGCAGTACCCATTCTTCATTTTGTTGTTACAAGAAATTTAATACACCTGGCCGTTGCCAATTTCGAGAGAAGCTTATTACAATAATTAGACAAATTGCTTTTAGTCTTTTTCTGTACATCAAAATCACCGTAAATTAATTGTAACGAGAAAAAGAATGAAGTAATTTAAAAACAAAACAAATACAATTAATTTCGTTCTTCACTTTGTATTTTATAAAATGTGCAAATGTTTTTTTCTTGTTAAGTACAATTGTTATTCATATTTTTTACTTCAATTACTTTGAGTTTTTGCTTGTTAAGGCTTGAAGAATATTTGGCAATGATCCAAACGGATTAATTGCTTTTTGGAATGTGACGGGTGTGAGTGACATGAGCGAGATTCGATATAACATTCAAAAACCACTTACCGTCCAGTTTTGTTAGACAAGTTTAAATTCAAATGTTTTCTATTAATAAATTCAATTAAATGAGGTCAAACAAACAAATATGCAAATATTTTGACACTTTTCAGTTCACAGATCAACTTTGGCTCGTATTTCATAATAATGTATTTGAAAAGTTTTCCCCGTCGTTTGTTAAAACTGAGGAATTATTGTCGTCAAACATTTTCCTTTAAAACAATATCAGTGTCGGTTGCGATTGACGAACGGACGGTAGAGTATTGAAGTTTGAAAACTTGTGAAGCATTAAAATTGGGTTTTGTGAATTGGTTATCTAACTGGAAAAGTACTTTGGCGTAAATTAAATTTTAATAAAATTACAATATTAAATACTTCCCCGACATTGCTTTTAAAATTTATTGAGATATTGTTAGGAGATTTCTGATTACTTTGCATTTGGGGTTACGTAATTTTAATAAAATTTGCTGTAAATTCGTAATCGGTTTTTTAATATTCTCGTTCCTTGTTAAGATCAAAATTATTAAAACTCGTTGTTTGAATGTTGTAATTAAATCTCTTTTTGTTGAAACTAAGTAGTTTATTGAAAATATATTCAATTAAGTATATAAGATCCTTTAAAATAGTAGTCTTAGTGGGTATGTTTCCGTTGTTAGACCTCACAAAAGAACTCATAAGGCACGCATACTACGATGCTTTTTAGTTAAAACTTTTAAAAGCATAAAATACACATAAAATCAACATATAAATTACTAGCGGCGCCCCGTGGTTTCACCCGCGTAGTTCCCGTTCCCGTAGGAATATGGGGATAAATTATGCTAAAAAACTTCCCATTGAATCACTCTATCTATTAAAATAAACCGCTTAAAAAAGATCTAAGCATACATAGGGACATAAGGACATAGGGACAGAGAAAGCGACTTTGTTTTATACTATGTAGTGATAGTGGAGAACACATCCAAGAAACCAAGAAAAAAACCTTACAAATATTTAACAAGATTTATATATTTTTTTAACAAATTCTCCTAATACTTTATCATCAACTTGACACACGTTTTGATCCACAGTAAGATAACTAATGCACCTAAACGGTTCATCCATCAAGTGTTGACTCGGTCAATGTTTGACTTCCGTGAGCGATTGATTCGCATTGTAGCGATATCTATCGGATACTGGTCAGGAGGACTTAATCCGTACGATAATATAGTTTTATTTGAGTTTTAGACGTAATTTTTCATTAATTTAATGAGGCATATCAAAAAATCTGGTAATTATATAAAAAAATAACGGTATCATTATAATAGTAGGCAAACAAAATAAACTGAGATTAGATTATGTAAATGAAAGTACCTACTGAACCAATTATATAAAATCATAATCTTCTAACATACGAATTTCATTTCAAGTGGAAAATATTCCGACAGTCACATTTTATTACGCAACAAACTATCTAACCTAATTTCCCTCAGCAGTTAATACGGAAAAACAAAACATTTATTCAGTAAATCCACTCAAACTCCATACTGCGGCCACTTTTCCACTTACAATCATAATAATAAAGTGTCAAGTAACAGTTACCTGGGGTTAATGTGGTGAGCCGACCCGTCACGCGTAGTTACCCCTAAATGACAATACTTACCGCGTAAACTATATGCGTCAAAACTAACATCCTTATCACCAACGAATAAAGTCGCAAATCGCACACAACACACCCTATTTGCTTAGAGTAAACAAAATTAATTTACTTGCTCACTACGTAACGATACTATTGAGGCTTGAGGGGAGTTAGTTTCATAATAATGTTGTATGAGGGAAATGTAACAAATCACTTTTTATATACACTGAAGTTGCATGACGTTGAATATAAATTGAGTATTCTTCAGAATATTGTCGTAAAAATTGTGACGAAATGCGTATGAGGATTGTAGTATGAAAACTTTAATATTTCGTGTTGAAATTGAGCTCATACAAAGTATTACATTCGGACTATATTCAAATAAACCTTGAAAGAGTCGACTATCAAATATAGCGCATACTATTTCACTTTTCTCTTAAGTGGCATTTATAGCTCTCGACGAACATCGCGCCTACAACTTTACTGAATTTATGTGCATATTTAACCACGTGCTTGCCGTAATATGCAAATACCGTCGAGATATACCTAAGTCATATTAAAATATTTGAAATGTAACCCTTAAAACGATCCCTTAGATAACGATAGTGCCACCCTTACGGCAGGAAGAAATGAAATCGTTTGGGAGGTATAATGCGCTCTTTCGTCCTTTGATATTTTCCGCGATCGTTAGTTCTCGAGAAGTCGTTTGACTCTGACTTGTGTGGTTCACGTTTTATAATAGGAACATCTTCTTTGATTAAAAATATCAATAATTACGTACGTATAGCGATATTTTAAAATTATATTGAAAATAAGGATAGGTACAACATGTAAGTTTATAAACTAGTAGGCGAGTAGTTTTTATCGTTTAAAAAAATCGTTCTTCTTCACTAAAATACTGGTGTAAAAACATTAAATAATTAATTAATACAAAATCTTCTTTATACAATACCTTCAGTACTTACTGTCAATAAGTATTATAAGCTTATTAGTTTGTTTTCGTTGCTTATTAGTTTGTTTTCGTTGCTCTGTTAAAAATAAACTCGAGCTGACTTGACTTCAACTACGTTCGAACGACAGTCTTAAGAAAACAAAAACAATGAAGTTCAAGTAAAGCTGTTTCAGAAGCGATGTTTTGTAAATAATGTTATTTGAGTACATGTTAAGTACAATTAAATTAAGTTTAGAATTGTTTGTGAAGAATGCGAAATATCACCGAATGCAGTGTAGTTTTCGGTTGGTAACTGATATTAAAACATTCTTAATAAGAAACATAAATTCTATGTAAACTACTCAAAAAAGTTTACGAAACAAGGGTCTTTTCTTTGGAATATTGGTTGAGTGTTAGGTAAAGGTTTTTGTTATATCTTTTCTAATATTTATCAGGCTCTCTGACCTGTATTTATGACTAGCTGTGCCCCGCGGTTTCACCCGCGTAGTTCCCGATCCCGTGGGAATTTGGGGATGAAACAGCCTATGGCTACGTCCTTCCCCGGACCATAAGCTAGTACCAAATTTCAAGTCAATCGTTTCAGTAGTTTATCCGTAAAAAAGGTAACAGACAGACAGACAGAGTTACTTTCGCATTTATAATATTATATAGTAAGGATCCAGTCTAATTTTGAGAATTACTGTAAGGATTTGCATGTATTTTTACTCCAAGAACTAAATATTGTCTGAACAAACTGAATCCAAAAACCGAGACAAGTCACCTTACGATTTCATAGAAAATGTATTTTTATATTGACATTATTCTAAAAATATTATGTTTAACAATTAGAAACCATTGAAATACACCGAGACGTTTTATAAGTCTGTTATTGTCATTCCAAGCGAATGGATGAAAAGTTTCGAATCGCTTTGTTCTCAAATGTAAACAATGACTCGAAAGACCTCTAATCATCCTAGTTATGAACTTGAAACTTTAATTGTTTGATTAATTATTCAAAATAATTCAAGAAATTATTTAAAAGTTGAACATTTTATGTTTCAAAACTTATCTTATGAATATTTTGTCTCAGATCTTTTAAGTAATCTCGTAAGTATAAAAGTAATACTTTGTACTTCTTTGTAAAACCACTACATAACATAAAACAGAGGCGCTTTCTCTGTCCCTATGTCCTTATGTATGCTTAGATCTTTAAAACTACGCAACGGATTTTGATGCGGTTTGTTTAAATAGTTAGAGTGATTCAGTGGAAAGGTTTTTAGCACAATTTTATCCCCATATTCCTACGGGAACGGGAACTGCGCGGGTGAAAACGCGGGCGCCGCTAGTTGACTATAAATTGTTAATGTAATTATTAATAAACAAATACAGCTATACAAGATAAAATCTAAAAAAATATAAGTACTCGTAAAATCGAATGGTATGTACTTATACTAGTAATATAAAAAGGGGTTTCAATTACTCACTTATTACTTTTTAAAATAACCAATAACCAAAGATATTAATCCAACCAAAACCGTTTAAACAAAAACCTTTTAGCTATTATATTTACCCTTTTACAACTTCATCTTGGTAAAGCAAAAATGTAAAATTATCCTTGGTAATATTTGTTTAAAAATTTTAAAGGGCTATCAAGGTAATGTTTCCTTAATGTCCAGTATTACATTCTTAGCTTGGTGTAAATTTTTAAGTAAATTAATTATTAAGTAGGTAAGAAGCCGTTTGATACTTTTCTCTTGTTATTCAACCTGTTCATGGTTGAGTAGGTTTCTTTTTAACGACAAGAGGGGACGAAGCTTGTAACTTTGCGATCGGCACTCGTGGAGTTGAAGATTTGTTTTGGGTTTATTCAACAGATATTTGCGTATTCTTAAACTTTGGATAAGTAATAATCATGTTTGTTCGTGATAACAAATGTTGAGGACTTATCGGTAAGCTAGGTAAATGAAGCAATAGAATTTATAAGCATTCACTACATCATCTCATTATAGTAACTGACCCCTAAGCTCGGAGCTTGTATCTAGGGTATCAGAAACTACGCACATACTCATTCACAAACACACCCAAATACACAAATATTCACCCCGCACGGGAATCGAACTCGCAACCTTACGGAATTAAAAATATTTATTTAAATTCAAATTCTTCACTGTTTCATGTGTGAAAAAAGATGACAAGAGTTTTCTAAAGCCTGGGTCTATCGAGGTACTGGTTTAATACACATTTTTGTGGATAATTTAACGCTGAAAATAGAATTCAAATTGGTTTAGAAGTCATACGGATAGACAAAACAGAGATATATTGAAAGTTTAGTAGAGACATAATTTCCTCGCGTGAAGGAGGACCATTTAAGGTAAATAATGTTTATCTTGAGATGCGACTTGAGATAGCAATACTTAATTCCCCAGAAGTTTAAGTTACACCAGTAAATTTGATCTCGCTTAATGAGGATGTCAACTTAAGTGAAGCAATGTGTAGCAATTACCGTGTTTGTAATAGAAATGTATGTTGCTTTTAAACATAAGTTAATGCGGAATACACATTAGTGTATGATTAGATCAGGGTTTAATTAAAAGCAATTGTATATTATTTTTTAAGACTTTAATGTCTGTAGTGTTGAACCTAAAGCTGGACTAGACTCTGCCTGTTTAGATTGAAGTTATGTTTGTTTGTTTGTTGTATGTTTTTTGTTTATGTACCGAACATGTGTGCCAAATTTCATAACTCTCCATACAGTTGTATATTTGTTTCCGTCTGTGACCTTAACCCCAGCTAGGGATTGTGTTGATGAATAATATTCATAGCCATATAAAATTGTTCTTCTCTATTACATTCCATATCATGACGCAATGTAAATGTGTAATATTATTGTGTATTATATGTAATGATCCCATACCTCACCAAGTCATCGCCTCGTACCCGAATACTCAAATATCTTACGGTAAGTGCCAATTTATTTCCTCTCTGACATACGATGTAACATTTTAGTTGACAGCTTCATGTTTCGACTGTCATAAAAATCATATAGTAAACATTATGGTTATGTTTTTGTGTATACACTGTATTATATGCAAATGAAAGTAATGTATAGATACAAAAAAAGTTTTACTTAAAAAATGATAATATCGTCTACTTTCAAAATCGTAAGTGATGGCAATTTTAACCTCAATATCGATATTGTCTATGTACGAGTATATCACGAGGTAAATATTAACTTAGTTAATACTTTTGAGTACTATCTATCTATCCATTCCATACCTAAATAAAATGAACAAATCTATCTCACGTAGGTTTGTTTATATGTACTGATGGTATACCAGAGTTATTATTTGGCGGCTTCAACCAAATGAGAAATTCCCTCAGATCTTCTCCCCCATAAAAGTTGAGGAAAACCGTTAAGATTTTATATAAACAATTTTTGTTAAGGATGAAACATGGCGAAAAAATGAAATTAAAAATGTTTCAAATGACAGAACTGATAAAATATTAATTTGCATTTTAAATTGAAATAAGATTTTTTTATTTATTTTGTCATGTAGTGAGTATTTAGGGAGAACTCTGATAAGACGAAATATTTAAGTTACTTCTTGGAGAGCATTTCTAGCTCACACACGTATTGACGAATATCAAGTACTGAGGGAATTAATTACTAGGTACTTACCTGTTACAATCCTATTTCAAAACTGCTAAGCACAAATGCTGCACAATCACGGTTGAGAATTCACAAACACACAAAGTCTAAATCGTCTAGCTGGTCTTGGCATAACCAAGACGCTATCCACAATCAACATACACAGGGGTTCACGCAAAATGGCTGTTCTATTTGATGTGGCGTACCGAACACGTTAACTTCGCTTGTGATTTTTGCAACAACGAAATGCAGTGTGTACCCTCAAAGCTGCAAATTTCAAAATACCTTCAAAATACAATAAAATGTGGAAATGTGGACGAAGCGTAGCGATTATGTCTCTTTCTCCTCACTGTACTAATACCATAAATGAGAGAGATTTTTTTTGCACCACAGTCCATTTAAAATTCAATGTTAAAAATCAAAGATTCTTTAAAAAACAGACTGATTATGAAATAATTTAATATGTTTGCTAAATCAACTCGAAATAATTTGCTTCTCATACACAATATTCAAATAATTATTCACAGATGTTGGCAATCCTATATAAATGTGTATGTTTGAGTTTAAATACCTTCTATTATGTTGAATAGAGGGAGAACTGTGTTAATCCTGTAATGACGTTAAGGGAGCAGCAATGTTTGATTTAGTTAAAGGGAAAAGACACGAGCATTGTTTATTATTACCAATTAAGGCGAGATTAAATCCTTTTGTGCCTGTCTTTTCGTTTAAATAAAGCCTCTTTCATCGCGCAGATTTTATTATAAAAGGCCCTGAGTGAGCGATTACTTCAAAATTAGTAGCAGCCACTTCATAAATTCTTATCAGTTAATATTAAACGTAACCAGTTGGTGTACAAATTTAATTTAATTAAAGCACCATCGCCCGTTTTTGTGACAGATTTTCATCGAAATTTTCGTTTAAAAATATTTTTGGAATACAATTTACATCCGACATTGGCTACGTAATTTTTTATTAATATCCGCAATATTTCCACAACAAAGCTGTCACTTAAATTACTTGAAAATAATAAATTAGAGTCTGACCCTCCTCTTTACCTTTAGGTTCGTAACTCATTTGTCTACGATAAGTAATTATGGAAAATTATACAGGGGAGCCATTAAGCAAGGTACTTACTTACATCATCATAATATCAAGTAACTGTTCATAAACATACGATAAACGTACTTACCAGTCAGAGAAAAATGTTCTTAAAAGGAAACATAGGAAGAAGTGTGAAAGGTGATTATATGGATTGATGATGTTATAAACATTACGAAAGCTTCATATGTATAGTGAATCATTTCCTATTTCTCTTCATCTTAGCAACAGTAAAGAGCAAATAATTATTAATGAAACTATAATATAAGGTAACCTGTAGTGGAAATAGATCTTTAGTAAGGAAAGCTTTACGTAAGATGTTTCCGATAAGATGTTCCAATTTCATGCAAAAATATTATTTTAATACATGTTTAGTGTTATAGAAAAATAAACCTTGTTATAACAGTTTAAAGTTGCTTATTACATAAACATTATGAAACCTTTTGAATCCCTTTTGTCGTTTAATCTATATCATTATATAAAAGGCTTTGTCCTGAATGACTGATGGATCAACGCACAGCCTAAACCGCTTTTTTTTTTTTTTTTTTTTTTTTTTTTTTTTTTTTTTTTTTTTTTTTTTTCTTTCGAGGGGAAAGATATTATATCTCCCCGCCGTTCGAGGGGAGCGACGGGGTATGTCGGACTCCGCGCCACCAAAGATGTTGAGCGGCGACGCGTTTACCGACTAAAAGCCCTCGGTGTGTCTGCGCGTCACATATGGCCGGGCCAACGGGTACTGCGTCCGCGACTTCCGTGGCCTCGGCTGTGCTGACCCTGGTTCGGGTCTCGTCGCAGGTGATCGGTAACCCTGGGGCAAAGATGTTATTCGCCCCACTTCCAAGAGAGGTGTGAGGACACACTCACACACACCATCTTCTTCGAGGCCTTTATGTGGCGACGGGAGGCTCCCCCTCGAGCCAACCGTTGCGGCCTCTATTAAGGTGGTAAGGCATGGAAGCCCCTTCGCCTTCTTCTCCGGCTTCGAAGCGGATCCTGAGAGAGGGACTCACGGTTTCTCTCTGCAGTCTCCTTTTGTGTCATAGCCGCTTGACAGAAGTTGTCCACAGCAGTCCAAGCACTCTCATCAACAACCATGGAGTTAACCACAGCCGGGAGGGAGAGGTCACTTCCTATCGCTCTTATGAGCTCCGCCCTTTCAGTTTCCCACGATGGGCATTCTGAGAGGGTGTGGTCCGCCGTGTCTTCAGGCGCATCACAGTGATGGCACCGAGTGGTAGGCTCCCTCCTGGCAACACGACACAGGTACCTACCAAAACACCCATGTCCCGACAGGACCTGCGTCAGACGGAAGGTGAGTGTGCCACCTTTCCGACCCAACCATTCGTCGAGGATTGGCACAATTGCCCCGATCGTACGTGTGCCGTAGCTCTGATGTTCGAGCGTCGTTTTCCATACAGCCACCACGTGAGCTCTGGCATGAGCTCGTGCGGCCTCAATTTCCCTAGGTGGGGGATGTTCACCCCGGAGACGAAGACCCACGCGCCATTGGTGCATGGATGTCAAGACCTCCGCCTCCAGAACCCACGGGGGCGACCCAGCTAGGACACAAGCAGCATGAAAAGAAATGGTTCTGTAGCCGCGGATCACACCAATTGCCATAGCTCTTTGCGGTCGACGTAGAAGGGCGATTGTCTTCTCTTTAAGGGTACCGGACCAGACCGGAGCCCCGTAAAGCGCCATCGAGCGCACGATGCCTAAATACAGGCGACGACAGTTTTCGTGTGGACCTCCGAGATTTGGAAGAAGCCGCCTCAAAGCACCGGCAGTTTTCATGAGGCGGGGGACTAGGTTGGAGAAGTGCTGGTGAAATCCCCATCGGCTGTCCAGTATTAACCCTAGGTACTTGAGGGTTGAGCCGATCTCAATCCGCACTTCATCGATGACCATATGAGCACCTACAGGTGGCACTCTGCGGGGCCTATGGAAGCAGATTGCCTCCGTTTTTGTGAGGGCCACCTCTAATCCCAGCTGGCGAATCCACGAGACCACACGGGCGGTCTCTGTAGTAGCCAGAAGATTCGCCTCGCAGAAAGTCTTCGCCCTGGCTGTTATCAGCGTGTCATCAGCGTAGCACGTGATTTCGACACCGTGCGACGTTTGGCCACGGAGGACCCAATCAAAACCAACGTTCCACAAGAGTGGTCCGAGGACCGACCCCTGCGGAACACCACAAGACATGGATCGTGCCTTTAACCCTTCTTTTGTGACGTAAGTCACAGAACGATCGCGGAGGTATGCGGAGATGATCTGACAGAGGTAACGGGGCACTCGGTGGAACCGGAGCGCCTCCATTATGCACTCCCAGGGCAAGGAGTTGAATGCGTTGGCGATGTCGAGAGACACCGCCAAAACCACCTCACCCCGGTTTACTGCATCCTCCGCCAACCGCTTGAGCCTCAATATGGCATCTACCGTCGAACGCTCTCTGCGGAAGCCGTATTGGTTAGGGGCCAAATTTGGACCCACTGTCTCAAGATGGAGGTTAATCCGAGCAGCTATGACCCGTTCGAACAGCTTTCCTACCTCAGGAAGTAAAACAATCGGCCTGTAGGCAGAAGGAGATTCTGCCGGTCTTCCTTCTTTCCTTATAAGGACAAGCTTTCCTCTCTTCCAAGGGACGGGGAAATATCCCTGCTCAAGGCACTCACTGAACAGTCCTCTAAGCCTTGACCTTAGGTCTTCGACTCTAAGGGCCATTACCAGCGCGCGCCCTGGAACACCGTCAGGGCCGGGGGCAGTATTTTTTAGCGAGAGCCTCATCACCGCCGCCTTCAATTCTTCACTTGTGACTTCGACAGTTCCCTCTTCGACTGCCAAAGCTGCCGGGGGCGGTGCCATAGTTGGAGGTATATGAGTACCCCTACTCGGGAATAGGGATGTCAAGACACCCTCTAGCACCGATGGCTCGAGACTCTGTGTTACCGGGGGGGCCCATGGTCGGAATTTGTTCCGAACTATTCGGTAGGGGCGGCCCCACGGGTCACGATTGAGCGTCTCCAGCATCTCCTCGCGAGCGAGCGATTTAGCCGCGTCAATCGCTGCTTGCAGCTGTCTTCTCGTATTCCGGTAAGTCTCATACAGATTCGCCTCATCCTCCGCGTGAGATGGTCCCCGGTGTCGTCTTCTTCGAAGTCGGAGGTAAGAACGCCTAGCCACAACACAGGCGCTGCGGAGTTGAGCGATCTCAGGCGACCACCAATAAACATTCTTGTTGGACGGCTGGGAACGATTGCGAGGCATCGCTGCGTCGCAAACATTCATCATTGCCTCATCAAACCATAACGCCTCCCTATCGATGTTAAATGGCCTTGAAGGCTCCTGAGACCAAGTCTGCAAAATTGCGGCCTCCTCCAGCAGATCTTTATTGAGGCGCTTCAAAGTCCATCTTAGTTCGTCTCGAGCCGGGGGAACCAGACGGCCGGGATCAGAGGTTTGGGCGGAAACGTCGAACCGGATGTAACGATGGTCCGATAACGTTTCCACCTCCTCTAAAACCCTCCAGTTTATAATACGGCGCGCCAGGGCAGGACACGCAAACGTGAGGTCTACGATAGACCCACCCTGTTGGCGCACGCACGTATGCGCCGTTCCCCGGTTGATCACAACCATTCCTTCAGAGATAGCCCATTCTTCGAGGGTTTCCCCCCTTGGATCCGTTCTCGGCGATCCCCACACTGTGGATTTCGCGTTGAAATCACCGAGAACTAGCGTAGGGTAAGACGCACCTAGTCTTTTCATGGCCGCCACTTCTTCCAGAAAAGCTTCAAACTCCGCCCGTGTTCGGTTTGGCGAAAAATAGACTGCCACCACATACAATCTCCCTAGTAAGGCTGCAACACACCCCCTACCTCTGGTAATTCTATCGAGGGGTGGCGATCCGACAGATGTTCGGATCAGAATGCCGACAAGGCCGTCCAGGTCGCTCACCCAATTGTCTCTAGGAGAGACTGCCCGGTACGGTTCAGCCACTACAGCTACATGTATCGACCACTCTGTCAGGCTCTGATGTAAAAGGTCGAGAGCTCTGGCACAGTGGTTGATGTTCGTCTGGATGATTTTTAAAGTGTCCATTATTTAATTGTAGGTACACTAGTCTCCTCTTCCATTGCAACGACGGCTGGAGTGCTGGACGCCACCGGAGGTTTCCCCCCACGCCCGCGTTTTTTCTTGGAGGCCGCCGCTGTACAGGTACGGCTTCCTAGCATGTGTCCCGACGGTTTCCCGGCCATAGAGCAGACGCAGCAACGCGGGACCGCTGTGCAGCTAGTTGCTTTATGACCCGGTTGGCCACAGCGATAGCAAAGATCGCTGCGGTCAACATCCGAGGTGCACCGATCCTTGACGTGTCCATTCTCCAGACATCTGTAACACTTCAATGGTCGGGGCTGAAGGAGCTTTATTTGGGCTGATACCCATCCCACCAGTACCCTTTTTTTGGCGTTTAGTTTATTCGCCTCTGCCACGGGGCATTTGAGCCATGTCGTTCCTAGCCCATTATAGTCCCGACGAATTTCTCCGACCTTGATCACCTCAGCTGAACAACCAGTCATTTTGGCAACTGCCAATGCTACCTCTTCTGAGGTTACCGAGTCGTCTAGCCCATTTATACGTAACTCGGCACACTTTTCTGGCCTTGTTACCCGAACATCTTCTTTGAAAGACTCCCTCAGCTTTTCAGCAAGAGAGTCTGCTTGCGCTCCAGTGGTGGCACCAGGCAGAACCAAAATTCGGCTCCCCGTCGCCGAAGGTCGGATTCGAATGCCAGCGTCACTCCTTAGGCCAACGCTTTCCAACGGTATGCTGGCTTTAGCTTTGGCTATAATCTCGGCATATGTTACGCCCCTTTCCTGCGCACTCGGCTGGAGTTGTATGACCACTGCCGTAGTACGAGGGTTCTTCATCTTTGGGGGCTTTTGCCGTGCCTGTTTGGCTTGGTTTGCCTTTCCCCCTGCTTTCTTAGGTTTGCCGTTCTTGCCAACAGTCACCCACTCCTCCTCAGAGGGTTTAGACTTTGATGGCTTGTTCGACTGAGACGGTTTCCTATTTTCTCCTTCTTTCCCGCCTTTTTTCTTCTCAACTGCCTGTTCTTTCCCTTTTTTCTTCTCGGCATTTTTTCCTTTTTTCTTATTTTTCTTCCTTTTATTTCCAAGTCCAGATCCAATGTTCCCGGAGTTGCCAGGAGCCTCGTCGTCTTTGGAGACTGGAGCTGGTGTTGCCGCCACGGTAAGTTGGGCGCTGTTGTCTACAGCATCCCGGAGCCTGTCAGCCGCCAACGGGGGACGGAGACGTTTTGGTGGCGGTAACCTATCTTCGTAGGCTGCCAACTTCGCGTCCATCATGTTCCCGACACGGAGCATGAGGGAACGTTCAAATTCTTCTGGATCAAGGAGAGCCGTTTGTTTGTCAGTTAGCGGCTGCTGATGTTGTTGCTGCCCCGCAACGGGCAACTCCTCGATATCCATGTCACGTCCGGATTTGAGAGTAGAACGTAACTTCTCTTGCTCCGCTTTTACCGAGTTGAGATCGGCGCGGAGATTCGCTACCTCCGAACGGAGTTTAGCGTTTTCTTCTGCGAGTCGTCTATTCTCGTCGGAGGCCGTGCGTTCACACAACTCCGCGACTGACTTCTCAATAGTAGACCCTGCCTCTTTGAGAAGGCCGACAAAATTGGTCTTCAAATTTTTGGATTTAGTGGCGACCTTAATAACAGCCGCCACACTATCCTTGACTTGGCGGTGTAGGGCATCAGCGGTCAGCTTATCTTTCTCCGCGTCAGATGCAGAGACATCAGATAGCTTGATCTTCCTTCGCTTACGAGCCTGACGAGCCATGTCACTGGCCTCTTGCCCAGTCGCCTTTTTCACCTTATCACTTTTGGTCTTCCTGAAGGCCTCTTTGGCTTTTGCCAGACCAACATATATCCCCGATGTTGGGGGTCGACCTCTTCGCTTGCTTGCGGACTTGGAGCTGTTAGCATCACCCTCAGAATCCATCGGGTCCGCAATGTCTCCTTCAGATGTAAGGGACGAGTCACGGGAGTTTCTTCTCGCTGCTTGACTGTCCGTCTGAGTGTACGGCCAGAAGCGGCTGTATGATTTCGGTACTTTTTCAACCGAAGCTCTGGCACTTCTCTTCGACCCTTCTGAACCAGTCGATTTATCTCTACTATTTTGGCCCTGTCGACCACTTTCTTTATTCTGACCCTTTCGGCCACTTCCTTCACCTCGGCCCTCCTGGCCACTGTCTTCTCTTGGGCCCTTTTGGCCACCTTCCTCAGTACGGCCCTGCTGACCCTTTTCCTTCTCCCCACGGTCGCTTTGGCCCATCTTTTTCTCTCCTCCTTCCTTCGTCATTGGGTTTTTAGTTTTAATTTCATCAATTTCCATACAGTTCCCACGAAAATGGGGGATCTAAAACGTCCACCGTGGCAGTGCCCCCTGTGCCGCCGGTAACCCACAATACGCCCGAGATTAGGGAGGTCTCCCGGGGTTGGCCGCTCGGAGTCAGATCTTCCAGCCTGACGCTCTGAGAAAAGCACCCCGACGCCGCGCAGAGGTCCATTAGGACGCCCAAACGCCGGGATTTGAGGGTTTTTTATAGAGGTTGTCCATCCTCGCGGGCCAGCCAATGAAGGCAAGCCCTCCGCCCCTCGAAGGGGACGGTTTGCCGGTGGTGGTCTAAAAGACCTGCTTGCCCAGCCAGGAGTTACCCCGACCAGACAAAGCCCACCGCCCGACTCGCACCGCCGCTACCCGAATAAGTTCGGGACGCCGGCCGAGCCCCGACATCCGCTCGCTGCTTCCCAGGTTCCCCGGGGCACCGAACGGAGTCTTCTTCTCGTTAACGATTGGCCGTCGGTGGACCAGTCTCAATGACATGGTCCACCGACGTTGCCCAGGACGAACCGCGTGGTGGTTGTCAACATCCCGCCCCAATATTGTTCACCCTGCATTATAAATCTAGACATTAATTTAAATAAATATTTCAAATATCAAATCTGTAGGTGAAGTAGTTTTTTCATAAAATGTACCACCAAATTGTTGCGTTACAAGGGCTTCGCTTTGCTCGCCCTAATTAGATATTTTACTCATAATTTGATTTCTGCTTATCATATCTTCAGATATTTTCGATCTAAAATATTACTATACGAAAATTATTATTCATGTGCGATTTATCGATTTTAGCTTTATGGTATGAAATTAGTTAAGTCGAGCAGGGTTTTTTTATAACTAAATCACCCACTTATTATAGATACATAGATTCGCTTAATTACAATCCAGAATCTTTCCAGAATTTTTCGCAGAATCTAAATCACTTTCTAATATAGTAGAACGCCGATTAACCGAATCGCCAATTATCCGAATCCGTCCTAAGTTACTATGCAATGTACCTCTATTAATTGTTGTGATTTATTATATTTGTATTTTCGTCAAGGCCCGCTGGGATTGCAACTTAAATATAAATAAATAAAATAAAATAACTTACTCTGATCGAGATGTTTAAGTGAGCTATAGATAATGTAGAACTGTGTTTGTTAAACTTATTATAGTTTATTCAATGTGTGGCATTGTTTTTAGAGTTCCGTTCCCAAAGGGTAAAAACGGAAACATATTACTTCGCTGTCCGACCGTCCGTCTGTCACCAGACTATCTCAAGAACCATGGACATTGGACGTATGGTATGAGAGAATGATGCATATTCAAGGTCAAGAACGGTGATAGCTAAAGCTACACTTGAAATTTTCACAGATGATGTATTTCTATTCTATTGCCGCTATAGGAAAAAATACATAAAATAAAATAAATATTTAAGCGGGGCTTCTCAATACAACAAACGTGTTTTTTTGTCGTTTTTGGTACGGAAAAATTCGTGCGCGAGTCCAGCTATGTGCAGTCTATGTGTGATAATCCGAATCGACCCCGGTCCCAATTAATTCAGATAATCAGCATTCTACTGAATATGTATTGTGTTATGAAACGCCGACTCTTTCGAAGAAAAGATAAAAAATGGGATGGAAGTGGTAGTGGGGTGGAAGGGGTAGTGGCGTGGAAGTGGAGTGGATGCGGGATAGGCGTTGAAGTGGTAGAGATGGGGAAATGGGATTAGTGTGGATGTAGGACGGTGAGATGTAGAGCGTCGGTGGCGTAGGGGTTAAGGCCTTTGACTTTCGATCGGAAGGTGCCTGGTTGGAAACCCACCACGTACCAATGTGTTTTAAATCATCATTACCAGTTCATTGATCTCCCTACCGAGGGTACAAGACCAGAAATAAGTAATGATGAGTGATGTGGAAGTGGGAGCGGTGTGGAAGATGTATTAGTGTGGAAGGGGAGTGGGGTGGAAGAGGTAGTGGCGTGGAAGTGATATTAGGGGGTCAGCATCAGCTACCTAAGGAGGGGCTAGGGCCTGTCCTGAATCATATCTAATTGGGGTATTTTAATTATGTAGGCACATAAAATATGAAAGTTTACCTAATTTATGTGTCACTAGCGGCGCCTCGCGGTTTCACCCGCGTAGTTCCCGTTCCCGTAGGAATATGGGGATAAAATTATGCTAAAAATCTTCCCACTAAATCACTCTATCTATTAAAATAAACCGCATCAAAATCCGTTGCGTAGTTTCAAAGATCTAAGCATACATAGGGACATCAGGACAGAGAAAGCGACTTCGTTTTATACTACATTATGTATTGATAACGAATAATATAGGCGTGTTTATTGTTTAATTTTAATCTCGACTGCCTGGCCTACATATTGATTAAAGTTATTTTATTACATCGATATTTAGCGTTAGCCCAAAATAACTATTCTACGCGCACGAAGTCGCGGGGCAGAAGCTAGTAAATTATAAAGTGGGTAAGGTCAGAGTAGTGTACGATCACAAGCAAAAGGTTAAACAAACTAATCACCGCCAGAACTTGCATGATAACCCATAAATATTATTTTAATTTTCCTTTTAAAATATTGTGTTTTAATAGCCAACTTACGCCACTTGGGGAATATCATTCACATTATGTAATTGGATTTAAATTTTGGTATGTTTCTTGGTAGGGTTTACCCGTTATATTAAGAATAACTATTGAGTAAGGTTAGTAGAACCTCGCCTAGGTGAAATTGCTAACTTAAGTATTCACTAAGATTATATTCACTGTCGGAAAACTAATCACTTACAGGTGCATAATTACTTAGATTATTTCACTTTCAAATTTAATCGATAGAACACTAATTTGTTTTTTTGTTTATTATAAAATCCATGCATTTTTTTCTTTCATTAACAATCGGCTAAAGAATTTAATAAGCCGATTTTTTATTAAGCTACATTTCATGGGGAAATTTTCCTAATATATTTTCGTATAATGGCTAACGCTTTTGTGTAAACTTTTTGTTATTATACGTTTTACAAGATAATAGGGAAACGATGACAATGCTGACTTTTATTTTTTTCATATCTTTTCCGTGCAAAAGTTCAAAAACTAATTAATATTATCACGGTGTTTGTATCAAAAAGTTGAATTTATTTTTAATCTCGAGAGTCCAGTTCCTTCTCGGGTAAAAAAACTCATATTTGCTTTATCCAAACATGATTTCAGTTTGAGATTACCAACACGCCAAGCGCGATTATTAGTGCTGTTCCTCGTTACTTGTATTACATTAGTGAGAGGGGCCCTAGGGATATAAGGTCTCTCCTATTCTGCAACCTATGTGGGCCTATGTGGGTATATGCAGTAGAATCTTATCGATGGAATTAGGAGCGATACTTTTAACATCACGACAATCTTAATAGGCGTACTATAATTTGAATTTGACAGTTACATAGACAGTAGATTAGAACAGTTGACAAATCATTGAGAATCAAATTCAATTGCATCCATTGAATGGCTAGTTATTGAGCCGTCAACCGGACTGGTCCGCATCGGATATATCTAGCTCAATGACCCTCTGATTAACTATCCAATGTTCTATTGTTGACCATCTAATGATAATCGTAGTTTAATCTTACTATTGTATGCTGATTGATCTTCAAGAAAACGCAGTTATTGTTTCTTTACTTACCTTTCTTATTAAAGCTAGGAAATGCTTGTTTTATTGTCTCTACTGCTAAATACTGGGGCAATTTAACAGCAAATTCAAAAGAACCTAATAATAAACCTAATAAAAATATGTGGATAAGCCACAAAAAAATGGAGAATATGAAAAAACATTTGAATTCAACAGATAATGCAAAATTATAACTAGTTCAATTATAAGTAAATAAGTTACGTAATAGAGGCCTCTCTAAACCAGAAATAGAATGTAAACTTTCTTACAGGATGGATACAACGAGTATTACGCGGCTATATAAATAAGGGCGCAGTTTGTAGAATATAAGTGAAGATCACATAAATAATATTCTCACATTCACGATATTTTATTACAGATCCCATAAAACTGGTTACTAAATGCTGTTCCATTATTAAATACGAATTTTCACTAACACATTTTCGTACTTTTTATCGCTTTTCCTCCTTTATTCCGTAATAAATATTCAGCCTTAAATCGCGCATCTTTTCCTCTTTCCTTCTGTTTTTTAAACATGACATTTAACTCGAAGTATTTTACACTAGAATCATCAGATCTAGGTTCAGATAATACATTGTCGACGCTTTGTCCCGTCTGTTATTTACAAACGCACAGGAAACGGAAGAGAGATGCGATAACGTCACCACCGTCTCTCAACTACAGACCATTGTTCGAGAACGAGAACTCGCTCGGTAGAAAACTGAAAAGAGTCATGTTTTAAATTTAGAAAAAATATTTTCTTTTCGGCCTGGTACTGTTTAAATATTTGATTTCTGTATGGAAAAAAAGGTTGTCGTTTAGAAAATAATCAGAAGTTAAAAACTAAAAGATATGAACCAACAAAGATTTTTAGTGTAGTGAATTTATGTACTTATTACTTATTTGCGATAAAAATATAATATTATGTAGTTTTACGAATATATTGGTAACAGATAAACATCCATATAATAGGTATACTTACATCAAATCATGGCTTCGCCAAAGTTGAAAAGGAATGTTTCAAGTCCAAAATACAGCTCTATTCTTCTTTTTCTTATTAACATTTTAAATTCAGAATGTTTATCTCAGAGTTGTTTTGAACGTTAGTATTGAATTTACATTTACTTATAATCAAAATAATACAAATGACTAATAACACTCGTGTATAATTTCCTAATTAAATAGTATTAACGCAAACCAAATGCTAGTCCACTGTAGAACATTAATAAAACACGATAACTGAACATGTTAATGAAACAAGTACTTTGTCAATATCGTATATTCAGTTTCAGTTTGCAATACATTAAATAAACTAACATTAATTTTAGTATCACAGTTCAAAACATTATGAATAGGTAATAAAATTCATTCGCTATTATCCTATGCTATGTCATTTACAATGAGCTTATATTATTGATACAAAATGTTTATACAATTGATTTTAATATGTCGAAAATGTAACACAAATGTGGATTATTATTTACATTGGATCAACAGTGCGGTTTCCATATTTATCTCTTCCTTGAATTAATTAAATTAACTGTGAAATTATATTATGTATTCTATAGGGTTCGTTATAGGAAGTAAATTATATCTATAATTAAACAAAACTTCAAAGAAAATAATTGCAAATCATTAACGAATCCTTATCTTTCATCCCACTATATTGTCAAGGAGACTAGACCGTTACAAAGTTAAAATCATTCTCTTATGTACAAGGAATAATGATCTTTACAGTCTTGTAATTAGACCAAAAATGTAATGATATAAATATTTTTTAAGATCGAAAGTAATTGATGTCTTTACGTACCTTCATTTTGAAGTTCTTGCTTTGTAGTGCTGTGGTTATTTTAGTGTTTTTAGACAGTTATTCGAACAATTTTAATAAGTAATACTATGAATGAAGTTAGTTTTTAAGTTTCAAAAATTTGTTTCGAAGATCTATGATTGCTACAACAGAATATCAATTTAAATTTATAATAAACTGACCCTTGTAAGAACAAAATTCAAACAAACAAGAACAGAATTATGAAAAAGTTTGAGATTGCTATTTACAACTTGCTACTTTATTTTGAACTTTGTTTTCAATTACCTAGAGATCATTTTTGATAAAAATTGACAAGAAATAAATATGGATACCGTACAAACTTGTTTTGAACAGATATTATAAGTTATAAGTACAATCTCAATTATTAATGGATTGATATAAAGTTATAATTTACTTCTAAATGACATTTAATTATTTCACTAACTACATATCAGTTCTCGTTATGTTTTCTTCGCAATCTGGCCACTGCTATCTGAAAAAGAATTTATTATTAAAACAAAGAAAGAACTATTCAATATTACAATATTTTAAATGAATTAATAACACTGTTGCAATTGTTAAGAATAATAATTTAATTTTGCTGAGAAAAAAATCATTTTCATATTCAATTCAAATTATACTTCTAGTAATATGCAATCATTCTTGAAGTATTACTACAAATTTATATCATTGCTAGCTGTGCCCTGCGGATTCACCAGATTTTATCTCTTGGAACGAATATTAAGTTTTCCCAACTAAGCTAAGTATGCTCGTATGCTTGGAGTGAGTAACGTATGTTTAGGTAAGGATCGAACTCACAACCGCTTGGTTGTCAGGCTGACGCTTTTACCATTAGACTATTGCCGCTTTAATATTTGTTAATATAGTTTTGTTAGATAGATTTATTACTTTTTGATGTTCTTACTAGACAATGCTGTACACAACCATAATTGGTTTACATATCAGAACCCTTCTTTAAATATGTGTTTTCTGTTTTAATGCTTAATATGTTAAACTGTTATTGTGTCTTTTTTCAATAAATAAAATAAAATAAAAATATCTGTGAACTACATAGATAAAAATAAATATCACGTCATTAAAATTATGGAAGAACTAAAGATGTTATGTTAATCTAATAACAAAAACTGTTCTCTTAAAATGTGAACATAAACTCAAAACATGGTTTCGGTTAGGAACAAAAGACCGACTATTCGACTAACACTCACAAACCAACAATGAAAAGTTTTTCAGCTGTAAACAGTTTTAAATATAAAAATGGAAAAAATATTGAACCGAGAATTAGATTTAGGATTGGATCAAAAAAGATAATTCTAACGGAATGAAAAAAATGTGTTTAAATTTTATCAAACATTTTCATCCCATGCATTTTTTAAAATATCTTTAACTTATAATTAACATTTAAGTTCAGACTTTTGAATTAGAATATGTGTATCGAATAGCTACTATCTTTCTTAAAATATACTAAGTTAAATAGCAGTAATAGACATAAGGATCTTATTGCAAGCTGCTACTTATTTACAAGCTGCAAGTCCTGGAATCAATTCATACATTCATTATTATAACTATGTACGGGACTTAACGTTAAATAATATTTTTTTACCTCTACGTTTCGACCGAGTCGCAATGGTCGTGGTCGCGATAAGACTCTTCTTTGAATAGTTTAAAGCCTAAAGCCTAGTGTTAATTCATACATGTCTAAACAAAATGCCTTGAAATTTATAATGGAAAATAAGCAAGTCTTTTACCAAGCAGTGGAATCTTACTGACCGACACAACCTCTCGGTATTTCTGTAGAATAAAGAATTCTTGCATTATATTTCAAAACTAAACAAAATAAGTTTAAATTCAAAGTGGAAAATAAAATTACGTGCACTATATCGGTCTGTAAAAGGCTTTGGTAGAGGAACAAGCTCCATTGCTAGTGGCACTAAAAGCCATCAAGACCAGCGGTGAGGCGGAGTATACTATTTTGAGATCAATGAAATATATTTTGAATTGAATCATTTGAAATCTTGCTGTGAATGTTGAACTAAATATGGTGCAGGTATTTATTAAAATGAAATTACATTAAATTAAAGAAAGGGATGTTCGTACATACTTATTGAAGTCGAATCCCTCGTTCTTTCATTAATTAAACATAATGTCGTACGTTTCGTTTAATAAAAAAAATGATATTACAAGATTGAAAACTGAGTAGTTTGGTAAATAGATTCGAAAGGTAGTTCGATTCTAGCGTAAGACAAATGTATAACTATGTCCTGTTTCCATATCTGTATGTAAGTTTTGCGGAGTTTCCACTTTTTTTTTCCAATTTTGTAAAAGAAGCTCTATAAAATAGTAAAAATCTTTTTAAATTTCGGTTGAAGTTAGATATTACTTTATTTAGAATGAAAAACTTCCTTTTTTGGTGTTATTCTATTCGAAATTTATTTATTTATTTATTTATTTCGGTAAACCAACAGCGTTTATGTATACAAATTAAATCAATACACATAGTAATTCAATAAGGCCAAAACAGGTTTACACAATTATTTTTTACATTTAAAGTACTTACAGGATTAGTGCAATTTTATGAAATTAATACAACAAACAAACTGGTGAAAAACAAAAGAAAGATACAATAGATCGTTTGTGTGTGTGTGTGTGCTCGTGTGTGTGCGTGTATGTGTGTGTGTGTGTGCGCGTGTGTGTGTGTAGGTGTTTAAATAATTCATAAATAAAATAAAAAAACATAATATAATAATTAGTAACCAATAAATAAACTTATATTTATATACGTATGTATAGGTGTCTTAATGGAAACAGAAATGTGCTTATATTTGTACCTATATTTAAAGTAAACAATACCATTGTTGCTTTATAAAATCAAAAAGCAAAAACAACTGATTTAATAAGAATATTTATACAAACTAACTATATAAAAATAAATAGGAAAGCGTTTTCGAACATAAAAACTACGAAACGTACTTTAATGCCCAACATAATTATAATCGCGAAAGAAAATGCATTTTCCTACTTTTGGAATAGAGCCAACATTTGTATACATTGGGTGCTAAACTTCAGTGCATTGTCTAGCTTAGTTTGCTGTGAACATGACCTACATATATAATACATATAAAGCAACTTGCTCTTGTTTATACATACAAAGTATCTTTTTAAAATGTTTAGTTCTAAGATTGAATTTAAGTAATAAGCGATAAGATATATCCAAGATTTGAAATTAGATAAGTTTTTTAAAACATTTGTTGTTATAGCGGGAATATAAATTTTCTAGCTATCACCGTTCTTGAGATACAGCCTGGTGATAGACGGACGGAGAGACAGCGAAGTCTAAGTAATAGGGTCCCGTTTTTACCCTTTGGATACGGAACCTTAAAAATAATATAACTTTATCACTACTCTATATAAGTTATCCAATTGTTTAGCAATGAGTGTGAGCTGAGAAGTTTATATTTTATTTTATCTAGTTTTAGTGCATTGCCGTAATTAAACTAAATAAATAACTAGCTTGCGTATAGCATTCAAACTTTTACTATCATTTAAATTTTCAGTTTCCAAGTTGTAAAGAAAAGTTCTGCTTTTCTCGTGTCTGTGGAGTAATAAAAACTGTGTCTGTGGTCTCTTGGGAATTAACCAGCTTGGTTTACACTATTTGGAGCGATAAATATGCAATTTTTATACCTGGATGCAGTTTTAGTACTGCATTCGTTTTTTAATGTTTTTCTCTTGTAATTTGTTTTATGATTTAGTTTTTGGATTTTATTAACTTTTATTACTGACGGAGTGGACTTCTTGAATCATTCGGTAGATTATTTCGACTGATACTTTGAGTTTCAAGTTAAAATATTTCTTGCTTTCACGAAAATTCAGTTAAATTTGTCATAAATTGATTTATTTATGCGGTCAATACACATTCAAATAAAGCTTTACTTTAACGAATTTTTGTCACCGTTTTAAATTTTATTTCATTCAAAAACTCATTAAAGTAGTTTTAATTCAATATTTCTCAAAATTTTATAACAATAAAACTAATAAAGCGCGTTATTATAAAATTCTTTTGTTCTGCTCCAACCAATTACGTTATAAACGTGGACAAATACAAGAGCCAACACAAATCACGGAAAGCACCTACAAACATAATTTATTATTGTAGTTCTCCGTTTGTTTTCCGGCTATTTCAGATATTTTTGATAAAATAAATGCAATTTCACACATTTAAAAATGATATTTTATCTTTATGAGCGGCCATTATTGTTTGGTTGGTTATAAAAATAAGATCACTTAACGGATTTTATTTTGTTCAATTTTAAATTTAATACAGTCATATTTTGCTCTGAGCACTATTTATTCGCAGAACTTAATAAATAAGTCAATTGATCAATTTCTATTTTTATAAAATATTACTGCTCTATAACTGTCTATTAATTAATCAATAGTTGTCTACCAGAAACGTTAAACAAAAACTATATTATCGGCAACAGCCTTGCAATCGAGATATCGTGATTTCAGTCTCCATTGCACTATTGATGTGATAAACATACCTAGCTTAGTTGGAGAGATTTACAAGACTATTAGCAATCTCCAACTCACATTGCTGACAAGCTTAAAAATAATTATTCTAAATTATTCTAGAAAATCAAAGAAGTAATCTTCAACTATCTCACCTCGGATACATAGCATGTAGATCGGGATGTACCGGCACATGTGTAGGATGGTGCGCATGAGGTGACATGGCGGCTGCAGCATTGATCGCTCGGATCCTCGCTCGGAGTCGCTCATACTGCTCAGGTTGGTACTGAGCAGCTATCGATACTGACGTTCCTGAATACTGCTTTATAAGGAAATGGTGTGTGGTAAGAATTTGGAAACAAAAAAATAATTGTTTTTTTTATTTTTGTATTGCAATCCTAACCTTAAAAATTTTGATGTCGTACTTGGGACTTCATACAATAAAAACTTTGTCTACATTACTATAAAAACTTTTTGGAAAATTTACAAAAAAAAAAACGTTTTCGATATCAAAATAATTAAAACGTGAGGTTTTTTTTCGTTACGGAATTTCTGGATTCGGTCCCCGCGCTCAAGGCCCTCGATAGAAGCTGTGCAATAGCTTAAAAAATTGGTTGTATTGTTAACTATGTTTACGGTTTCCTTGGAATTTTCGGGATAAAAAGTATACTGTGCAGTAAACTATATGCCTGCCAATTTTCACCGAAATACGTAAAAACGTAAGTAGTAAGAAACATACTGACATACGTACATACAAATTGCCTTGATGAAAGTGTGATTACCAGGGTATATTTTAAAATACATCGGTTTTATACAATCTGAGACCTGCAATTTCACCTGCCTATATTTCACTATTGTTTTTGTTTTAGTAACAAGTACTGTTTTAATATTGGTTACTAACTTAAATCAATCAGTAAGATACCTTCAAAGCAGCCGCAGCCTGTTCATGAGTGGCTCTAGTGAGATCTCTTCCATCGACACTCAATATCCTATCCCCTCTGTGTAACATTCCATACGCTGCTCCCCCAACGGAAACTCCTGATACAAAGACTCCACAAGCATCGTCTTCTACTCCTGGCTGGGCTTCCACTTCACCGCCAAGTCCACCGACGATGTCCATTCCTAGTCGTGAACCAGACCGGACTAAGCGGACCATTCGGACACATCTGGAAAGATTTGATCTTTTAGACAATTGATTATAGCTAAGAGCTTTGTGAGGACTTGCAAGATTTGTAAACAAGGTCTTTTGCCCACGGCATATGGCACTTTTTAACCATAATATTATCATAACGTAACTTAACACATCATCAATCACTTTCGCAGCAACCGACCTCTAAACTATGTAGGTTAGGTTTACAATCGGTGTTTAAGGTTTCAGAAACTACGAACACGGACCGAAGTTAACATTTAATCACACATTTTTGTTCATACGAGAATCATCACTTTGATAGTGACCACTCTGCCAATTAGGTCATCAACCACATTTAAAAATAAAATATTTAATTATCACCTACAAAAATGTTGGTCTATGAGTCTCCTCCTACAGGCATTCGGATAGATAGGGGATTACGTTTGTACGAAACATCACCGCGTTTTCTCTAGAACTTAAGAAAATTGTTTAGAATATGCCTCTACCCGTATACTCAAAGGCAGTTGTTTTAATAACCATTAAATACAATACAAATTGCGCTCCTTCTACCCGGTGTGATTTAAGCTTCATTTGGGCATTTCCTACCCTATTTTTCTAAGCCGCCCCAGTATTGAAAATATATTCAAATCAGTTTTTGCGAGTGTAACCTACGGCAGTTGATTGTCATATAAATATAGACAATATAGGTACTATTTGTTGATTCAGGAAACCATAACCTTTTTGAAATATGTAGGAACGTTACTATCGATTTGGAGTCTGAATGTATATAAATGTGAGCGTAGTTTCTGATACTCAAGAATTTATATATAGCTAATAGAATCTTGGTATGCATTTGGTTAAAGTCTGCTTGAAAAAGTAAATTGGCCTCGCTTTATCAATTTAATGATGAAACAAAAATTGAAATCAAAGAAATTAATTTCTGCAAGAAGTTTAAACAAAAAAAAGTATTTACCTAATGCAAAAAGCCCTCAGAAAGGCGTCAATCTTGCTAAGGGCGTAGTTAACAAAATAGGGTAATTAACCGATGTTTAAAAGGCCACTTCAGTATAATCATTCATGTATTAAGCTGTTTGGTACCTCTGTCCGCAATCGTGTTGTTACAAAACCAACAGACCATACCAAAACTCCTCCTAATTACCGTTCCTGAGACGATACAACGCAAACAGTCAGTTCAGGCCCTCGACAAATATTTGTCCAGAGTATACAAAATTATTTGTCTCTTCCAAGGAATAAACCTCGACTAACGTACTTGAAAAGGGTTGGGTCACTAAAGTTATTATAATTAACAACACATTTTACTGGCCGCAGAACGAAAGTTTATATCTTGTAAGGTTTTCTTTGAACATCTATTGTAAATAATGGATGTATTTTTATATAACCTGGCTTGTTGTAGATGGTTTGTACGACATTTAACTTAATGCGCCAAACGCTTTTGGGTCTAGCAAGGAAAGTGGTGTTTGTTTTTTCTTTGGATTCTCTTTACTTTAATTTTTAACCCCCGACGCAAAAAGAGGGGTGTTATAAGTTTGACGTGGCTGTGTGTGTGTGTGTGTGTATCTGTCTGTCTGTGGCATCATATCTCCCGAACGGACGAACCGATTTTTTTTTTTTTGTATTAAACTTGGGGACTTACGTGCGAGTGTTCTTAGACATGTTTGATGAAAATCTTTTTGTTTGAGGTTGACCCGTTTAAAAGTTATAAGGGTTTGAAAGTAATTGGGTTCGGGGATTTTTAAATTTTTAATTTAATGT
The DNA here is from genome assembly GCA_958496195.1 of Timandra comae. Lineage (NCBI taxonomy): Eukaryota > Metazoa > Arthropoda > Insecta > Lepidoptera > Geometridae > Timandra > Timandra comae. The sequence continues at coordinate 4,521,002 of OY292360.1, forward strand.
TTTTTCTTTACTTGAATCTGTGCTAAAAGCGTTTTTGGATCTAAGTAATAGAGTGCTTCTAGATTTGGCAAGGGCTGTAATTATCTTAAAAGCGCATTATATTCGTACACATAGAGCGTTAACAGGTCTGGTGGGATTTCTTTATATTTTTCCAATTAGTTTAAAAACCTAGGAGCACTTGGGAAGGCTTGAAAATGAGTATGCTGTGCATTTTATTTGCCTTGCCCTCAATTTTGTCTAATATTTTTGTGTCCTATGTAATCTAATAGGTAAAAAATAATACGTTATTTGGTTAAGAATGTTATATTAATAAACAAAAATAATAGTGTTAAGCTCCGAACATATTCGAATTTAAATTTTACTTTAAAAACTACAGAAAATTAAATTCGGTAAACATTTTAATCCTCAATATTGAAATTAACATTCAAAAAGCTTTTAAACGTTAAGTACTCTTCATGAAGATTGATAAAACAAAAGACCAAAATTATAGTGTTTAAATTTCGAACATACTTATTCGAATTTCAAATTTAACTTTAAACTAGACATCACATTAAAAAAAACTTATGACAAAAGAACCAAAACTTCTAATTTCAAACATATTCCAATTTCAAATAAAAATAAAACACCAGCAAAACATTATATATTCTAGTCCAAATTCATTTACCAAGAAGTTTTTATACGATAAAGAGTCGAGATAAAAGACAAGTTTGACTAAACAAACTAATTGGATACTAGGAAATGAATCCCAAGGGTTAATCAAATATTTACTTTCTTTGTGGACGAAAGGAAGACGGAACTAGTAAATAATAAAATAGATATCTTTGGGAAAAACGAAAGGCTGAAGAAGAATGAGAGTTTTAAAACAGTATCGGAAATAGCCCGAAGGGTATCGAATGCTGAGCCAGTAACCACAGATAAAGGAATACCATGATTGAATCCTACTTTAACGAACAAATGATTTCAAAGAATATCGTTTAGTCCGTTTTTTAAAGAAGGTAGGATATTTCCACGATATTTATTTTTTGGAGTGAACTTAAAAGATGTAACGTTTTCTTTAATTATCAATACTATTAAGATTACACAGGGTGGCAACGACCATAAGTATATCGAATGAAGTGCTAGTTCAGTGCTATAAGTTATTACAAAAACGTAGAGATCAAACTAGCAGTTTCAAACGCGTTCTTTGGCAGGATGCTTACGTCATACACAAATGTGGAAAATCTCAGCACAATCCATTTAGTGGTTTGAGTTGTGTTGAGAGATCAGTCAGTTAGTAGAGGTTGCCTTTAATTTGAACAGATAAAACAAATAACGAACCTAACTTGATATGCTAATTTACTAAATACATAATCCCAAGTTTGCACAGAAGTTTATACTATAAGTAAATACTAGTGATAGGCATTTAGCAAACTAGGTTATCGACAGTTATAGATTAGGTAGGTAATGTGTACATGCAATGTCTAAGTACGGGCTAAAGTTTCCAAATTATTAATAAAGTTTATGATATGAACTTGGACCAACTTAGTTTCAATTTAATTTAAGTTCTATTAAATTAACATAAAGTACAACTTTCTATAAACGTGTTAGGTTAGGTTAGGCCATTTACTTAATTATTTATTTATTTTAGGAACATCAACAACATGTATATTGAGCATTGATAGGTTACAGAGGATATAGTAGAGAAAGTTCTGATACACATGTAGATTATAGATTATTACTATACTTATATAAATTTCACCCGCGTAGTTCCCGTTCCCGTAGGAATATGGGGATAAAAGCGTATCAAAATCCGTTGCGTAGTTTTAAAGATCTAAGCATACATAGGGACATAGGGACAGAGAAAGCGACTTTGTTTTATACTATGTAGTGATAACAGTATTATTTCTTATCATTATTTTTAGCGTGTAAATTGGTTTATAAGCTGTATTTAAACTACTTATTTAAAACTTTGCACTTACTCAATAGTACCTACATCCCGAGATAAACATTGTTAAGGTACTAAATACACCTATTCCGTTCCATTCTGCTTTGGAGCCATAATAACGATTAACGGTCTTATAAGGAGTGGAGACGCGTCTGTTTAGCTTTTATAACATTTTTTTATTACAACTAGAGTCTATGGACAAGCCCTGAATTGAGCTAAATAAATGAAGTAACTCCCTTATCCAGCAAAACAATCGAACGAAAAAGATCCTATATACACCCCTATTTTGAATTTGAGATACTTAATCACACAGCTAATGTAAACGACGGGTGACAGACAATATAATAGTGAAGTTAGTTTTTATTTTTTGCTTTTATTTAAAAAGTTATGATAAGTCAAAGTTTTTCAAAATCAAATCAAATCAAATCAAATCAAATTTATTTATATAACTTTTTGTTACAATAATAATACATTTGACGCAATTATCGAGACATTACCTCCTGTGCTAGTTAGAAACTGTGTTACGGTAAGGTAAGGCCTCTCAAATTACGCGCACACATAAAATATCATAACAAACACATAAATACTTATATATAATAATTTACATATATACCTTATTGACTAACATACATATTAAATTATACAACTACAGTTTAGGGACTTTTCTTCAGGAACGCTTCCCTATAACGTCGATATACGACTCCTGTAGGCCAAAAGTCGGCATTGAGGAACATGTCCCTATACATCGCAGGTACTTGAAGCACATACGATTTAAAGGACGTGTCCCTCGCCGACTCGAGGCGCCTCAGGTTGAGCCGTATATGTTCCTTGGTCCAGAAACAGACCCTCTGCTTGACATACCGCAGGACCTCTTCACCTTTTGTGTCGGGGTCTAGCCGCGATATGTAAATTGAAATGGACGGCTCCACAACACGGAGGGTGCTCTCTGTTGCTGCGGCGTCGGCGGTACCACGACGATTGCGGGACGGCTTAGGTCGACGTTTCTTCTCCACCAGGGTGAAGCCATCCACGTCGACTTTCCTCGCTCCATCGCCGGGTTTCTTCGGGGCCGCCACATTCTTATTATGTATTTGTAGCTGGCGCGAGACTTGCGCGTAGCTCTTCTGCTTGGAGACACGTGTAGCAGAAGAGGGCGCAGCTGGCACGGGTGTCGGTGCACACGCCGCGGCGATCGAGGTCATCGGAGCCGGGCGTTCATTCACCTGTGCATCGTTGTTGTTGTTCGTCGCGAATGCAAAAATGCTGACGGGCGAAGTTTGCACATTCCTCGCACCGCGTCGCACATCCCGCCGAATTATTATATATTTATTGATACTCTACACCGAACAACAGGCGAACGCTGCGATGAACAGCTGAGCGAAGTCATCGACCCGAGCCGTCATAGTGATTGTCACAGAATACTTTATAGCTAGTATGCCGTCCGGTAAAACGACATTTATTTGGTATTTTTTAAAGATAAGTGATCGACTATCATTTTTGATATTTTTATTGGATATATGGATTCAGTTACTGCTACAGATATTCTGATTTGAATAAGTCCCGTAATTTCAAAATAGGGGTGTATATCGTTAGAGTACAGTCAAAAGGTCTCTATTTATTAATAATGATATTTAAATATAGTATTCTAAGAAAATATCAATACCTTGGTATTTCAGCTGGTTCTTCTTCTAGCAGTTCATGAAGAGTTGAACACGATGTCGCTTGAGTTTTGGCTAAATAAAAACAAAAATAATGTTCGATAAACAACCACATTTATGACCATTAATGTTGGCTTTAAGCGGGAATTGAACTTATGGTACTTTACTCAAGTTCGACTGGTGTTGCCCTGTTCTGTGGCCTCGGTAGTATGGCAATACTTTTGTAAAAATATCAAGATAGAGACATTCAGGCGGGAGCGTCGTGATGACATCAATACATCGATATATTGAGTTACTAATAAATCAAACCCACAAACTACACCACTTAGGGCCTATTTCACCATCTTCAAGTAAAGTTTCGAGTACCTACTCACAAGTTTTGTCTTTGTCACTTGATATAAAGTAAGGAAGAGACAAAACTAACTTAACTTGGTGAGTACCTTTACTTGAAGGTCGTGAAATAGGCCCTTGGTCAAATAAATGCTCTTTTATTTTATGTTTTAATTATTTAAAACCAACAATTTTATAATAATTAGTTACTAAATGGTATCGTTAAATATTTTTTTCACCAAATTACCAACATTCAGTGTAAATGCAGGGAAACGAATTAATGAATTTACTAATTAATTGAATATAAGGGTATGCTTACTCGAGTAAAGCGGAGCGGTTTTAGCCACGGGCGGGAACGACGCAGCCGGCAAAACTACTAACGTCACTTGTTCACCAGTATTTCTTAACGCTGACACCGCTTGAGCATGTGTTGCTCCTACGAGCGATGTTTCTATACCCTGTAGAAATTAAAGTAATTTAATAATTGGTATTCAAGAAACTTACAAGACAATTTCAGGCTAGATTGTCTTAAAATTTCTCCCTGTTACTTTGTGGTCAAAGCAGAGTAACATATCGGAATAATCGAAAAACTTACATCTTCATCTCTAACAGCCAAAATTTTATCTCCTAATCTCAGTCTGCCGTCGTGATGTGCTGCACCACCGACAGCTATATGCGATACAAAAACTCCTCCCGCGCCAGCGTTGTCCGATCCGCCCGCTATTCCAAGGCCGAGTCCGCGAACGCCTCTCCACAAAGTCACTACCCTAGGACGCCGAGCCCGACGCACTCTCTGTATCAACAAGGATAAAATAAATTAAAAATTAAAATAAACTGCCGCATGAAACTCTAAGGAAAATGAGGGAATCTGGATTGAGAGATTAACCGAGTACTTAGCGATTGAAGTTGTTCAACAACTCTCATACATTTGATACGGAATTCACTTAATTTTTACGCAACACTCGCTTTAACTCGGATCAAATTATTGTGTTTTATTAAGTGGTGAAACGGAATAAATTCTTTATAACTTCAATTGGTTTAACGTTGCTTTTGAAGTTAATTTAATAAAAAGAAAACGTGCAATCGTAAATTTTATCTACCATGCCTCTGCGAGTTAATGTAGTGATTCAAGACAGAAATATTTATAGTAGTTTTGCCATCCTGCATTGCATTTACTACCGAGAAAGAAAATATTAGTTTCTTTAACTGATGCTGGCTTAGTTTTTAAAACCTGCATCGAGACTTTTTAGCCTTTTTCGTTATTCTTTATAGTTTTATGGTCTACCAATCCCACTTGAAAAAATCACCCTATACTTATACTTATTTCATATTATCCAATAATCAGTACAAAAGTTACAAAACAATGATATTACTTTCAAATTAAATGATAACAACCAAAATATAATAGTTTGACTATCTTTCATAAATCATTTTCCATATAAGATAACAGCTTAGAATAACATACGTTGTTATCTCTGATGCAATTCTATCTCTTTATAGACACTTGAAACTGTAAAACGGTATCAGAATGCGCTCGCAGTGCGTTGAACAACCAGGTTAGTACTCTTGGTTAGCTCTGTTCTAACAATTTAATGACGTGTGAGAACACTGATTACTGCAATGAAACTTGGGTGTGTTTTGTTGTTTCAATCTTGGGTTATGTTAGATTAATGCTATTCCATAATGGCTGCTGTGTGAATTGTTTTGGCAGAATATTTTTGGCTCTGTTATTAAGTTTTTAATGCATTGTTACAAGTATTTTTGAAATTTCGTTAGTATTATAATCAGGATATACGATTTAGAGGCATGTACAAGCAAAATACTTCTTGATACTCTACCTACATTCACCTCCATACACTTATGCCTGTATACTTATGTTAATTTTACACTTAAAACAAACAGTTGAAATCACAAAATTAAACATTACAACATCTCTCTATTCATAATTGAAAACCAAAACAAAATACCAACCAAAATCTCAACTGAGAACACTTTACATTTAAAACAAAAGCTAATAAGGAGTGAGTGCGATGCAATCTTAAAATTAAATTAGCTCTACAATGAAGGTTGTACAGCACTTGAAAGAGTCAATTAAGTTAGTACAAAAGAGTACTTACTAATCTAACGAGGTTGCCGGCTTGCTGTAGTGCATCGACGGCCACGGAGTGAGGCGCGCCTTCAACGGTAATGTCATTCACCTGGAATTTGTATGTGGGTTTATATATTTGTAGATACAGTCGGGAGTCAGATAAAAGTCCCCTTAGTAATGCTCACTTTTATTACCTACTAGCGACCGGCCCTGGCTTCGCTCGGGTCCAATTTTCCTGTTTTTTTACATAAGAACCTTCTCTTGACAATAACAAACATAACATAATTTGAGTTTGAGTTTTGAGTTTGAACAAGAAAGATTGAACGAAATTGGTCCAGGCGTTGTTGTGTTATGCGCTTACCAACACATTTTGCGATTCATTTTTATATTATAGAAGATTGATGAAGGGACATTTTATCTGACACTGACAGTACAAATATAACATTATTTAAAGATAGTTCTTAATTCCGTGATTTAAATACAAGTTCTACTATCTTTATATTTGCATTAAAATAAAATTACTTTGAATGCCCGTCCAAGTTCGTCCGTTATTAGCTGATGATTTATTGTAGGAGAAAAATAGAATGAACTCATTGCAAGTTGCAATAGTAAAATGCACACGTTTCACAAAGAGTTGGTCATTAAACCTAAAGAATCGCAGAAAAATAATCGGTACGATTTTATCGGCTCTACAAATACTCGTAGTTTGACGTGGGCAAGCAGCCTTTAACAGATTTTTGTCAAAATTTTAATTTTTGTATTTCTAACGTTTTCTAACGTTCGGATATCGAACAAAATCTGTGGTTACAAAATTTTTGGTGTAAAACGGGTAAGTTTACGAAGTAAAATAAAAGGTTTCAGATCTACCGTTAATAGTTAGTTTAAGTTTTTTTATATGATAGGGAAGACGGAGGAAACTTTTTGTAAAAAAATGTATTTTGCGTCCTACGCCAAAAGATGCGGGTTCAATTTTTTATATGTAACTAGCGGCGCCCCTCGGTTTCACCCGCGTAGTTCCCGATCCCGTGGGAATTTCGGGATAAAACATAGCCTATGCTCTTTCCCGGATCATAAGCTACCCCTGTTCCAGATTACAAGTCAATCGGTTCAGTAGTTTAGCTGTGAAAAGGTAACAGACAGACAGACAGAGTTACTTTCGCATTTATAATATTAGTTAGGATATAAACACACATTGATTTATTTGAAATTAAGTCGATAATACACTCGTATATAGATAATAAAAAATAAATTTAAGCTTCGTAGCATACAAATGAAAACTTAATTTGGTTTCGAAGCTTAAAACGTCAACAATTCAAAACCAATATCCGTGCAACCATTTTTCTCTCTCGTATAGTAGTTTCCAGAGAAATAAACGAGTAAACTTCGTTCTTTTCGTACGAAATACAAATTATATTTTCCCGGTTTTAAAAAAAATAAGTTAATTAAGTTTATAATTAAATTTTCTTGTAAAATAATACTTAACATTGAATTAACAAGTACGTCTGTTGCATTCGTAATATTATAATTTGCAATAACTTCAAGTAAAATAGGGATTTACAGAAAGTAAATCTTTTATTGGATTTATCGATACAATGGTAATTTGAATTCACCATTTGTTTTATATATATACTAGCTGCGCCCCGCGGTTTCACACGCGTAGTTCCCGTTCCCGTTCCCGTAGGAATTTCGGGATGAAAAATAGATGTTGGCCGATTCTCAGACCTACTGAATATGCTCACAAAATTTCATGAGAATCGGTCAAGCCGTTTCGGAGGAGTATGGCAACGAAAACTGTGACACGAGAATTTTATATATTAGATTTCTTTATAATTTTTTAATGTACTGTGTAAAAATTATAACTGTTTTATATTTATCGGATTCACTTTCATTACATGTTAATATAACTACTAACTAACTCATAGTTGTAAAACATAGCTTTAGTACCTTATAATTGTATGTTTCACGTTACAACTACGTTTCACAGCTGTACTAGTTACCCTTACTACAAAACACCTACGGGAGACAGACTCTACGCGGAGCGGATCTTGTACGGAACAATCTGCGACGCTGTGAAATTATGTTCTAGCACCTCATGTACATACAATGTCTTTGCCTCCGAGGGCTCGCACTGGCGACCTGGACTTGCTTTCCATACAACTAAAACCTTACATTCGAAAGATTTTACTCTCCTGCTTGTATAACGGGTCAAACAAGATGGTCTTTTGAGAGTTATTAATATCCCGCAAGCTGAATTGAATTCATATATGATGGTATTACTAGTTTTGAAGTCATACCGAATGTAAATATTAAGTGATTGTTTTTGTTTAATGTTTACCTAATCTAGTTAATCTTCTCACAATAAAACGTAAAAATAAACACCTAAAAAAACAATGTAAAACGAAGAAGCCCTCCCAAATTAACCTGTCAAATTCAATATTCAAACTCAAAGTGAAATTTCATTAAAATAACGTGAAGTTTATGAATAATGTCGTTTAAGTAACTCCGGAAATATTTTAACAGTGTGGCAAAAAAGTTGGATTGTGTTATTTTTCTAAGGCATCATGGAAGCACCCTTTATTTTTCTTTTGAACTCGTAACCTTCCATAAGAACATCCATGAAATTGGATCAGGCAACGCATTATTTATAGCCACTTTGTCATTCTATGTGCCTAACTAATGCGTGTTATGTTTATTTGCGATAACTTGTATGTGTTCACTTCTTATTTATTTGTTTTCATTTGTTTACGTTTATTGCCTATTTGCTCGCGTATTTTACGGTAAAATATTTCCCTATTGCAATCGTTTAGGGATCAATGAGTAACAATATCTTGTTTTTCTATTTTGAATATTGGATGGGCTTGTTGTATATAATATTGGACTTTATGATTCTTTTAACGATTTAATACATTTGAGCAAATTTGTTTTATTGTATAACTTTTTATCGTGGATCATTTCAATGAGAATAAATTGTAGATAATTGAATTAGCTTACTGTTTTATAAATATTTCTTAAAGTAAATTACTCCAAACTCCGTTTAGTACTAGCATCTAGGGTTTTAGAAACTAAGCTCCAAATATTACCTTACACGGGAAACGAACCAGCTACTCACTGCTTAGCATTCCGGCACACATTTTGCTAATTTTGTTCGTCAAGTTATAGTGTGTTGCAGGAAGTCCATATCAAATAAATATTAAATTAAAATACCCAACCTCAAAACTCAATTATAACGGAACAGCTTACTTGCAATAAAATATCTCCTATTTGCAGTCTGCCGTCCTTCTTGGCGGCTCCGTTGGGAGCTATCCTGGTAATGCTGACGTCACCGCCGGCCTCCCCCCCTGCTATGCTGAGGCCGAGACCACTGCCCCCCCTTTCCAGGGTTACGTCACTCGTCTCCCAGACAGATTCACTGTCTGATTCTGACGGGCACTGTGGAAATGTACACGACGTGAATAAATTGTTTGAAGGTAATGTTGTTTTGCCCTATTTGTTTTTAGTTCCATTGGGACTGGGTTGTACTGCAAGAATGAGTTGGATGAAAATGCATTTTATGTTTGAAAAAAAAGTAAATAAATTAGGTGCAGGATGAAGGATATGATATTTAGGGCCTATTTCACGATCTTGAAGCAAAGTTCCGAGTAGCCACAAGTTTTGTCTTCACTTTGTCGTCACTTGATAAAAAGTAAGAAAGAGACAAAACGTGATCGTGAAATAGGCCCCTAGTATAGTTAACTGCGTTGAATGATACTATATTGAAGTCGACCAACCCGAAGTGGACCATCCGTGGTTGACCTATCCTTATGGTGGGGAGATGGACATAATGTAAATATATGAGCTAATGATGATGACTGATACTATAATATCATAAATATGTTTTTTTTTGTAACAGATAAGCTCCAAAACTAAATTTCCGTTATATTGGTATTATAACCAATTTAACTGAAATTTAGTACAGGAAAAAAACATAGCAACTTTTATCATAAAATAAGTTTTCAGCAAGCGTAGCGTAGTATAACAACGCTTGCTAGTGTCATGACTCATGTCATGAGTGAAAGATGGGAGAGGGATTCCTAGTAGGATATACTAAATATAGTTTATGTGTATTTACTACATTACTTACTTCTTAACTACATGACATGATGATAATGAATGATTTTCGATGAAGCCTTTAAACTATAAATCATTCATTATCATTATTTTAAATGAACATAATTTTGTTATAAGGTCAATAAATTAACATAGAGGCTTACACAAGCTTGTAAAGTCCTTCATACTTTTTTTTATTTAGAACATAATAATTAAACTCCTATTTATTTTGTTATGTAACAAATATACCCATTTATGCTAATAAAGATGTTTTGTTCATATATTTGTCCTAAATAATTACATTTCCATGATTTATCCAAACAATGGAAGGTTCCGTCGGAAAGTTAACAAAAACAAAACGAATCGGATCACAATATTTACATTTCTAATTTTTAAACAAACTCCTGAACCCAATGCTATCCCTTTTTCATTCGGCCATGTGTTAAAACATATTTATTGTATTAATTGACGTAACAACGATCATTGTTAGGGTTGTTAGGATCTCTTCCCAAATTATTCGTACGCAAAAACAAGTTTAGAACAAAAAAATTAAACGATGAACAACAGCTATTACTCTCTAACTTAGTAACGTAAATTAAAGAGAACGGTTTTATGGGTAAAAAGGTAAATGTTGCGATAATTCAAACTTTTCGTGTTCAAATATTTTGTTTACCTAATTTCGTAACGCGGTTTCTGAATACATTCAGTTGTTTTGATACTTTGGTTAGAAACTGTAGCAATTAATGGCGTGCTAAGAAATTTTATTGTTAATTGAAACTCTTTATTGTTGTCATGATGTGGATCAGATGCAATTAAGTACGAGAATGTTTAATAAACTCGTCCCAGCCCTCATATTTTTTTATAGAAACATCTTATATGTGTTTGATCTTAACATTAGTTTTGTCATAGCTTAGTTTATACTTTCTCCTTAGAATCGTGTCAAATGAAAACAAAAGTGGATTAAACAAAAAACCTCCTAAAATGATACACAAAAAAAGATGCAGTCGACATAAATAAGTACTTACACAATGTGTTTTACTCAAAGCGACATTAGAAACTACTTTGTTATCCTTAGCTGGATGCAGGAGCGTAGCGTAGTGCGGTTGTGAACATAAATTACCATGATATTACGGCCACTGTAGTGCACGCTGATGTAACAATTTAAGCTTATCGAACTTGAACTAGCCATTAGAGCGATTGGAAATTTGGGTATTAAATTAGCTGTGATGATTGAAAAGGAATTTTGAGGGTATTTTTTAACTAAGAAGTACGTGAAGAAAAGAAATTAGACAGTAAAATGTTATTAGAACTATAGTCTAAAAGTTAAATAACAAGATTGTAATTATTAGTTACCTGTAATTAATTACACACAAAAATACTTTTAATTTTTTTTCATAGAACCTAGTCCTGTTTTAGAAAATTCCTTTCAATTTTTCAAAACAGATTATTATATGAAAAAGTGAAATTTTAATAACACTAACAAAAAAATACTCAATTTTTCAAATTTCTTCAAAGAACTGATATTTTAAAATGTCTATACGTAAAACTTTGAACAATTTGAAACGAATTTGTGAGAATTGCGATGGTGAAAATTTACCTAAGTGTTCCGTTTTCTACCAAATGCTGACCTAGCTTTCGTGGAACAAGAGTCATTCCATTAGAATATTACAATCGTTACGTATCTATTCCGGAGGATTCTTCCAAAATACTCTGACTTTGTTCTTTGACTGCCTTATTTTCCTAACCACAATTTGTATTGATACTGGAAGTGTCTTGATGTTTTGTCAGCGTAAATACTGATTCTTTAGGAATTCCTGAATAAAAGGTACTTATCTTATTTGTTAGTCTAGACAATTCTTTATGTTCCAAGTCTTTGTCAATTTTTTTTCATCCTATCATCCCATTTGAGTGTTCAAAGTCAAAGTCAAAAATCATTTATTCAGTTAAGGCCTCAATTGCACTTATGAACGTCGAAATTGATTCTACCACCGATTTTAAAATGTTAAAATAAATTTACGACTTTATAATAATAGTATAATTACTTTGTCTAGGGTTAGCACCAAACTACAGTGAACATAAAAATTAGTCCACCTAAAATACTTAATTACACTTGAACCTTGTGGTACCTAAACTAGTCCACAAAGGCACTGAACAATGAAAACACTTACAATAAAGTACCAAGAAAGACCTAACCAAACAATTCTAGAAAACAAACGACAAACAGAGACCTTTACAATCTAAAAACGGATGATAAACACGCTCTACAATTTCCGAGCATTAATTACACTTTCGTTGGGTGAACTAATAAAAATGCCAACAACAAAACTGAAAAAAGTGTTAATAAGTAAAGGGGTAAAGTGGGTGTTTGTGATAGTATTACGACAAAACAGACCTGGTAGCTTCCTGCGTGGCGTCGACCACTTTCCGGGCTGGCCGCTGTTTGTTCACGCCCACACTCATAGTTTCCAACGTTAGCTGCAAACAAAACATAGCAGTTACAAAGAGAAATGTTACAAAATGGCCCCACAGTTTATTTTGTAAGCGACACTGTAGGTTTTTTTTTCATTAATTTGTTAAAAATTGGAGAGATAGTAGGGTATTTGGGTTGGTGATTTAGTTGATGTATTGAATTTGTTATTGACAGCAGTTATTGGCAGTAGCTATTAAAATCCACTAGATATATCGCAACAAGAGAATAGATCAATATTTTTGTAGCTGACCATTTTTTTTTACATGATCTCGTCCAGAAAGAAAAAGGTTCATAATTTTGACGAAAAGGACTGATCACTATTTAAATGACCTATAAATTTAAGTTATAATTTTCAATTCATATACGCGATGGCATCCAAAAACATATATCAAACAAATATGACTTTTAACGTAGATGGTAAAAGTATCAGAAAATACCAAGTTTCACGCAAATCCGCCCTTTCCGTCAAAATAGGGATTTAATTCAATATTTTCCCCTCGGATGTCCATACTATACATTCTATGACCAACGCTTGCAATATGTATCGTACACAAAACAGAAAGGGAAAATTGCATCCATTTTTAGGGGTTTTCCACAAAATATAAATATATCGAAACATTTTTTGTTTCAATAAAAAGCCTTGTATTGTTTTCTTACATTTCGAAACAAATGCCATCAAATACCCTTAGCTGGCAAATATTTTCGGCATGTAAGCAGGGTCCATCCAATTCTCTTTCACAAGGAAAATCCTCGTCGAAACATTTGACACCGAAAGTAATTCGATTCACAAAGCATAGTTCAAATGTCGGAAATATTTTGTTTGCTCAATTCTGTTTCTGATAAAGAATCCAGCATAAAAAGCTTTATGATCCCAGATCGCGTAGTTTAAACAAAATCTGCGTTTGCAAATATTCGGGCGAAACAGTACAATCGTATTATAGATACGATACGATTTCCAAAAACTAAAATACATGTAACAACTTTATACTCGTACTAGCTGTGCCCCGCGGTATTACCCGCGTGGAACCTTATTCCGTGGGAATTTTGGGATAAAAAGTATCCTATGTGTTATTCCTAGGTATGAAAAACATCTGTACCAAATTTCATTAAAATCCATTCAGAAGTTTTTGTGTGAAAAAGGAACAAACATCCACACATCCACACTCACAAACATTCGGCTTTATAATATTAGAAGGATAGATGGTTTCAAAAATAACAAGTAAATGTTTAATGCGGTTACACAATATTTCACCAGCAAACATATTTCGAAGAACCTTTTACTAGTAAGTATACATAAATATTCTTTAGTTCACGAATCAGATTGAAAAATTAAGTATAAAGAATATGTTACTATATTTTTCTACAGAAAATATAATTAAATATGTTTCAATAGTTATTTTATATGTTATTTGGTAATGTTCCCTCGGGCTACAGAAAATGTGGATCTGTAAGCTTAACGTACAAACAGCTTTTCACGGAAAACATAGGGTAGGTAGGGTTTTGGTCAGCCTTTCTTTTTAATAAATGGAAAGTTAATAAATAAGAAAGAATATTCAATGTCATTTTCATGTATTTTTTCATTAAAATTTTACATAGCAAATTGTCCACGTTGTCTAAAAATCTAGTTTAGAGAAAATTTAAAATTTGTTCCGCCTAAAAAAAACTACAAACAAAATTGTGACAGGTTTTAAGTGAAAGTAAATGTTGATTCAGAGAGGAATATGTATTCAACAGAGTTCGGGTCAATTATTTATTCGTGTTTGAGTGAAGTTTGAAAAACAAATATTGTTTGAAAAACGACGAAAATTTTTACCATAAAAAACGTCTACTTTCTAAGGGAGGGCACGGGTGGTAGAATGATTGTTTTGATCATTAATTCCGAAACCTTTAAACAACTTTTAATGTTCGTAACACGGAATGGTAATGAAGGAATTTCATTTTATGGTTTATTTTGGTATGTTAGCTGTTTTGACGAGATAAACTTGGCACATAATAACAAAAAAACTTAAAAAAAATATAGGTAAATTATATCTAAGTCAATTCAACAGGGTGTATGTTTCAAATGATTTTGTCTACCTTGCCTGTCCTAGGAATATTGACTATTTCAAAAGCCTATCTAAGCAGTTTAATAAGTTTAGTTTCAATGAAATTATTTCGTCCTTATTGTTTCAGATTTGACCTATTCTCGAACAAAATCACCCTGTAAATTTGTCTCATCTAACTCTAAACGAAGTATAATACAAATAAAAGTAGGTATATTATTTGAATTCGCAGCGATTGGCACGATTTCAGTTTTATTACTTCCTTCAAAGGAATCTCGTGAAGAATTCTCAAAGGATCAGATTGGTACTGGACGAATTTATTTTTAAATTACTATTAGCTATTTGCTGTTGAATGTTTGTCTAGTTTCCCGTTTTAGTGCGCTCCGAGGGCCTATAACACCATCTGCTGTAAATACGTTTCGACGCCATTAAATTTTATTATTTTCCGTAAAAATCTTTAAGGTATTCTGCAATCAATTCATTTTATATTAATTGTTCTTACCTTGGAACATTGTTACTTTATTAATTCTGACACTTGAACATGATGAGCATGTTAATTATATTCTAAACATAGTTTATCTATAACTAACGGTGCCCCGCGGTTTCACCCGCGTTGTTTCCGTTCATAAAAATATAAAATACGGGGATAAAATTATACTAAAAACCTTCCCACTGAATCACTCTATCTATATAAACAAACCGGATCAAAATCCGTTGCGTAGTTTTAAAGATCTAAGCATACATAGGGACATAAGGACATAGGGACAGAGAAAGCGACTTTGTATTATACTATGTAGTGAAGAGTACCAATGTATTACTACTCGTACTTATTAAACGTTTAAAATAACCCATTGAAAATCACTTATTATAAGACTTTTAATATTTTTGTAAACTACGAACCACACATTATGTAATTTGTAAAACAGATCATTACTAACAGTCGTATGTAGCTGTTAATCCTATAGCAAGTAATAACGGACTATAGCAGCGTTTATAAACGTTAATTTAAATATATTAATAATCCGAACACATTATCACATATCGATACTAAATAACTGATAAACGTTCTTATATACTTTTTTGTTACTGCGTAGTAGAATAGAAAACCTCTACAAATGTATAAATACAAGCCAATCTGTAAGAGTATATAATAAACACAGCATTATGTTTGTTTTTACAAGCAGACTCATTACACATAAAACTTGTTTATTAAATAAAATCGTATTGTTTGCATATAAAATACGAAGTAATTATATTATATTACAACGAAGAAAACCTAGAATGTTAGTAAACTTAGAACATTCAATGTAATTTTGTAATACAAAGAAAGCTCTAGGTATTTGGCAAGAGTTCACATTTTCCATTGCTTCGGGCTACGTGACATCTCCGTCTTTATTCGTTCACAATAAAAAATGTTAGTGTCACCACGTACTTATAGTCAGTAGGGAATTGATTTTAATTTTATTTTACGTTACCAACTGGACTTGGCTCGAAATTTTCGTGAATTTAATACGTGTCTTTGATAAGAACCTTTGGTATTTCAAGCATTTTTCTACGAACGTAGAAACTACGTACATATAGACGAACGTAGAAAAATGCTGTTTAATTTCAATACTCTTGAATGTTTTGTGCTGTAGTGTTTTTTACGACTACAATGAAGAAAAAGGAAGGTTGTGGTTTAGCAAATACATCACAACATGACAAATAAACATTAACATAATAGCGTATGTCCCTTCAGGCCATTTGAGCCCTACATAACCCTCGGAGTCCTTTCCAGACGCGTGGAACGAAATTCAATGCGTTTTCCTAACGCCATTTTTATCCTATTTTTTTTTCAACGGAACAACGATATTTTCTTGTGTCATTCCAATATCATTAATATATAGTCATAATATTAAATGTACTCTCAAGGTAATCGTTTTAGAGAGATAACACGCAATATTCCCAAGACTCATAATAAACAAAAGAAACGTTCCAGAAACATCTAATATTACTAAATCATGTTAATACTTACACTCTTCAGATATTTGCAGTTCAATCTTATCAAGATCTTCGTCTTCGTCGAAGTCAGTCTGAACTGTCGCGTCCCTCGTGTACTGTTGGAGCGCGATGACGTCAAACGTGGCTCTTTCGTCACGAGGGCTCTTGTCGATTTGCACGTGTGGTTCTCGCACGTCGTGCCTTGCGCGCTTGCACGCAGCACACCCGCAGAGCGAGCCGCGTACGCGCAGCAGCCACACAAGACCGAACAGCGCCATCCACGCGCTCATGCTGTTTCACTCGCACATCACTTATACTTTGACGTCACTTATCAATCCAATTTACAACTACCCACATTTTGTTATTGTTTTGTTTTTGCATTTTTTTGGGATTACACTTAGCAAGGTTTTATTTTCACATTTCTTGGTGTTATTTACACTGTAAAAGTTTTTTTTTGTAATTTTACACTTTATTTTTTCGACGTAAAAAGTACTTGTCAAAGATAGCTAGGAGATTTAATACTGATGTATTTTTCAATTTGCTAAAATAAGAAAAAAATAATCATTATTCATTAATCATTTTTCCCTAGAAAATAATAGTTTCGAATACAACCGACTATAGAATTACGTCCTTTTACGACGGATTTTCGTAAAATCCCTTTTAACTGGAAATCTAAATCCTATTAGATGTTGTAGGACCAGTTGATTTCAAGTTTGAAGACCCATTAAAGTTCTAGAGGCAGGTGATTAGCTCATTATTCAGTTAAATAGTAAAGGTAAAGCCGTGATATTAGAAATTTTATGTTTTCTATCAAATAAAACCCCCTAATTTGGGTCAAGGTCATAAACATCCCTTTGATGATTCGTTCAATATTTGGTAATCAAAATTGCTCTAAAAGTATTTTGGTAGTAAAATATCTTTACGATTGTGCTCTTAAAAAGCTTTTAAAACTGCGGCTACTAGAGTTTTCGACCCCTCTTAGCACTACTAGAACAAAGTTCAATAAGATAATGATCATTATCATTGTTACCTATCAATCTATCACGATTGTATGAATAGAAGTTTCATTTGAAATTTATTCCAAAAACCACGCGGCACTCTTACTCTCAAAATAATAAATTCCGAGACGCTCTACCTTCAACTAAAATCAGAAAACGTTACAATAAACCAGCACCGACATAATGGTATATCTATTTCCTATAACACACGTGTTGATACCGCAGTAACATGATAAAATGATAAACGATACCAATAAATTGCACCCGTCAAATAAACGACCAACCGTAATACGAAACACCCGTGAAAAAATATCTAATCGTCAAAACAGATCGATTTTGAAATCTGAAGATAGAATCTCACCCCCGAGGAGACATTAATGGCACAAGATTGTTGGAATATTTTATCTTTATCAAATTACCGATACTTAAGTGTCGTTTCCCACGGTTTGTTGGAATCAATATCATTAGTGTTGGCGCTGTCTTTCAGTGAAATTGCTTTTCTAAAATATAATACAAGATTAATTTGTTAATGGAATAAAATATTTACTTTGAATGAATTCATTTCTTTGTTTTAGACGTTTCTAAGGTTTCAAGTACTTGGTCTTAGGGCCTATTTCACGACCTTAAAGTACCAATACTCACCAAGTAATGTGAGTCTTGTCTCTTTTTTACTTTATATCAAGTGACAAAGACAAAACATGTGAGTAGATACTCACATGTTTTGTGGAACTGTACTTGAAGATCGTGAAATAGGCCCTTTGTAGGCAGTTTTCCGCAATTAGACCTAACCTATTTTGGGTGCTATGTAAGTAATGCTGTATTTAGTGGACATACTTTAGAGGACTAACTATAACTACCGATAACAACTGACAATGTAATACAACAATTGATATCGACGGCTAATTGAGTAATCGTGCCTTTCAAAGATCCTCATCTGGTGCCGAATAGTTTCGTGTAGAGCACATGTAACAGTTCCCTAAATTTTTAATCTTTCTTGTAAATATTTTGCAGATCCGACTTTGTTTCATGTCAGTGTCGTTATGCAACATACCATCTCACAGGGATCGTTTCGCGGACGGGCTAGTCACAAAGGGCCCATTTTCGTACTACGTGCCATATCCCTTATAATAAGTCAAGTTTTTTATTCTAAAAACCACATTTTTTACATTAAACTAAGATTGTTCACCATACTTTAGTTCAGACTCACGATTCGTTTAAAATTGCATGCATAATTTAAAATTTGTAACTTCAGAGTGTCATACCAACGGATCCTACAAGTTTTGCGGAAACGCTACGGCACTAAAATTTCTAAAAAGAGTTTCACGAATTTAATATTTAAAGGAGAGTTTGAGCAGTGAGACGTGAAGCGCGAAGTAATTTCTTGTGTATATAAGTACGGATGTACACTTGTATTGAAGTTTATCTTGTAGTACTTAATGTACTCATACAGATCTCGTCTTGTTTATGTTTTGCAAGATAGGGATTAATTTATTCTCAACAAAATGAGATAATTTCCTTCTTCGATGAAGGTTATTTTTAACCCCCGACGCAAAAAGAGGGGTGTTATAAGTTTGACGTGTCTCTGTGTGTGTATCTATCTGTCTGTCTGTGGCATCATAGCTCCCGAACGGATGAACCGATTTCAATTTAGTTTTTTGTATTAAAGGGGACTTACGTGCGAGTGTTCTTAGACATGTTTGATGAAAATCGGTTAACCCGTTTAAAAGTTATGGGGGTTTGAAAGTTATTGTGTTGGGGGTTTTTTAAATTTTAATTTAATGTTATTATTTAAATCGTATTCCTTATATTCGCGCGTTTCAACTAAGTCTGCTTCTTTTTACACGCTTTTTAATCTCACATTTTGTTCTTCACAATTTCATATTTTCACCTAAATTTTAATTAAGCAAAAATATACAGACTACATAAAACATGGTTTCTTATGACTTTTATAAAGCATTTTCTTATCTTTCGAGATACATTTAAAAAATATGTTTAACTCAAAATAACCTTTCAAAAGCTTTACTTAAATACTGTTTCAACTCCAAGGCCTAAGAACCTCCTACTCGAGAGAGTCTCGCTAAATAATGTGGATATTAATCCTTCATTTTCAAAGTATCTTGTACGTAGAAGATTTGCCTTGAATTGGGGGTGAAATATTAAATTTACGTGCCAAGCTTTTGATATAGGTGACTATAATATTGTAGGTGTGATATAGAGGCTCAATATTCGAAGGTTATACCGCGTTATATAACTTTGTTATTCTAATAGTAACACGGGTCGACAGTTATATAAAGTTACGTTTTTATTAAACTGTTCGTATAAAATAATCGTTTCAAAAGCTGGCGTTTTGTACTGAAACTGTTTAATTATAATATTATGTAACTGTTATAGTAATATTAACGATATCGTTATCGTTTGTAAAATAACGATACATGTGTGGAATTAACGTTAAATATTTCTGTTATTACTTTTGTAACTGAGATATGTAGGTACTCGTAGGTAAAGTGTATTACACACCCTGTACCGAATGTGTAAAACACACTCCTTCACACACAAATAGCTGAATCGAATTGGATGAAATTCCTAGTCTTAGTCGTTTTAACACATAAGATGTTTGTTATCCCAAAAGTTATTATTTTTAACGTTGATGCAATTTGGTGTATTTTTTTTTTGCATTATTTATCGATACAATTGGTTTTCTGCAATATTTTTCCAGAAGTCACTATTCATTTCCGAGTAACAATTTTCCAAGGTCATCTTTAAAATAGTTATTATTCTGTCTCACAACTAGTAATAACATAAGGGGAGAAAATAAAATTAGAGCCAAGTAAATAAAATTCATTTCCTTTCCGTACATAAATACTTTCCCATTATGTACCACGAACACAGAGCGGTAGTTCCATATTACTTACTTCCTGTACCCATATAGTTTATTAAAACCTACATAGGTCTTAATCGCGTATAAAAACATTAAAAATTTTGCCGTCGAACAGTTTAACTTGTTCGTATAATCATTTAATATTAGATTTTCTGGTAATAAATACTTTTTATTTTATTTATACGCGATTATGATAGGTCTTTTAGTGAAATACTTAGAAATTTAGTTCAAAATTTCAAGTAAATTTGAAAAGTTATTACCACTGGCTATGAGTTAGCTCTAATCAGGTTGGCTAAGAAGCATGAAAGGAGATTCATATAAAACGTAGATGAGTACTAAAGGGGTTTTTAAAGATTTTCTCCTTAGGGAGCCAAATAGAGGAAAGTATAAAGTTGTTAATGAGAATTTTCATGAAGCACGGCTAGTAATAAATTCAGGTTTAGGTTTAAGACAGGATTTTTATTAAATTTGACCAAATACCTAGGTTCAGTCAAAAATAATGTTTAGTAGTTAATTTGTACAGTGAAGGAAAACATCGTGAGGAAACCTACATACACCTTCGAAGAAATTCTAAGGTTGTGTGAAGATGACCAACCCGCATTTGGTCAGCGTGGTTTACAAAAAATCTAATCACTCTAATTCAGAGTAGGCTCGAGCCCTTCGATGGGGACATATTACTTATATGAGCTGATGATGAATGAGTATTTATATCCTGGTTTTTACCACTGTTCTCTTAAGATATTTTAATATTTGATTTGTAATTCCTGTTTTTATTAGAATGTTTTTTATATTCTTATTTGCTACACGATTTGAAGACTACATCAAACTGTGAATTTCCTAAGCGCATCATTAAAGAAAGGATTCGTGAATTGATTCGCATCGCGTACTCTTATATTCCTATTGCGCATTCCCATAATCCCATCACATTTCTTTTTTTTATTTCTTTCCCACAATTGTACGACAACTAACAAAAAAGAAAGACACACGCAGAATCCATATCATATACGCAATGTTGTGTATCGGCCCTTGTAATCTCACGGAAACACTTTTGTCATTAATTATACTCTCGTACTAGAAGTGTCAAATTCACTTGAGCACACCCCTGTACCTTACCTAGCTTCCCAAAAGGGGGTAATGTTTTAATCACCACCCCGCTTCTAGTTTAATAGACTGGACACGTTTTACGACTGTCACTACAGTTTATGTTCAGAAGTTAGATACTATAAAAAGGTCTAACATAATGTATACAAAGTTTACATTTTAAAGAAATTTATTATTTAATTTTAATGTTGGTAAAAGTTGGAAAAAATGTTAATTGAATTTCGTCGTCACTGTACCCATCATGGTATCATCAGAAAGAGAAAGAGAGAGAGATAGGTTTTTATGCAGTTGCATCTTACGTGTTGATAATTTGATACTTTACTTTAACTGAGCACAAACCACATATTTTATTTACGTACTATAACGTACTATAAAATTAAAACATTTATCATGTAACTAATTCACAAATCCTGGCTGAACAATTTGTCATAAAAACACACTCATTAAACATTAAAAACCTTTCTTAACAAATACTTAGAACAAATTTATTTATACCAAGCATTTATCATAGCGAGTTTACTTAGTAACAAAGACATAATTTAAATAATTATCCAATTAATTCAGGCGTACACATAGCAATACCCATCAACCATAAATTTGCGTCTAGTTAGCAGGATAAAACGTTTATTTGGAACACGACAGCAGTATTTCGAGTAGAAACGACATCCAGTCATCAGTTACTGTGAATTGTGAGCTGTTACAACAAAGATATCGTTTTATATATATTTTATTGTATTATACTAATAAAATAATAATATTGTATTAACTAGCTCTTTCAAGCTTTGCTGGCAATTTTCTCGTGGATTTTACAAATGTTTTATTTTTACGTAAACTATGTCGTAATAGCTACATATAAAACAAAAAATAATTAACCTGATAGTAGTCCTTTTGAAAGGATGGGTGTAGATAGATATATAGGTATATAATTATTTCAGCGATTCTTTTAAACACAATACATCATACATGTATGCTGAATGAATGAATCACTAAAATGAATGTTTGTATGTAATGGGGTGAAGTGTGAAGAATAGTTATGTAAATAAAAGTACCGTCCAAGTGCAAGTCGGACTCGCGCACGAAGGGTTCCGTACCAAAAACGACAAAAACAGTTTCATAAGAGCCTTAAGTATGTATTTTATTTTGTTTCTAGTATTTGTTGTAGCGGTAATAGAAATACATCATCTGTGAAAATTTTAGCTGTCTAGCTATCAACGTTCTTGAGATACAGCCTGGACGGACATACCGACGGACAGACAGACAGTGAAGACTCAGTAATAGGGTCCTGTTTTTACCCTTTGAGTACGGAACCCTAAAAATATCATTTATATTTTTCTGTAATATATTATTGTATGTCACGCACGTTCAGTTCCTTTTATATTCAAGGTTTGGTCTATTTACGTATAAATAAGCAAACCATTACTGGTGACTCATAAGGATATAAAATTATTCTACACACATATTTTATAGTTTATTGCCGGGATTAAACACTAATGATACTTGGAACCTGAAATATTACGGAATCCGGATTTATTTTTATTAATGTTTTATGATAGTGTATAATAGTCTTTAAAAACAACTACTATGTTTTTTTAGTTTCTTTTTTAAGTAAACAGTTAAAGTAAGCTCTGTATAATGAGAAGAAAGGCAAAAACTTTGCGTAACATTTTCTTGTGTAAACTCTAATGCAAGAGAGACATAAGGAAAGTTTCGGGGAAAGCCTCAAGGCGAGTACGAAACGACCCTTCCCAAAAGGCTGTTGATGGTGACACGTAACAATAAAGGCTTGCTCGAGACACAGACGTAGGTGATAAAGTAGCGTTGACTAAGGGACGCCCCGTAAGCAAACGACGTGAAACAAATTGGCTGAAAGGTTTAAAAAGTAAAAAAGGAAAAGTTTGCTCATAGTTGTCGGTGTAGTGTAACAAATCGCATTTGTTTTGATCCAATACGTTTTTGTTAAAAGAGTGCAGGTAGATTGGGTGACCGTACGAAACGACGCCTATTTATTTGAAGCTACGCTTGACCTGATTTTATTTGTTTAAAAGAGATGAAAAGGATGGTATCGTTTCGTTCCGAACGAGTATCCGAAGAGAGAACGATATGGCACTGATTATAATAAACCTACTTATACTGCGATAATTATTACGTTCATTTTCCAAAACACCAGAATATATTCAAATTATCATCACCCTCATCATCTCGACCGCAATTTAACGTCCACTGCTGAACATAGGCCGCTCCCATCGACCTCCACAGCGACCGATCACATTTGACATATTCAAAATACATATTAATTCAATATTGGTGGTTTATTTGTGATAATTAATTAAATAACGATCCATAATCCTACCTCATACGGGTAAAGGTTAACCCTTCTCGTACAGACCGATTTCAACCTATTCAATTACGATACGAATGGAAAGCATCACCACTCCTGTGATATTGGTTGAGATCCCCATTCCAGCTGTGAAATTGTGGTTGTAATATTTCAAAAATATAAATCTTCGAAGGGCATAAGTTTAAACGTTGTACTGTAAGTAACATAGAATATTTTAAAGAGGTAAAAGGTAGCAGCAAGGAAAACGAAATAAAGACAGACTACAATGGCCACAAAGAAGTGTGAAATGCAACATTCTGTAAAAGAGAGAGTAAAGTGCTTTTGTGTCACGACACAGTGTTTAATTTTTTGCACCAATTTCTGTATCGCTTCTTACACATTTAAATTATAGTTATTTATGGTACAAGCGAGGTAATCATCAATACACGCGTGTACCATACAACGTTTTTCAACACATTTGCGAAGAAATTATCATTTTTCGCTAATAAATAAACAGTTTTTCTATTCGCGCGCATCCAACACAACAATGGTGATCGGCCATAGATTAAAAGAATATAATTATTTAAAAAAAAAAACGAATGAATGAATGAATGGAATCGACCATAGACCTACCAAAAGTAAGGAAACATAGTTGAAGTTTGTTTTTAAAATGTATGGACACGATTTTTATTGGTATCGAAACTTTTTTAAAACTAAACAATTAAAAAAAAATCTATAACTCACTAGTGAATCAAGCGTGTCATTATTCAACTGTTTTTACACAAATAAGAGCCCCTTTATGAGCAAGTGTGTTTAAAAATAATATACTCTTAAGTTAGCGTCGAATGTTTTAAGTTTTTATTCAACACTTACGAGTTAATTATTGCGATTGCGCTTAATCGTTCTCACTGTTCTAATATTATTAGTGAGAATTAGGTCCACAATGAAATCTTTCGGTCGATTTTTTTACATTCACCAGTTGTATAATTTTATATAAGTACGCGAAAACTAATGAACTACGAACATACCAATGAAGCCTTAAAATAAACTCCAACGAACGTGGTAAAACTAAGCCTCTTTATTTAAAATCCCTCAATTCTTTTTTTGAAAATGAAACTGCCCGAAAAGCAGAATGAATGGAAAAGTTACACAGACTGCAAAAGCAGATATGACATGTTATGCTCAACCAAAATACCTCTAAAATTCCTGTGTACGTGCGTGACCAAAGTTTTCGAACGCAATAAAAAATGTTTATGATACAGACCGAATTGTATTGAAGCCGTGAATTAAACTATACGATTACAATAGTGGCTGATTGTTTCATATGGCGGATTGCCAAACTAAAGGTTGTAAAATCGATCTTAGATGTTTTTGTTACTTAAAAAAATAAAGTCTTAAGAAGCCTAGTTACTGTTAAAAAGCACAAGGGTTAAATCGAAAAACTGCAGAACGCGGTTACCAAAATTAAAAAAGTATTAAAATAAGTGCAACAAAGTAAGAATGAAATATGAAACACTAATATACAAAACAATATAACAATATATATGTATAACAAAATAATATAATAATATAACTTGCGAAGAAAATATTTTCGGGATCCCCATGTAATTTCAGCTTGCTTAAGTGTATATACGTGTTTTTAAACCCTTTACAAGTAATTAACATAGGGGCAGATTTCCATAGCGAAACTGTCTGGTTGATGATACAACTTAGATTGTATCTTAATAAAGACTTTACTTAAATACTAAGTACTAAATTCCACTAACTTGTTCTGAAACTTTCCAAGTCCTAATTATTGCGAAAAACTTTTTAATCCCTTATTAAGTTCACATAAAACTGAGGTAATTTGTTTCACACCAATTATTCTTTTGAAAGTAGACCGAAATGGTAGAACACCAAATTAAGTTTTAAAATAACAACGAAGCCTTTTAAGTAAATTGTTTTTATTGAAAACTAGCTGTGCCCCGCGTTTTCTTTAGCGTAGTTCCCGTTCCCGTGGGAATTTTGGGATAAAAAGTATCCTATGTCCTTCTCCTGGTTCTTAGCTACCTCTCCACCTTTTTTAGCCAAATCAGTTTAGCCGTTCTTGAGTTATAAATAGTGTAACTAACACGACTTTCTTTTATATATATAGATTCCATTTGTAAAAATGAATTAACTTGTTATAATAAAAATGCGAACATGTATCGAATATTTATTGATTAACTAGCCTTGCAATGTGTTTTCACAAACTAAATTTCTTTCGTTCGTTTCTTTTACACATTTCCTAATCTAATCTACTTTCTAAAACCAACTCTTATAGTAAAAATAACAAAATAAGCAAGCCATGTTCTGCGCTCAAATTTTTCGGTCGAGCGCTGTAGGTTTGCCAATCAATGTATTAAAGTGCATTAGCCAATTGCGTTTTTACATTTTTGACAAGCTAACACAGATAACATCACTATTAATAAACTAGTAGCGCCCCGCGATTTCACCCGCGTAGTTCCCGTTCCCGTGGGAATATTGGGATAAAATATAGCCTATGTCACGCACTGATAAATAGCACACAGATAGCTTTCCATTGGTTAAAGTTTTTTTGAAATCGGTTCAGTAGTTTCAGAGCTTACAAACAAACAATCAAATCTTTCCTCGTTTTAATATTATAGTGTAGATGATACAAAACCATTATCATTACCAGCTCAGATTAGATACCAGTATAACTAATTACTATTATTAACAACAAAGCAACTAGCTAAACATATCCAATACCAAATGTAGCCAATACGTTACTCAGGACAGATGACGTTCTATCTAGCTAGGGTTAGGATCATAACGATGTTTTCTATCAATGCCAACTTGTTCAAGTGACAAATGGGAATAATAAATCTTTTGACATATAGTTGTAACCCGGAGTTCAGTGCTGCCGTTATTCAAGAGGATAGTTTTATAAAGGAGGAGTCTTATAAAATAATGATATTCATAACTGTTTTATATTTTATTACTAGTTTGTTCCCTGCTGTTTTATTTGTGTTGTGTTAATATAATTTCTCGAAAATGATTATGACAGAATATAACAGAAAATTGGGAACTGAAGACTATTAAAATCTGCGAAAGAGTTTCCAAAATCAGTGATTCTATTTAGATTAGGTGTGGTACTACAAACAACATGTAACCTCTTTAGAAAAACTAAAGAGTAAGAATTTGTTTGCATCGGATCTCGGAAATTAGGATCTGCACTAAATATAAAATCATAATAATAAAGAGTGAGAGATGTCTGTATGACATTTCTTCCCAGACAATGGCCCATCTTTTGCCGTGCGTGTCTTACAACCTGTACACGCGAGGATCTTAACAAGGTCAATGATAGCGTTATATCGGTGGCCGAGTTCTGGTCCTCAAAAATATGAGTCGACACGCAAAGAAGAAGGCGAGCTGAATCTTCTTTTTTAAGCTTCACTATACTTAGAAGATTAGTTTATGTTTGTTCATAGGAACTACATTACTATGTCCTACGTGATAAGTACTATTTTAATATGTCTGTCTATGTTTTGCTTTGGAGAGCACGTCAAGTCCCTGTTGTCAAACTATCATCGACTGTCGTTACGGTTATTCAGTGTATCCAATCAAAAATATATCACAGCACTTAGAAATGTCCCGAATTAGTGAGGCCTAATTGCGGAAAAACTACCCACTTACAAGTACGAGTACGTTTAATTACAGTAGGCGAAGGAACAGATGATTTGAATAAGTACTCGTATATGTTTATGATTTTGTTAATATAGGGGTCACCCTAACCATGACCATTATAGAAACGTAAATGAGTGTCAGTAGTTTAAGATACCTAATTATGCCAAAATTTTAATTAGTGATCACCTGATAGATATTTTTTTTTTAATATTTTTTATTTAATTTTTTTTTCAATAGATAACATTTAAAATGTTTTTTTATTACTAACTCAGATGTTTCTCCTTTTTTTGAAAACGATTTTGATGTGCAATTTTTATATTCATAAAATGTTACAACTTTTCCTAAATTACTTACGAAAGTAGACGATATTTTTCGGTTTATAAAATAAGAAATTACTTAATTAGAAACTTTTTAAAAATATTACTTCACTTCACTGAATCAAGTTAAAAAGTACAAAATATCGTAAAACACTTGTCACTGTTATTTAAAAGTTTTAACACTTGAAATAGTCACGATGTTTGATGTAAAACTTTTCATTATATTTTTATAGTTTGAGAGATCGCGGCACGTTACTCGGAGTAATACAATGTAGGGACATCTGCACGAGATGTCGTCCCGTTTGGTACTGAACCCTCTGATAGGGTGGCGAGGTGTACGCATGCGGGACGAATGCTGTTAACCCTGATGAACGGAGTTCTATTCTATACTTTACTCCTTACGTTTTCTCACTAAGTTTGTAACTTTGTAGTAACACAACATTTGCTTAAGTTACGTTTTGTCTGTAGAATATTTGAGTGTTACTTACATGAATAAGCATTGTTCGTAAATTATTGAGTTAGCTGGAAAGTGTATCGCTTACCAACATGTTTGTTTTATTTATGAATTAAGGATTATAAATTGTATTCTCTAAGGACTTTGCTGAGTAAAGGTCTGTTCCGAACTTTTTACCTGCCACGAATTAGTTGTTTGCAATGTTTGACAAAATATATTGTCAAGGGATTAATACAATATTATGTAGGTTACTAAAAATATTCGAGTATTCAGTTAGCATATTTATACCACTCGTCACGTCACGTATAGCAAAGTAAAACTAAATCGAATAATAATGTATTGAAAGTCGTCGTAGACACGCGCGATAATGAAACTCGTCTAAACGATTTGAGGGATGCAAAGTTACGCGGACAGATATCTGCTATTACAACTTCGGTGATTGACGCCTTTGACGTCACTCGTTATCGAATTTGGAAGGATTTTATTACAGGAGGGTGTTTTGAGCGTTCGGCTCTCCAACTAAGATGAACGTCAAGAAAATGTAATTGAAGTACTTTCCTTCGGGCCCAATTTGCCAGATCACTTTTATTAGTTTAATTTTAAATTTAAGCTCCAACAAAGTTTTAACTTCTACTTCCAAAATTATTTAATAGTTGCTGACGGTTTAGTTAATTGATTAATTATTTTGCTTGAAAAGTAATGATTTATAACAAAAAGTTGTGGTGAATGTAGTATACTCGTATACTTGGATGTTAAACGATTTGATTAGTAAATCAAACGACGCATGATTGCTATTTATGTAACAAACATGGTATTGATTTATGGTCATCAACATGCGTTGGCAAGCATGGTGATTACAATTATTCATCTTTGCATTACTAATATCGTCAGATTGAGAGACATTTGCCTTACATTGGTATCTAACAAGACGACAATATACTTTTAATCGACGACCTCCATGGCAGAGTAGTCACCATGCCGGACTGCCATCCGTAAGGTTGCGGGTTCGATTCCCGTGCGGGGTAAATATTTGTGTGAACCACAAATGTTTGTCTCGGTCTGAGTGTGTGTGTGTGTGAATGAGTGTGTGCGTAGTTTCTGACACCCTAGATACAAGTTTCGAACTTAGTTAGGGGTCAGTTACTATAATGAGATGAAGATGTAGTGAATGATTATGTTTAAAAAAAAGTGGCGCGGGGTTGATTTCCAATTTCATAGAATTTTTTTTGCGTAATTTGGAATTAGATAATTTAATTTTTTCATTACAATAATGATGATATGTGATATTAATAATTAAAATAAGTTAGTAAATAATTTACATTATCAACGCGTCAAAATTCTAAAATTCGAAAGCATATCACATTTTGTATATTATAAATTTCAATAAATTCACTGATCAAATTGTGTTATAAATATCTATTGGATATTTAAATTTAATTT
The DNA here is from genome assembly GCA_958496195.1 of Timandra comae. Lineage (NCBI taxonomy): Eukaryota > Metazoa > Arthropoda > Insecta > Lepidoptera > Geometridae > Timandra > Timandra comae. The sequence goes on from OY292360.1 coordinate 4,550,752, forward strand.
CAAAGTTAGCAACTAATGACAGATTTATCACCATCGGGCAGTTTATCAAATAATTCCAATAACCACGAATATCAATTTAATGCAACGATATTCACTTATACGAGTATCTGTCAGTGGTTACATCATGATTTAATACCACTAGCTCGTATTATTTTACCAAAAATATATTATTTGATTATGTTGTGAGGTATTAGAATTAGGCCGTGGGATCTCTATGTATCTCTAGTATGACAACTATTGTGCATAGTTCGAGAGGCTATCACTTCTCCGTATTGTTCAAAACAATTGAACAAGCTGCTAACAATTGAAATTACTGCCTTATTTGCGTTGCATTTTTAGTCTGGTTTAACAAAACCTGGTAAGCATTTGACACCTTGTCAGTCAAATCTGTCACTTTGACAGTATTCAAAATTGATTGTAAAACCTGGTTTAGTGCTAGTCGGTTAGTAGTCGACACGCTAACAAGAAGAAGAAGAATAACTAGAGATGTTTATAGTATATTTTGTTCTATTTTCAATAGTTTTTGTACCTATGTTACTAAACGATTATCTCCTTCTTGTATCTGTCCTCCAACCAAGTTTATATCTTGTACTTAAGGTACCAATATGGTACCAATACATATATGGTATATGTTTATACGTCTGTACATACACAAACATGTGCTTTTTTCATTTAAGCACTATTCATCTTAAATGAAGGTTGCGGTTGCCTATTTACCTAAGTTGCGGTACTAATATCATTGACATATAGTTACGGGTAGTTAGAGCTTACAAAAACAGTACATAATATGCACAAAGGTTCCAACTAAGCCAAATATAGAGTTGTAAGTTTATTGTTCATTGTAAGTAGTTTTTTGAATAAAATACTAACACAAACGGATTAAACATTTAGAATTGGAAAAAAATGTCAACAGAATATCAAACTAGAAACACTGAAATATGTTTTATAACAAATTTACATTTCAAACGGTTTGTGGAAATTCATCATAGCTTTAAAATATCAATGTTGTTTGTAGTTCAGTAGTGCGGGTGTGTAATAAATCTTTAGAGTTTTAGCCAACATGCCGCTATGTCGAGGCAAGTTTATTTGTTGCAAAATACCGATGTTCTGATACGGATAGAGATCTGCAACTTAATGTTTTGTCTTTGTTTTAGTAGTTGATAGAAGATAAAGTGACAATTGATTGGGATCCTTTGATAAGAAATACATACATTTAAGTATTCTGTTTTAAAATCTACATACATCAGCCAGAAGGCCTAATGTTCGGCAAACACATTTTTTTATCAAACAGAGACATTTCTTTCGAATCTGTGGTAAATTCACAATGTATTTAAAATTATATTCAAAATATTGAAGGTAGTAAACTTTTTACATTACTTTGTACAGACGTCTTCCATCTTAGTCTTCTGTGATCACGGGTTCTGTAAAGAATCCGAAACGTCAGAAAATGTAAAATAAAATACAACCACGACAAAAATCCGTTTAAGTGTTTTATTTCAATGTGTAATGTTCGTGTAAATCAAGATATCAATAGAGACGTTTCTATTGAAATGCGAAAAAAACAAATCAGTAGTTTTTAAAACACCACAAAGTAGAAATCTCTGCTCTACGGTGTTTACCACGCCTAACGTTTTGTGCTCTAAGATTCACACCGATTAAACAGAAAACGTTTTAAGCAGTCGGACAAAAATTAGTCCTTTACAAGGAACAGTTCTTTATTTGAATCCGGCGATGGAACTCAGGGGATTAGTACTAACTAGATTGCATTCAACTCTTCCAAAAGAGGACCCAAACGTAAATCTACTTACTGTTTGTTACCTTTGGAAAAAACATGTCTAAGGTAAATAAGGGTTTGTGTAATCTGATCATGGGATCAAATTTGGTTACGAACTATGGAAACAAACTGTCTAGAGACAAATGAGGAGTGATAGTTTACCATACATACCTATAAAATGGGTAAATAGGAAGAAACTGTAATTATTATTAGTATTATTGAGTCAAATCAAGTGTGATAATTTACTTTAAAGGGTACGAAAATAGTAGAAAATATAAATTTTAGGATAGTAGTTTTATTGAAATTTATAAGTTCTCATATTAATTCAATTCCCTTAAAAGCTGGAAGTGGCTTTCAATAAAATTGGTTAGCTCACCAACGCCGTTGTAACTTATAGCTGGATTACCATAACTCAGTTTTGCAACAGATGCAAATCGGTGAAAATCCCCACCCATCTCCATGTCTACCACGAGACTAAAGTGCAAGATTGGAATTTAAAATGTTCTCATCTCAAAAATGTTTGCGAAAATTTATTTCCCTTTGATATCGAGGGTTTTATTGAAATTCTAATGTCATTTTTTCAATATTTATATTTCTTTGACTATTCTGATTTGTGGAAGTATTTTTCATCGATTGGGTTTAAAAACTAAAAAGGATCATACAATACAAACGTGACGCTGAAAAAAAATTACGACTTGTTCATTGCTTCAATGCTCGCCTTAATTCTTTATTTCTGAAGAAAGAAAAACCTAAATATTGTTTAATCACAATTATTTATCTACATCTGAATGTAACTGTGTATAAGTAGTTTCTGATGTCCTAGATACAGGTAATTTAGCAAGATAAGGTACAGTTGCTACAAAAAAATAAAAATAAAATCCTTACTATTATAGAGTAGCTAAAACTATGGCTCTTAAAGAAGATATTATAAATTTACTTAGTAATTCTAAGAGCGTTGTTTACTCGATGATGAATAAAATTAGTTCTAAGTCACGTCATGTACATGTAGTAAAAGCTAGTAGAATATCATGTTTCAGAAACAGGGCTCGAGCAGACTTTTAAAAGCATAGCTCTTACCAACTTGAACTTCACAATTTCCCTCAAGTCAAATTAAAACTAAAATTGCGTATATTCCAAAAGTGGTACGTCTAAAACTACAAAGATTTTTGAAACTTTCCTTTTAAACATTTAAAAGTTTATTTGAGAAACCCCTTGAGTGTTCCCAAAACTATTCGGAATGCCGCAGACATCTGTGAAGGAGTCACCAAAACTCGCCATAAATAGTTTTGGATGACTTCCAACTCTATCAAGATAGTTTTCTGCGACTCTTGAAAGACTATTCCGATCATGAAAGCCTTTTATTTGAGCAGAACGTTCACATTACGGTCCCACATTCACGAAGAATATTCTTTGACTCATAACGTACAACGGTACAGACACGAGCTCTGATTGGTTTTTTATTTTATATCTAATACGTGGGATCAAAAAATACAATAAATAGTTCGAGATTGAGTCGTTATCTTACCGTCTCGTCTGTAAGAGGTCTGTAGTTCATATTTCCCCAATATTGGGGGAACCCACTTGTACATATTTTTGACGAAGTGGGGTGGAATTAATATATCTTTTATAATGATACTAGCTGCGCCCCGCGGTTTCACACGCGTAGTTCCCGTTCCCGTTCCCGTAGGAATTTCGGGATGAAAAATAGATGTTGGCCGATTCTCAGACCTACTGAATATGCTCACAAAATTTCATGAGAATCGGTCAAGCCGTTTCGGAGGAGTATGGCAACGAAAACTGTGACACGAGAATTTTATATATTAGATGAAATGTTTAGAAATATTCTCATATGTAATGTCTAGACATAAACAATTAGTTCTCTTGATTACCCGACAGACAAATAGAACAAAACAGAAACCAAAATTCTAGGTCTAAAGTCGAGAAAATTAGCATGCGGGTTCCTTTGTAATGTAGGTGAGCAAAACTTAGAAAGGAATTTTGGAAATACAACTCCTTAAGTCATGAAAAAGGTCTTTTTAATTTACTTTAAAAATAATTAGGTGTAATATTTAGCTCCAATTATAAATAATAGAGACGCCTTTCATTATTTATTATTTTAATATCAAAACGCTTAATTAACCGATTAGGGACTAAGCACACTTATTCAGCTCCATTCAGCGTTTGTCCATACAAAACAAAGATTTTGTATGGAGACGCGTACACATCCATTCAGCTGAATGGACGCGTACGCGTCTCCAATATGAAGCAGGCATTACTGCGATATAATTAGTGATATAAGTTTGCCATCATATTAATACCGTCATTTTAATCTGGCGCAGAACAAACTACTTATACCTACATACACTTCCACGTTAACATTGAATAATGCGAACATCTATTCATTTTATTGACACCTGTGTATACAGACTGCGGTGACACAGGTATGTTATTAGGCCAGGTACACAATACAGAGGTGGACTCGATTTCCGTAGTGTAGAAAAAGTTGTAATATAAATCATTGGCCTCACGCCTTTCCTTGATTTATACACGTTTCACGTGAGGGAGTGTCAGGCACATCCGCTTATACTGTCGTAACGTTATTTATGGTCCTATTTTCTAAATAAATATTTAAATAATACCTTCACTGATAAATTCATTGCATATTTTGCGTAAATAGAAGTTGTTTTTTTTTCGTGTTTTTACAGAGATCTGTGGTAAACAAACGTAGATTTGGATTCGTTTTTTTACTGATTCTTGGCGGTCTGTGTTGACTTATTCAAATAAAAACATTAGGTTTTGGTTTTTGGTATTAATTTTTAAGTCTTTAATAGCAAAAAACTAGGCATCCTTCAAATCCTATAATGAAGTCTCGTGGGCAATGCAGGGATATCATACCGTTTTAATCGGTCATGTGAGTACACTACCTTTAATATAAGTTGAAACAACGAAAAACATAAAACAGATGAATATATCAATATCTGGTTGTGATATTGATACGGAAGAATTGTCTTTTTTTGGTATTAATGTCGTAATCCAAAAGTAAATTTGACTTCCTTCTTCTTTAAATAAATATGACTTAATGAAATTTTTAAAAATAATATCATATTGAAAACAAGTTTACGTAAACGACAATAATAATGTGTTGGTTTGATTGTGAACGTGTTATGACTTTACTCTCACGACTGAAAGATTTTGAATGAAGTTTGCAGCATCATTTTAATTCTGCACATAAAGTTTATAGTTCGGAAACATCACACATAGGATATTTTTTATCCCAACATTGCAGAATGGTTTACATGTGTGAAGGCTAAGAGACAACTAGATTTGTATTAATACTAAATTCCAAAGTATCTACATTCTTTTTTCTTTCTTAATAAAAAAAAACTTTAGTATTGTCTACTGAATAGATGCTGTAGTATCTGCTTACTACATAAATATTAAGCATTAAATAGCCTTAAGAGAAGAACAATCACATTTTAAAACAATTCCACAGACATATTTAAATTAGTATTATCCATATAGGAAAAGAGTATTCTAGCACAAGGACAGCGCTATTTCTATATTTAAACTACTTTTACTTTTAGGTTTAATTTATCTATTATTTCTACTTTATTTTAGAAGAAAATAAGCTTTAATTGAAATAGAATACATTCTTACTTACTATTAACATGACATACACATATACCCACTACCCATATCGAGACAAATATTTGTGTAATCCACAAATGTTTGTCCCAATCAGCCCCGCACGAGAATTGAACCCGCAACCCCTTGCTTGGCAGCCCGGCATGCTGACCACTCTGCCACTCGGGTCATCACTTATAATTAAGTACTATTTTTAGACACTTATAATTTATACTTCTATTTTTTGCACGGAATAACTCCTATTTCGAATTACAAAATACTAATAAAGTAAAACATATTCATATTTCTTCCAATATTTTATCAAAAAAGAGTTGGAAACTACATAAGTACGTGGGATTCCAAGAAGATAAAACTCAAAGAACAATGAACTCTGTTTGCATGAAAAACCTACGGGAATCACGCGAGTAAATCTCGATACCTAAATGCCCTCATTTGCACAGATAAACAGTTGATAAAAGTTCTGGAAAGTACACCGAAGATTGGAAAGAGCGAGATACTATAATATAATACGAGTATTAAAATGAAATAGCAGATATTATAAACATTAAGAAAACATAATTAATAAGGATCCAAACTAGTGTGTCTAATTGCGAAGCATACTTCTTCCGAACCTATATCCCATTTCTAAATAGGGTCGATTTTTAGTTTAAACCAAAGTTAAATATTGTACATACAAGTAAGTATTAATACATTTTACACTTTAGTTTTCAATCACAAAAATATCACAAACACATCTAAATAGAGAGCGGTGTTAGTTTCAGTTTTCACATTATTTATTTATATTTACACTAGCAGTGACCCGAGGTTTTACTTAAGCATGTCCTAATATTGAGACAAAAAGTATATTATATTTAAAATCTACTTAGTTATAAAGAACATTTGTAGTTTCTCGTAGTTTTTACGTGAAAGTACATCAAACATATATGCAAACTATCACAATAATATTAGTAGGATATTCTATGTACCTTAATCCACGCAATTAGTAGATTATTGTGATCTACATACGTATTTACATAGTAATTAAATAATAAAATAAATACTGTATTATCTTGATACAGTTTCGCTTTTAATGTTAAAACTCGTTTTGGTTCTGAATAAAATATATGTATGAATAATCTTAATTATGTTCTTGTTAAATATTTTAAGTATAAATTAAGATAACCTAGAGTTTGTTGCACTTTATGCAAAATATTTTATTTATAAATACTACAGCAGTTATAATGTTGATAAGTACTTGACTGGTATATTTCTTACTAGTTATTTCCCGCGAGTCCGTTCGCGATTATATCTGTTGTTCAGGCTAGCCCAGTAAATTCTTGATGGCAGAGTGGTCACCATGCCGGACTGCCATCCGTATGGTTGCGGGTTTGATTCCCGTGCGGGGTGAATATTTGTGTGAACCACAAATGTTCGTCACGGTCTGGGTGTGTGTGTGTGAATGAGTGTGTGCGTAGTTTCTGATACCTGAGATACAAGCTTCGAGCTTAGTTAGGGATCAGTTACTATAATGAGATGATGTAGTGAATGATAATGTTGTTATGTTAAATGGTAGCGATCAAAACAAGACAAGCCCCGTGGCTTGTCTTGTTTTGATCGCTACCATTAATTTTATTAACTAGTGCTTTACCCGTGTAAAGCACTAGTTAATAAAATTAGTGCCATCTATGAACAATATAAAGAAACAATAAAAATATAGTTTAAACCGTTTCGCGAAATTAGGCAGTATTACACTACACAAATGTAAAATTTAAAACAAGTCTATAAAGGGGTTAAAATCTTGTTGAATATTTCAAGGATCAAATTCATAGAAAACTTTCTTATTAAATGCCGTATCCTCCGTTGAATACAAATCTCTTAATTATCAACAACAAATCAGTATGATAATGTAGATACGTCTTATTTACATAGATCCTTATCATTATCCATTTGGGTTAATATATTCATATTATTTCTATTTACGACTGTAAATTTCTCTGTTTTAGTATGTTAGTATTAAATAAAGTCGTTATAAATATTTTTTTAGATTGAAATCAGGATGAAAACAATTTAGAAGAAATTTTATTCTTTTACGACTGTCTAAAATATCGAATATCATATTATAAAAAAAAAAAATATGATTGTCCGTGTATCACTTTTAAGCAGGTTACTATTTTGTTGACTTTTTGTTTTTATTCATAAAACAATTGTTCAAAAATCCACGGGAAAATTGCATCCATGCAGAAAGTGGGAAGACGTAAGTCCACATTATTGTTCCTAAAAATAAGTGGACGTATGAAGCACTAAATTAAAATATATAGATATAAAGAAGGATTAAATTTAATTATAATGATACATTAATAAAATAATAATGTGTGAATTTCTTTCTTTTCCGAACGTTTATCCCATGTCTATTTGGGGTCGGTTTTCAGTTTAACCAGATTTGGCGGAATGACAGTATTTTACGTGAAGCGACTGCCATCAGACCTTCACTACCCAGAGGGCTATACGACATATTTTGGTTAAACCAAATGTTAGACTTTTGAGGGCTCTAACTACCCGTAACGATTGTCGATGATGTTAGTACGACAACCGGAGCCAACGGCTTTACATGTGAATATTTAAATAAAATAACAAAATAAACAACTGCACTTATCAAAATGCGGCCTCCGGTCACTTTTCGCACACGACAAGGCATTCAAAAAACCCGGATATTACTAACTGTCGAGGTTTTAATAGCATGTGAACTTGTGCCTAGGGAAACCCCTTGAAGGTCGAATAAAGACTTTGATTGAGATTGTCTTATAAAATAACTTAAGATACTTGTATCTCGATTTAGTTTGCAACATGCGGAGCGCGAGACGAGTCGCCCACATTATTTCGGTTAGCTTTAGGTGAGACATATTTTAATTAAACCAATTTTAAATAATTAAAAGCTGTTGATAATCGTCCCCTAACTTAAAGTCCATTTTAATGTTCAATTTTAATGCAATTCAATTTATGTAATTGATTAAGTTGTAAAATGTGTTGACATTTAATTTTTTTATTATAGTCCCTTATAGTGTAACTAAAATGTCATATTTCATCGTGTAACACACATAATCCTTTAAAGTTTAATATTCAAATTGAACAGTGGAAAGGCAGTGAACTGTTATTAATTTTCGTATGCTACAAAGTTTCAAAAGTTTTACTGTTACTTATTATTTGCAAGATATCCCGGTTAACTTTTCATTGTGTTTGAACTTCTTGTATAGTGTGATTATTTTAAAGTGTGTTTTCGTGAATTAATTTTTAAAGCTGATGTGTTAATAGAGCAATAAGTTTGGAAAAGTGAAATGTTTATTTTAAAATTGGCTTCATATACAGAACATTTAATTAATGGTGAAGTTAATTAATTAATTTTAAACTTAATTATTAATGGTTAATCAAGTCCTTGAAAAAATATAAAATATTAAACACGTTTTTCGATTAATTGTAAAGTAGTATTTTAATGTTTCTGTTTTGCCCGTGTACCTAATTACCGAATTTTGCATATTTTTCCGTATCGCAAAAACTTGGTTCCTATCTACGAGTAGTACGAGTAGTGCCGTGTAAACAATTATTTATCATACTCTATGCTCAAATTTGAGTTCGATTTTGATTTTGAGAATACACTGATGTCCAAACATATTAGATCTCAATAATTTTGATTTTTTTATTCCGTTTGCATTTTTTAAAGATTTTTGTGTCACTAAGGTTAAACATTTTTATCATATAGCTATAAATACATTTGCATTATCGAAAACGTAATTCGGTTATTTAATAACAGTGTTGTTAAACTGATATTGATTGTTTTTTTCTTTGTAAATTCCGAATTCTGAGTATATTTATCATATCGTGATATCTTGACTACTATAAAAACATATTTTACGAATTTTATCCTTATTCACACCTAAAACAAAACTGCAATAGGTCAAATATTTTACGTTGAAGATCACCATTTTTTTTCGCAAAATTGAACAATTAAATGTTCGTTATCAAAAAAAAAAAAACTTATTTTTACGTTGTAATTTGTTAGGGTAAGAACAAGGATTTTGTGGCAGAAAATTTTAGTAAATTCAAGAGAAAATTGTACCCATGTTAAGCACCCACGGAGCACACCACTAGTCTATATATACACCCTTATTTTGAAATTGCGATACCTTATCTCACAGCTAATGTAAACGACGGGTGACAATATAATAGTGAAGTTATTTTTTTTCTTTTGCTTTTATTTAAAAAGTTATGATAAGTCAAAGATTTTCAAAATCCCGCCGAATTTTATTGTTATTCTATACCGAACGCTGCGATACACAGCTGAGCGCGGTCATCGACCCGAGCCGTCACAGAATACTTGATAGCTAGTGTGCCGTCTGGTAATACGACATTTATTTGGTATTTTTTAAAGATAAGTAATCGACTATCATTTTTGATATTTTTATTGGATATATGGATTCAGTTACTGCTACAGATATTCTGATTTTAATAAGTCCCATATTTTCAAAATAGGGGTGTATATAAAAATGAAACCCGTTTTCCTTGGTCACGGCATCACGCGTGAATGGGTGGACCGATTTCACTAATTCTTTTTTTGTTGTATTTGTTATTATTAGGAGAAGGTTCTTATGTAAAAAAAACTGGAAAATCAACGGGAAAATTGGACCCGTGCGAAGCCGGGGCGGGCCGCTAGTACCTAATAAATATTGACGTATTTCTTTTGTACAAGAACATAATATCATGTAATACTCTAGGTAAAATCTATACTCGTAGGTATACTGTTTTAGTATGCCTAGTATAATTGACATCATAAAAGGTGTTATCATAAAGACAGGTTTAAATTACTAATATAATATTGTTAATTGTATTTGGAATAAGGAAAAATAACAATTTCATTGTAAAACAAAAATGAAGGTAAACGTATTTCCATATCAAAAGATTTTCCTTGAAACAATAAATGACTAAATGTATATTCATTTTCAAATGTACTTTTAGTAAATACGTATTTAAATTTTCTTTTAATATTTTCGATATGCAGAATTTGTTTGTTTATTTGGACATGTTCGAGAAAACTAATTCAACATTGAATTAGATAGTAATTATTTTAATGAATAAGCCAGTCAGTTGATGTATCTTATAAATAGAAGATGAACCACGAGACAAATTAAAAATTAATTTTGAAACAGAGGCATTAAAATATTTGAACGTGAATACCCATTGATTCTACATAATATTGAATTAGTAACTCAATAAGGCTAAGTGTAGTAATTATACCTTTTCTTCCTCACTGTAAAAATTTTATCAGCTAGAGAGTCAATACCAATTTTACTTTAAAATTTAAAACCTAATTACTATACCATTACCAAAGATAAGTAGTCGTTTCTAGAAACTAGTTTGAAATGTAATAACTAAAAATGTAAAAACTTAATAACTTAAAATTCACGTGTCATGTTCGTTAAAACGGAAAATTTAATTACGATCATCCTACTGTGTTTAATAATAAAATAATTAAAAGCTATTTGTCTTTATAGCCTGCTGTGCTTGACACACGGGGCGAGTTTGCCGGAATACAGTGCTGGCCTGAGCAATTACTCTTTTCCTGAGGACTTTATGTTCGGCGTCTCGACGGCCGCTTTCCAAATAGAGGGAGGATGGAATGCTGGAGGTAAGATTAACTATCAACTATTTATTTATCCGACGACCTCGATGGCAGAGTGGTTACCATACCGGACTGCCATCCGTAAGGTTGCGGGTTCGATTCCCGTGCGGGGTGAATATTTGTGTGAGCCACAATTTTTGTCTTGGTCTGGGTGTGTGTGCGTAGTTTCTGATTCCCTAGATACAAATTTCGAACTTAGGGGTCAATTACTATAATGAGATGATGTACGAGTAGTGCATGATTATTATCTATCAACCTATACTGTTAGTAAGGACTTAAACTAGCTCCTCACCACTACAGGATCACATACATTTTATAACTATTACTTTTGTTGTATTCAACTCTATCTACTGAATCACCTCTATCTATATGGATTGCTATGTATGTACTCGTAAGTAGGTAGTTTTCCGTAATTAAACCACTAATTTTCTTCTTCTTTGCCTGTCAACTCATATTTTGAGGACCAAAACTATAGCACTATAGACAATAACTCAGACGACCTTATATTATTTTGTTTATGACAAATATTAATATTTTTGTGTCAACAATAATATATGAACTTAAAAAAAAAAATAAAGCGTGGTTATACAATCCATATATTAATCCTGAATGGGAAGATCTAAATATTCTATACTTAATAGGAAAATTTTAGTACATATTTATTTATTTTCCATAAAAACATGTTGTTTTCCGATTTATCATTCATAGATAAGTAATTAACATAGAAAAAGATGTCTATGATAGATTAAACTAAGTATTACTGTTATCTTAAACTATTTAAATTGGAACTACTTGAATTTCATAGAAAATGGAAATTATTAACTATCTTTACCGTCGATCAAATCAATAACATGGTCTAGACTTTTCTTTGTCTGTTCGCAAAAACAACCACTTAAATTATATCACATACTTACAACCTACCTCAAATCCTATGAAATTAGAAATTTGCAGGTAAATATCTAAGCAAAGGCGGTCCTACGTCTTCACTACATACGAGTAGTATAAAACGAAGTCGCTTTCTCTGTATGTATATATCCATATGTATGCTTAGATCTTTAAAACTACGCAACGGATTTTGATGCGGTATATTTTAATAGATAGGATGATTCAGTGGAAAACCTTTTTGAGCATTAATTTTATCCCCATATTCTTACGGGAACGGGAACTACGCGGGTGAAACCGCGGGGCGCCGCTAGTATATTACAATCGCAAAAGTTTTGAGGATACACGGATAGATGTTTGTTATCCTTTCACAAGACCAGCTAAGATTAGATTTTGGACAAATGTTTCTTATATACGTACAAAAAAAATTTATCAAAAAAAAAAAACGCACAGAATTGGAATTTACGGGTAAAACCGCGTAGACCAGCTAGTAACTGTAATTTATTCGTTCCTCAAACAGTGACCATGAAATCCAATGAAAGTATTTCTTACTTTTTTATTAGATTCCGAAAATAACACGTAAAAGCTCGATGTGAATAAATCTATTCCTCCAGTGTCGTATGGCATAAAATCAATATAATATTTTTTCTATATTCTATACGAATTGTCATGAAATATCACGTTTCGGGCGTCTCAAAATATTCTTCCGGAGTAAATTCGATAAAATATCAATAGTGTCATACGAGTTTCAATGTTATTCGTGTACCTACTGCAACTTCCACAGTTTTATTTGGCTGGTCTAGTGAGTTGTATGTATTACGTGCTAGAGAAGCTGTTTACAATAAAGTGACACATCAAAAGAAATAAAATTGAAGCTACTAAAAACTTTTTAAAAATGAATTATCTTATTGTAAAAGTTAAATCAACGCTATCAATCCATTAATAGTCGATATTATTTATTACCTAACAGTAATCTGCCCTACATGATATCCTGGGTTTGATTCCTGGGTCAGGAATTACATGTTTGATATTCTACATAGCTCAGGTTTGAGATCACCAACACGTTTTGGTCAAGTAAAAACGTGTTCTATTTTTAAACAGAAATTATGTTATCTAGGGCTCAAGCCACAGATCATGGAGTCAGTTTAAGACTTCCGTCCAGCTCAAAACAAATTACTTTTTTTTGTAGGAAAAGGCGAAAGTATGTGGGACACATACATACACGAACACCCGGAGTACACACCAGACAGATCGAATGGTGACGTAGCCGCGGATTCGTACCACAAATACATGGAAGATATAGAAATGATCAAGAGTTTAAAAGTAAAGTATTATAGGATGTCTATCTCTTGGCCGAGGTAAGTTATTAATTAAAAGAATGTTTAGTACTTTAGATAACCTGCTAAAGGATGTTGCGGGTTCGACTCCTGTGTAAGGCAAATATTTGTGTAAACCACAAATGTTTATCTCGGTCTGAGTGTGTGAATGAATGAGTGTTTGTAATTTCTGATACTCTAGACAAGACTATCAGAAATATATCTTCTTCTTCAGTCTAGACTCTAGATTCAAGTAATGAAACTATTAAGACGATTGAGTGAGCAATATTATTTTGGCAGGTTTATTCATAGTTTTTTTTTTGGCATAGACTATCTAAAACAAAGACAAAAAAGTATTGCAGTAAAATCCCAAAAATCTTTTGTAAGCAAACCAATTGTAGTCATACAATAATAAAACTATAAATTGTTCTAGGATACTTCCACAAGGCACAGACAACAAAATAAGTGAAGATGGCGCTAGATATTATCGTGTGTTATTCGAAGAATTACTAAAAGAAGGTATCACACCTATTGTCACACTCTTCCACTGGGATATGCCGACAGTCTTAATGGATCTTGGCGGCTGGAGTAACCCAAAAATAGTAGACTATTTCGAAGATTATGCTCGCGTCGCATTTGACTTGTATGGAGATATTATCAAAACTTGGACTACTATGAATGAGCCACATCAACATTGTTATAATGTAAGTACTTATTTAACTAAGTTAGATAGATAGATAGATAAAATAAAAGCCCTTATTCAGAGTAAGCCCGTGTCCCTCGGTGGGGACATATATGAGCTGATGATGAGACTAAAATGTGGAGGGAGTTGATGTGTTTTTCGGGACACTAAGTTTCGTTAACTTAGTGATCCACTTATACATATTATTCTTCATCACTTAATTATGGAAATTTTCGCAGGCTGTTATTCGAGTAGTCACGCATATAGCTTTAATTATTTGATATTTTTTCCTTAAATAGACATTACATTAGGTATAATATTTTGGATATAATACGAGTATAATAGTCTGAGTTACCGTTTGACCTTTTTTAATAACTTGTTTTTTTACCATTATTTATGTATAATAATAATAAATACCTTTAACTGGATAATAATTGGTCTGTTTGTAGGTAATAGAGTAGATAAAAATATTCGAATAAATGAAAAACGTATTAGAATAATATACCTAATTATATGTAGGCCAATATTTGAATAAATAAATAACGTATTATAATAAATACTCTTAATTGTAGTAGGCCAAACGGAAATAAACTTTAATATTACGAAATACATACTAATTCGATACATCATCTGGACGTAAATTAATGCAGTTCCTTGACAAAATTATTGATAAAAGATTAAATAACTTTATTACGCAGTATTTATACTATGATCCATTGAAATGTTACATTTTTTAGGCCTTACCTTGCGTTTCTTAGAGGACGCAATTTTATTTTTTTGACGTGTAGGGGGGGTAAGTGTAAAGCTAAAATCAAGTTTGTGGGGTCGCCACCCTTGTCCCACGGCCGCCATCTTGAAAATAGGGGTTGAAACGGTTTTTACGATATATCTCTTAAACTATTTATCTGATAAAAAAAAATTTAACGTTTTTTGTTGCAAATTAAATTCTCTACAACTTTGGTCCAGTAATTTTTTGTCGTAAAACTATAAATAAAAAAGTTATAAGTGAAAATGTACAGAAATTCGAGAAAACAATTACCGAGAATGCTGTCCAGGTAGAAAATACCCAAGCGACCATTAGGGAACAAAAGAAAAGCTGCTATTATTATTATCATTATTTCTAACCTCTCTTACTGTACTATTCTTTTTTTGAAGTGAAAACTTCTTTAGTGGCGCTGAGCACTTTTTTTTGTATGGGTAAAAACTTTCAAACTCGCGTCAGGGTCACGTGATGCTGATCGAAAAAGCGTAAGATCGAGGGGAAGGGAGAGGAACTAGTATCTCCCACTCTTTCTACCGTGCCTGAGTGTGCTGCAGCGGTATCCTCGTAACAAATGTCATTGTGACATTGCGTAAAACTAATCGTGACCCATGTTTTTTTAGATATTACAAACAAACACTGCACCAGATTTATAACATTGCAAAATTACTAATTAAAAGAATTATATTAACAAAATAAAAAATAAAAATAATAACTGATGACACATTATTAGTACCCACGTATAAAATATATATAGTTAAGAGTACTGAAAAATAGTACTCACTTCGGAGCGCTGTAAAACCTTAGCTATTGACTTAATGAAAAAATGTTGCATATAAAAGTTGTCGAAAAAACGATCTGCAAAAATGTTCTGATATCGTTTTTTCGTAAAATGATAAAAAAAAGTTATATCGAAAAATATATTATTTTTCTCGAATTTCTGAACATTTTCACTTATAACTTTTTTATTTATAAATTACTGGACCAAAGTTATAGAGAATTTAATTTGCAACAAAAAACGTTAAATAATTTTTTTTATCAGATAAATAGTTTAAGAGATATATCGTTTGGAGTGACGTTTCTTACGCGAACACGGGCTAATACTACGCCACTTGTTATCTTGTTTTTATTGTTAAAACTTACGTTTTTGTCACATCGCGCCAAAGAATCCTGAAACTGTTGTGTAAAGTTCACTCGTGTATTGTTATTATAACGTTTTATGTGATCTAAGTGCTTTAAATTAATAGAAAAGTGTACTTAGTTAGTGCTATTTCTGCTCTGAGAGGGTAGTAAGCTTAAGGTACAAAACAAACAAGTCTTTGTTATTGACATTTTTATGTCAAGAGTTGACAGTGTCATTTGAAGTTTATTTTTTCTTGACATTGACACTTCTTCCTCGATTTTTGGCATTTTACACCTCCAGTATGGCCAAGTGTTCCGGATGTGGTAAATTTATTTCTCCAACAACCGCAGCCCAATGTAGTGTATGCCCGTTATCATACCACAAGGGGTGCATATCATTATCCGACTCGGCCGTGGTTAACAAGGACTGGGTATGCCCTTGCTGTAAAAACAAGACTCGCAAAGGAGACAACAGCAGCACGCCGGTAAAGCCGCTTGGTGAGCCTCGGACACAATCACCTCCGCATAAGGCCTCCACCATCTCCTCTCAAGTCCCGGGTGACTTCACAGGGATGTATGACGAGATACGGGAGTGGATGGCCGAGATCCGAGAGTTCAGAAAGGAGATGTCCGATCTCAAGGTGTCCTTGGCCGGCGTCTCGGAGCGCTTGGACGGGCTCGAACGCAGGCTCGAGGCAGTCGAGACGAGGGAGCCTGCCATCATCAACACCGCGGAACTCGAACAGACCGTAGAAGCTTTACGACTGGAGCTCAACGACCGAGACCAGGAAGCGATGCTGTCCGACCTGGACATCGGCGAGCTGCCGGAGGAGCGCGGCGAGAGCGCGGTGCACGCCGTGCAGGTGCTGGCGACGCGGCTGGGCGTGGCGCTGGACGAGCGCGACGTGGTGTTCGCCGAGCGCGTGGGGCCGCCGCCCGCGGACGGCGCGCCGGGCACTCGGCGTCCGCGCCGCCTCGTGGTGCGGCTGGCGCGCCGGCGTCTTCGGGACGAGCTGCTGCAGGCGGCGCGAACTCGCCGCACGATATCAGCGCCTGGCGAGCCAACCCGTCGCATCTACATCAATGAGAGGCTGACCCGCCACAACCGGCTACTCTTCCATCGGGTCCGTGAGGAATGCCGCGGTAAACACTGGCGCTTCGCGTGGACAAAGCGGGGCCGCATTTTTGTCAGGCAGGGAGAAGGCACTCCTGTCCGGCAACTCCGATCCTCCGATGATCTTGAGAAGATATTTGGTCATCCTATAACTGAAATGAAAAATTTATAATTCATAATATGTTTGTTTTTATTAGTGTATATCTACTGTGCCTGTTATCTGTTCACGTTTATTTTTCTTTTAATATATTCCTATGTCCTCGTTTTAATAATTTGTACAATTTTTATTTGTTTAAAATTTTATTTATTTACCAAACAATTTTAACATTTTATCTCAAAATTGATATATATATTTGCAATTCATTCTGGATATTTTATATACAATATGCACTTTATACATTCAATTTAATTTTAGTATTTAATTTCACATTTGGCTGTGACTGGTATTTTACAAGCTTTGTTAATTGCAAACTACTGTGCTTTTGTTTTTATTACCATTTATTATTGTTCATAGAATATAATACTACATGCTGGTTCTTATTGTTTATTTATTACCATATTTTATTGGAGTTTGTTCTTTTGGTTGGATATCAAATCTTTTTTAAGCACTTCCTTTAAAACATTTGAGAGTTGGTCTCTTTAATCCTGGGTCGTTAAATACTGGTCAAGATGAATTTATTGTTGCTGTAAATGAATTAAAGCCTGATATCTTAGCCATTAATGAAACCTGGTTGAGGGATGGCCAGGATGGAAATTTGTCAGTGATTCCTGGTTATCGGCTTGTTCATACGCCTAGACATCATAATATTAAAAAAGGTCGGGGTGGGGGGGTTGGTTTTTTTATACTTAAAGGTATTAATGCAAGAATAATCTCTTACCCTATTGTGTCTACTGTAGAACAAATGTGGTTAAGGCTTACTATTTTGGGAAGAAGTGTTGTTATTGGCACCGCATATCGAGCGCCCTGGCAGGACCTGCCTCCCTTCCTCGACGCACTAACTGACTCAATAACTTCTTTTACTAAGTGTGATAATCTTATCTTGTTGGGGGATTTTAATATTAATGTGTTAGAGCCTCACAGCAACAAAAGTGTTTTACTACAACAGTTCTTAAATTGTATGGACCTAGCACAAGTCATATCTCAACCTACTCACTTTTATGATGACCATACGCAGACCTTAATTGACTTAGTCTGCATCAATGCCCCATTCAGAAGAATAGATATGAAGCATACTCCTGACCTTGGTCGCCATGCTATGGTAGTTGTTGAGCTTAACATTAAAAAAGAAAAAACTCCCCCACAGATGCTTGTTTACCGGCCATTGAAAAGCATTTTTGTAGATCTATTCAATACAGATCTCGACTCCATCTGCTGGGATAACCCTCAAACATCCACTGACATAAATGAGATGGTTTTAGCTTTTACCCATAAAATTGTCAATTTGTTCGACCTCCACGCCCCTATCAGAGTAATTAAAATTAAGGGACCTAGTCACCCATGGATAACGGACACTGTCAAATCTATGATAAAAATAAGGGATGACTACCATAGAAGGTATAAATTGCTTAAAAATGACGACCTTAAGAAATGTTACAAATGTATGAAAAATATAGTTATAGCTGCATTTGAGAGTGAGAAAACTGCTTTCTTTACACAAAACATAAACAAAAATATTAACAATCCCAAACAGTTGTGGAAAAATTTAAAAGGCAATATTGGTATAGGTAAATCGAAGGCAGTTGAGTTACCTCCTCATTTTGACAACCCTCATTTGATAAATTCTCACTTTCTTAATGTGCCAGGTGATGACAATGTATCTATTTCACAGTTAACCTATTTCGAGCATCATCGGTATACTTCTTCTCCCGCCACTTTTACTTTGCATACTGTTAATGAACGCATAATTCTTAAAATTTTACAAAGTTTCAAATCAAATGCTCAAGGTATTGATGGTATCTCATTGGATATGGTACTCTTGACTCTTCCTTATACTTTATCTGCAATTACCAGCATCATTAATCTATCTATTACTAGTGGCATCTTCCCTACACTATGGAAACAAGCTGTAGTAAAACCCATACCTAAAGCTAGTCAGCCTTCTACCTTAAATGATCTTAGACCAATTAGTTTACTCCCTTGTCTATCTAAGGTTTTGGAAAAAGTCGTAAATTTACAGCTTACCAAATATCTTGAAGACAATAATATTCTACCACAATTTCAGTCTGGTTTCCGCAAAGGATATAGCACAACAACCGCTCTGCTAGATGTTGTTGATAATTTACTGGCTGCACAGGATCAGGGTATGTGTAGTATTCTCGTCCTGCTTGATTTTTCCCGTGCATTTGATTCGATCAGTATTCCTCTTCTTCTCTCAAAACTTGCTTTCTATGGCTTCGACATCAATGCAATTAAATGGTTCTCTAGCTATTTAGAGTTCAGGACCCAGAGTGTGGAGCTGAAATTGCCCAGTGGAGAGTCCTTATTTTCCTCTTCTCAGGAGCTATCCCGCGGCGTGCCTCAAGGCTCAATTCTGGGGCCTATCCTGTTCATCCTCTACAGTGCTGATATTATTCAAGCAATTCCTAATTGTAGATTCCATCTTTATGCGGATGATGTTCAGCTGTACCACTCTTTTTTGCCCCAGGACCATGTTGATGCTGTAAATAAAATAAATGATGATTTAGCTGATATACTTAAGTGGTCAATTAAAAGTTCCCTAGTCCTCAATCCAAAAAAATCCAAATTTATGGTAATTGGTTCTCGAGGAGGGTTAAATAAACTTGCTGGTATTCAGCTAAATATCCATGTGGGGGGAGAGAGTGTAGAATTTGTGCATGAAGTGAGAAATCTTGGACTGACCATGGACAGACATCTTCATTTTGAGAGTCACATTGCTGAATGTGTGAAGAGTTGTTTTTATCGGCTAAAAATGTTGTATAAAATTCGTCCCTACATTAGTGAAGATGTCCGCATTGCACTTTGTGAGTCCTTAGTCCTATCTAAATTAAATTACTGCGATGTGGTGTATGGGCCTTGTCTTTTGGCTAGGTCACAAAATCTTATCCAACGTGTGCAGAATGCTTGTGCACGATTTTGCTTTAAAATACCTCCTCGCACACATATTACACCATTTCTAAATTCATCAAAATTATTAAAAATGAAATCTCGTAGAAAATTACATCTTGCAACTCTTCTTTTTGGCATCATCAATGCTGAAATTCCTAAATATCTTTTTAAGAAACTCTCTTGGGCTCAGGACTTTTCTCAGTATGTTAGAAGGAAATGTACTCACGTGTTTGTTACGCCAAGACATAGATCA
This sequence comes from Timandra comae, assembly GCA_958496195.1. Lineage (NCBI taxonomy): Eukaryota > Metazoa > Arthropoda > Insecta > Lepidoptera > Geometridae > Timandra > Timandra comae. Next base: position 4,571,017 of record OY292360.1, read on the forward strand.
GCAGCTTTCCGTGGGTCTTTTAGGTTTGCAGCTTCTCAGTGCTGGAATGACATTCCTCCTCCAATCCGTGCAATAACCTCGTTGTATACTTTTAAAAAAAAGTATAAGTTAGCACTTGTTACTGCCCAATTAAGCTCTAATTAACATATAAATTAAATAAAAAAATTTAGTGCTACTTTTGTGGACTTGTTTGTTGAAATGCTGCATGCTGCTACTTGTTTGTTTGTTAATTTTTTATTTTTATATTAATATGTATTTGTTTTGGTTTTGTATTTACGTAGGCATTATTATTTTATTTGTGATCATGCACTTTCTTTTTTTATTAATTATACCATATATTAATCTTGTTCATTATCAGGCACACTTAGCTCGTACCTACCTTTAAGTTTTAGTATAACGGTGACGTCACTGCACCCCTGGCTCCGTCTGAAAACCAGCGTTGCTTCGCTTGTGAAGTAACACAAAGCTGAGACGGGTCCTTTTTGACTGCAGTTTCACATGCGGCAGGCATTATTTATTGGCACTCGCCGGGTAGTTTCCCCGGTTGCATTTGTTTAAAATCCATCTGCATGCTTACCTCCCAAATGTTGTTTATCTTTTCATTTTAATTTTTTGTTGTTTTTTTTACTTTAATGTTTCCCTTTTGTTATTGTTTTTGGCCTTATTATGTCTGTAGTTATTAATTAAGTATTTAAAATTAATATAATTTAACTAAATATATTGTAAGCAAATTGAAATTATTTAGGCTTTCTTTCTTTTTTTTTTCTTTTTGTTTTGTTTTGTTTGCTTGGTACCTAACTAATTGTTTCTGGCTTCTGCAGACATAAAGCAAATGGATTGACTGACCTGTTTGTTTTTACTTTTTTATGTCAAATCATCAATTTGCTTTTTTTTCTCGCAATAATATTGTATCATTTGTTTTAATAATTTTATGTGTAATTGAACTTTATATCTTTGTTTCGAACTGCTGTATTGTGTATCTGTGTGTCAAATAAACGTTTATTTATTTATTTATTTTATTTATTTAAAAACCGTTTCAACCCCTATTTTCAAGATGGCGGCCGTGGGACAAGGGTGGCGACCCCACAAACTTGATTTTAGCTTTACACTTACCCCCCCTACACATCAAAAAAATAAAATTGCGTCCTCTAAGAAACGCAACCCCAAATGTAACTTTTCAATGGATCAACTAAGTCAATAAATAAATTATAGGCCATTAAATAACAAATAAAATTTATAGTGTCATAATGAATATCAAAACAAAAAATGAAGTTCAAGTTCGAAATAAATAACAAGGTGGTCATTGACGAGTCAGTTCAACTGATCAGTCCGGACATAATCTCACGTCACTCCAAAAGTTTCAGGCCAACTAGATTTCCCCACTGGAATCTGGAATCGCTGCGGACTGACGACCATTTTTGGATGGACACCAGTTTAACTGACTCGTCAATGACCTTTAAGTTCAACAACAAATTATAATTTGTTATTCGTATTTTACATTGAACTCAAATAATATTTAAAATATAATGTTTTTGCAAAATGACGTACTTGTACATTGACGTTAATCCATAAATAATCTTTAATTACAAGCAATTGTGTTGATCTTAATTAATACATATTCATAAATGCGATCTCTTTGATTATGTTCTTGAGTTTGTGCCTACTCGTAATTAAGCTGATACTTCCATAATGCTGATTCTTGTATTGATTTCATGGTACTAAAATATTAATGAAAAATTATGTGTGTGTGTGTGTGTGTGTGTGTGTATCTGTCTGTCTGTGGCATCATAGCTCCCGAACGGATGAACCGATTTCAATTTAGTTTTGTATGAAAGAGGACTTACGTGCGAGTGTTCTTAGACATGTTTGATGAAAATCGGTTAACCCGTTTAAAAGTTATGGGGATTTGAAAGTAATTGTGTTGGGGGTTTTTTTTAATTTTTAATTTAATGTTTTTAAACGATTTTCTTTTACTTAGATATTAATGTATTTCTTTTTAGGGTTACGGAGGCGATTTCTTCGTACCGGTACTACGATCTCATGGAGTTGGCGACTATTTGTGTGTTCACTACATGCTGCTATCTCATGCTAGGGTCTATCATCTGTATGATAAGAAATATAGACCCACACAGAAAGGTAAAGACCTCATTACATTTATGATTGTATTAGTTATGTTTATTATGTATATCGAATTGGATTTTTTGTACTCGTATATGTAATGGTATATTAATTTTCGTATTCAATTCAATTTTCAAATTGTTTTAATATTTTGTTACAATATATTATGTTTTTTAACAAATAATTTGTTTTATATGAATAACGTTAGTAACGCATGCATGCATTAACTCAAAGAGTTATTGTATTTTATCCCAAAGTAAATTCGTCACGAATAAATGGTGTGTTAATTTATCACAATTAAAAGCGTAAAAGAATAAGACAACAAAATATTGTTTGAAAACTTTTACACGAAAATGGATCCTAACTAATATTTTAAATGCGAAAGTAACTCTGTCTGTCTGTCTGTTACCTTTTCACGGCTAAACTACTGGACCGATTGACTTGAAATTTGGTACAGGGGTAGCTTATAGTCCGGGAAAGAACATAGAATATTTTTTATCCTGAAATTCCCACGGGCACGGGAACTACGCGGGTGAAACCGCGGGGCGCTGCTATATGAAATATGCAACAATATCTTTTACGGTCAAATTGGCAAACTACTCGTCACTATGCTGAACTACCAAGAAAAGGTTTGCGAGTGTAACCCCCGAGACATGATTCCTGTAACAATTAAGATTTTTATAAAAGTTTAGTCCTTACATAAAATTAAAAACATTTGATATTCTTTCAGGTGTAATAGGAATCACATTAGACGCATTTTGGGCTGAACCTAAGGATGTAAATAAATTTGAAGATCACGAAGCAGCAGAAAGATATATGCAAATGAATGTAAGTACAAACATATACACTTAAGCAGATTTTCCTTTTGAAGTAAAGTTCAAGAAGAGATAATCTAAAAGTTAAACGAGGTTTTATATTTTTGACACTTAAGGTTTTTTTAATATACAGGATCGCGGGGTACGGCTAATGATATATAAATATTCTATTATGCCAATAAATATGATCTAATTCAGAAACGTTTGTCCTACAGATGGGTATGTATGCACACCCTATATACTCAGAGACAGGAGACTATCCCGAAATGGTTCGCCAGTTGATAAACAACAAGAGCTTGGAGCAAGGATTCAGCAGATCTCGTTTACCCTACTTCACCGAAGAAGAAGTAAGTTTTCGACCCAATTATTCTGACAACTTTTCGACTCTTGAATGTCGTTCGGGCTTTTGATAAATGAAATTTGTTTAGCTACGATTAACGTAAGTCTGTTAGTGGCATGAGCCAAACCTTTGCACCTGGGCTCGATTTCTGGGCTTAGTGAATACTGTTTGCTATTTTCCAAACATGCCACAATGGATTGAATGAAGTCTCAGTAACTCAATTGGACAGAGCAGTGCTACGGTTCAACATGGTTTCGGATTCAAGACCTGGCTGAGGCGAAAATTTTGAATGCATTTTTCAAAATATCACAATGGATTTTGCATATTCTCCTTTACTGATATTATCAGCCAGAGACAGACTTTAATTAATTTATCCAATCATCTTTTTTAGAAAGAATCTCTCCGTGGCAGCTCAGATTTCTTCGGCTTAAACCACTACACTACGTTCCTGATGTCACCATCAGAGATGGAGAAAGATTGGAAAGTCCCATCTATGGACCACGATACGGGTGTCAAAATGGACCAGAATCCCGATTGGCCTAAACCAGGAGCGGAATGGTTGACGGTATGTTGGTTTGAATTTTCCTTATATTATTCGAAAATCGTGGGAATTTTGGTGTAAAAAGTTCCTTGTTAAAAATAATATCCAAGCACCGAGATCGGTCCAGTATAAACATAAATAAAAGATTAATACACATCCATAAAAATAATAGAAGCCTATTTACTAGGGTTCCTCTAAAATGTGTTATCCTCAGCATATTCATGAGACTCATATCCCAATAAATATCACGATACAGTCACATCGTCACCTTAAACCTAGTCACAAACTAAGTAAAGCCAGCTGTAGGCTATTGGTACTAGATAACGCATAAACATACACATCATATTTTTATGTACCTTATCACAATAGGTAATCATATTTATTATGTATGAACTCACATCGTGTTCTATAATAATACAGAGTAGTAATACCAGTAGTAAACCAACTTGTATAACAACACTTATATAACAGTTACACACGTTTATCCAAAGAACACCTTCCCAATAAATGAATATTCCGAGGATCAGTAACAGATCTATTAGTATATTAAGTATGTTTGATCTTATTCCGAGCGGTAGGTATTTACTAGGTATTTGACCGATTACATGTTATCGGACTATCTCGGTCACGGTCACGACCAATCGATACCTGTTTTACTTGACTTATCTCGGGATCTAGAGGTCGTGTTTATTTGATTATAATACTACATCTTTTAATTTTTTCTTATGTGTCGATTTTCTTGTTTAGTGTGTGTGAAATTCATGCGAATATTCCAATAACCAATAGCTGTCGGACATAATAATGACACTGAAATGATGTTTTCAAAATTTTCCCTTTGCATTTATATACTTTTTCATAACCTTACAATATATCTAATCATACCCGGATCGAAATATCATTTCGTATCCCCCAAAAAAATGTACCTTAACAAAAAACTATTACCAATAAACAAATTCAAATAACCAGTAAAAATTCAACCCGCACAATGTAACTACAATCTAATCTACGTCCCCACTTTAGTATGCAATGCGGTTAAACAATTGAATTTATTCATTTTATTGCATTCAGGTATACCCGCCCGGGTTCCGTAGACTACTCAATTGGTTAACCAAGAATTATGGTAAAAAGGTTCCCATAATCATAACGGAGAACGGCGTGTGTGATTCTGGGGAACTGGAGGATTACGAGAGAGTGGACTATTTCAATAACTACCTCTATCAGTTGTTGCTGGCCTTGCACGAAGATGGGTGCAATATAAAAGGATACTTCGCCTGGACTCTGATGGATGATTTTGAATGGAGCGACGGCTATTTGTGAGTATTTGTTCCGGCTGTTTATTTATATTTTCGGTTTATACTAAAATTTTAGTAGTTTTGGGTATTGGGTTTATTTTTACTGTTAATAAGGTTTTGTACGGTGATATTCTCGACCTCCATTTTTCTTTATTCGTGTCATAGTCACAATAATAAAGTATCAATAACTAGCAACCCTTGTCCCATGAACGGCTACAAATTATAGCTCACAAACTTAGTGAATATTTTCTTTTTTATAATAAAAAAAATGGAAATACGTATAATAATGAGGCTGATGAAAGGCAAGTTCAGATTTTAATTACAATTAATAGTTACTCGACCAATATGCTTCGAAGGGCACGTTAAGTTGTTGGTCTGGGTTGTCGTACTAACATCATCGACAGTCGTTACGGATAGATAGATAATGTAGGTGGCATATGACCCCGGTTATTCCCTGAACTTTACTGTGGATATTTTATTGTATCATACTTTTTAGAGCAAGATTTTATCCAGTAGTCGAGTTTTAGTTTTTGGTCTTATTTCCTATTCATTTGAACAAATAATACAGAATATATTAGCATTGAAACACATTTTAAAAGATAATGTATTCAGTAAATGAAGATGAAATGCAAAGATTAAGTATAAATTAATAAAATTATAATATTTTTACGTTGATCTTGACGTAATTATAAATGGTTTAAATAAAATATTAGAAAAATATAGCTATTAAAAAGACAATATTGTTTTATTGAAATGAACTTCGTGTTATTTCCGGGGTCAAATTAGTCGTTAATAATTTGCGCATTTTTGGTTATCATGGTTAAAATAATTAATTTTACCTATTTAATTTTAAATTAGGTCATATTTTTTAAATATTATCTTGGTTTTGTAAATTCACGCTATACATATACGAGTATTCAATATTGATAAATGTAAGTTTTAATACATTTGTATAATATAATAACAAATTCTTTCCAGTCTTGAGAAATACTACAGTTCCTATACACCCCTATTTTGAAATGATGGGACTTATTAAAATCAGAATATCTGTAGCAGTAACTGAATCCATATATCCAATAAATATATCGAAAATGATAATCGATTACTTATCTTTAAAAAATACTAAATAAATGCCGTATTACCGAACGGCACACTAGCTATCAAGTATTCTGTGACGGCTCGAGTTGATGACCGCGCTCAGCTGTGTATCGCAGCGTTCGCCTGTTGTTTGGTGTAGAATAACAATAAAATTCGGCAGGATTTTAAAAAACTTTGACTTATCATAAACTTTTTAAATAAAAGCAAAAGAAAAAAACTATCTTCACTATTATATTGTCACCCGTCGTTTACATTAGCTGTGGGATTAAGTATCTCGAATTCAAAATAAGGGTGTATAATGTAGTCATAAGTGGGCAGTTTCCATAATTAGACCTTTCTAATTTGGTTCGCGTGCAATATTTGTCAAAACAAAAAATCAAAAATTGCTCAGAATATTATTGTTTTGTAGATTGTACCGTTCTTGATATTTTTGCAAAATTGAAATATGAATGATATAATATTGCAACATTGTTGATACTTCTCCATTGTTGCTGGTTCTAGAAAAATAACATAATGCAACACTTATCGTGCCTTACATTATTCAATTAATTCTAATTTGAGCGTGACTCACGATAATATGATTTGAATAAATGGCAATAAATATTTTTTAATAGATTTTTGAATAAATAAATTAATCCCGTTATGGACTAATTGAGTGCTTATTAAAAACTTGAACTCCTTGACTTTTGTCGTCTTCGTAATTCAAAATGGTTTGTCGGAAGACTTTCAAAAATAGAAGGCTGTTTTTTGAATAGTTTGTTAATTATTTTAACTTCAATGCTTTAGCGTGCCCACTAAATGACATTCCTAAATAAATAACTTTATTTGATATATTATTATACGAGTAGAAACTCCTAATTAAGTTAATTTAGTACTTGTACTTGTAAGTATAAAAATAATAGAAGGAACTAAATGATATAACCTTGCGAGGGAATTTAGCCTACATTTATGTTAAGTAGGGCGACATAGCACAGTCAATATTATTATTATCACAATCCGACGAAAATTTTAAAATAAGTACTATTTCAAGACAAGCAAACACCATATTCACAACCACCACATTTTCAATTAAAATAACAACTTTCAACTAATCCGGTTTCCAATTAAAACCCATATTGGATTCGCTCTAAGTGTGTTTATCTTTACAGGACAAAGTTCGGGCTATTCCATGTGGACTTCGAAAGTCCAGAGAAGACGAGGACTCCGAAACTATCGGCGTACAACTACGCTGATATCGTAAGCACCGGCAGAATAAATTTCGACAAATACAAACCGCCGAGCAAAGTGTATCACGCTAATCGTATTAGGTAGTACATAGTGAATTTATTGTTGTAATTCTGTAAATAGTTCTGTTTAAGTATTTATAATGTTATTGTGAATAAATATTAAAAATAATGCAGATTGTAATTTATTTATTTCAACGGTAAATCTCTGCGTATTTCAGCTATGAATAGAGATCTAAATAAACAGTTTTCCACATTTAGATCTCTCTACTTTGGATCTTTTGTGCGTGCTGCATCATTTTCCCTTCTTCCTTCGCAAATCTCCACTAATGGATTACTAAAGATTGGCAGAAAGTCAACTTTACTTTTAAGCTTCTAGAGGAAAACTGTTTCACTATATTTCGTGCATGACTAAACGCAATTCTCTCTGACAATCCTCTCTCCTCTCATCCATTCTCAGCTAGTCTGCGTTACCGACTTGCCGTCCGCAGACCATTGCCCAGGGTGCGCCGGGCGCATGCTTGTAATGCCTCCTCTACACGTCGGCGGACGCGTCCGCCGATACCATCGGCGGACGCGTCCGCCTACGTGTAGAGGGAGTGATTTGCTCGTCTGTGGTAGGTATTTGACGTCGGCAGACGCGTCCGGCACTTATCCGTTTGTTGTCGGTTTTTGTTGCACGGATCAAAGGGATCTGGCGCGGGCGCCCGGCGCGAGCGTGCGGTGTGTCCACACGTCTGACGACGCATCAGTGTTCAGCGGGAAGCGAGTGAGAGTGCACGCGTGATTTTCGCCGTTCTTTTTTACCTACCGCCGTTTTTTTCTTGCTTGTTGAAATGGCAAACATGAGCACAGAGGAAACATTTAAATTTCTGGAGCTGTATCAAGCAGAAAACTGCCTGTGGAATCCCAAAAATAAATACCACAAAAATAAAAATGTTGTAAGTACACAATTCATTCATTTTATTTAACTATCTACTTACAAATTCAGTTGAGTTTACTGTAAATTGGTTATTAGATATTAACAATGTGGATTTATGACGGGTAGGCAATTGTTATTTTAGTTCGAATTAAAGCCGCATTGAAACACGGTCAAAGTTATAATACAGTTTTATGTGAATGGGTATTTTGATCGTGTTAACGCGACACACGACAACTTATTTTGACCACCTGTTATTATGCCCATTGATATAACCACAATGATTATACTTACTTATTTTATTTTTTCAGATTAATGATTCATGGAAACGTATTGCTGATACGATGGGCATTCCAGTGCATGAGTTAAAAAAGAAAAAAGATAATCTTCTTAGTACATTTAGAACGAATTTAAAAAAAAGAAATGCATCCATTCGGTCAGGGGCGGGAACAGAGGATGTGTATCAGCCCATATGGATATTTTACGATGTGATGGCTGCGTTTTTAACAGATGTTTACGAATCCACAAGTATTCTAAATACAGAGGAAAAAGTAAGCAAAAATAAAACATTCTTTATTTTTGGATTATTTATTTATTTGAGTAGCCAACACAACATACATTTCTATATACTTATCTTAAATTTATAGGTATTTAGATACTACTAGATTACTAGGTACTTTTGAATTAATGGTTATTCTCGTTAATATATCTGGTAAATTTTAATCGCGTTTCAACTGCACATGTAGGCGCTCTTCGAGGTATAGGTTGCAGTGGATCGAATGTTCCCGTGTAATTTTGTCTCCAAGACCCTGGTTGGATTAATTCTCCATTGAGATACTTATCTTCTGAATTTGGGGGACTGTACAAATGTTGAGATGTTTTACTTTTTCTTAAGAAATTGTGTAACAAGACACATGTCATTGTAATTAAAGATGCTTTAGTGATATTCAAGGGTATAGGCTTTTTGAAAATTCTGAATACGCTAGACATTATACCAAAAGTATTTTCGACTGCTACACGCGAACTAGAGAGCTTTTGATTGAATAATCTCTCTGGAGTACCAAGAGCGTGATGCCCTGGAAATGGTTTCATAATATGTGTACTCAATGCAAATGCGGCATCAGCTAAAAATACATAGGGTAAGCTTGTATTACTATTGGGTAAGCAACTAGGAGAAGGCAAGTTGATCACATTTGTGTCAATTTTTTGCTTTAAAACACTTTGATTATAGACTCCACCATCGCTAATTCGCCCTGGGCAACCTATATCTACAAACATAAAGCAGTAGTCACTATCAACTAGTGCTAAGAGTACAATACTGAAATGCCCTTTATAATTGAAGTACTCCGTTGCGGTATTGGGTGGCGGTAGAATCATGACATGTTTCCCATCTAAAGCGCCAATACAATGAGGAAAATTAAATCCTTTTGCCTTTGCAAGCCATTCATCCGTAGTGTTAGGTATCTGAAAATAAAAATATATAGTCAATTTAAAAAAAAAAACGCTGGTTTGCTCTTTAATGTAATATTATTATTTAAATATATTTTTATTGAATTTTTTCTTTCCCAGACACAACCTGATTTGTATGAAGAGGATAGCGCTTCTAACGTGCAGGTTAGTGATAATATTCCGGATGCTAAAAACGAAGACCATAATGATGCCGACATCCCTACTACATCTCAAAACAAACCAATTATTCAGTCACAAAAACGTCGTGCTAAAGATCCACCCGAAATGCAAGAAGCCAATAAAAAAATGAGTACTGCTTTTACAGCATTAAATAAAGCATTGGCTAACAAAGAAAACATAAAAGAAGAAGACGAATGCGATTTATTTTGTAAAATGTTGGCAAAACAAATAAGGGAGTATCCAAAACTTGAAAGGGAAGAAATAATGTACGAGCTTCATGGTGTTATGATGAACAGACGTCGTCGTTACAACACGATGCAGGGTAGATCATATGCTTTTTCTTCTCCTTCACAAATAATCCTCAGTCGACCTAGCACGAGCAACAGCATGTATCTATCAACACCGTCACCTGTATACGTAGTAGACTCCCCCCATTCAGTTCAGTCACCACCACAAAATATGGCCAATCAACAAACCGAAATGGTTAACATTATTTCACAAGAAGTACTTGTACCACAAACAAGTAAAATGTATTACGAAAGCTGTTTAAATATGACGGACGATAATAACACCGATCACCCTTAATTTGTCAAAGCAAACTGAAAGTACCTACTTACCTATTTGTCAAAGCAAAGTTTTTTGTAAACTGTTGATTATTCATTACAATACAATTAATAATAAAGATTTTGGATTAAATTATGTGGTTTACCTTCACTAAATCCTTTAACACGTTATTGAGCGCTAAACATACTTCAGGAACAATAATGGATATAACTTGGCTTGAAATTTTAAACAGGTAATGCAAGCTTCTATAGCTATCACCAGTAGCTAAATATCTTAATGTTACTGCCAAACGCACTTTCACTGGAATGGCATCCCTCCAATCTGTATCTTTTTTAGCAATCGTTGGAGATATCTTTTGTAGTAAATATTCAAAATCGCTGCTAGACATTCGAACAAAATTATTAAATTCTCCAGAGGGCTCTGCATATAGTTCTGCAAACTGGTTTTCCATGCTATTCCTGCGAAGAAACAGAGTAATGTAAGAAGTCGTTACCTACGTTAAAAAAAACTTTTTAGAAAAGAGAACCGACTTCAAAAACACTAACCCGTAAGAATATCCAAGTATATTGCCGAAGGTCATCATTAAACTAAGAAGTATTATATACTATAACCTCTACCTAAATGTAACAAATCCTTTTATGAAAACCGCAAACATACATACAAACATACAGGTCAAACTGAGAACCTTCTTTTTTTGAAGTCGATTAAAAAGCGTACAAGTTATATTATGAATAAAAAAATCCCACTTACTTTGTTCGGTTTCTATGTATAGTCAGCATCCACCACCTTCTTCTTCTCCATTTTTTTTTAATAACTCTATTGCGATAGACGCTTAAATAATACTTGTAGGTACTAAATAAATAAATAGCTGCGGCAGCAACGGTCTCTATATCCATTCTGCGTGCGTACGTGTTGCATCTGACGAGAACCAACATAGACTGAACGACCTGGCGACGTGTGGACGGCTCGTAGAGATTCATCTGCGGATGCGTCTGCGGACGTCTGCAGACAAATCTGTCTACGTGTAGAGGAGGCATTATATGCGCCACTCGGGGAGGCTCCTTCCGTGCACACCCACATAGTTGGTAAATACCACGATTATTATTTGTACAAAAAGTAGTCTAAAGATTATCCAGTGTTCAATTCAATTCTTAATTTTATAGGCTCTGTGTTGTTAGGTTTCCTTAGACTAGACTTTAAATAACCTTGACAAATAAACGAATTAACAGAAAACAAAATAGTGAATAATTTCGTAATATTGCATCATTTTAAATCATCTGCACTTAGGAAAAATCCAATAGCAATAATTATCTGTTACTTCTATATAAATGTTGTAAAATATTGATCGTTTATTTTATTTTTGTTAGTATTAAAATATAATTACTCAAAAAATCAAAAAGACCCAAATCGATTATATATTTTGGATTAAAATAAAACAATTAAAAAGCTACATTGATACGGAGAAACAGAATATAATTTACCCAGTTTTTTTTAAGAACGCAGGTAAAACCACCCAGTAATTTGAGGAAAACATGTAGAAATTAATATAAGTATAATAATAATAAATATAAGTATACCTATCAACAATTAAGCATAATTTTAATGATAAAAAGTACAATATCGACTTGTAAAAACCCACTTAGGGCAAAGATGTGTCACTCACTGATATTATTAGTTTAGCGAGGAGGAAAATAATAAATAGATAATGAAGCGTTAACAATAATAAAAATACACACATCAAAAGTGTCTAGGGATCAACATATATTTTTGCAATAACTTTTCTCCTGATTGATATTAATTAAAATTTTCTTTAAGGATTCATCAAATAAAGTGTTTTCGTTTGTCACAGTAACGATAAACCAAGTCACCTTTGCATTAATAAAGAAATTTGCCATTTTCCTAATAAAGGGATTTTTGACATTTGAACCACTAACATTAAAGTTCGAAAAAAAGACTGAAATAACAGTTTTCTTTAAAATTTTATTGGGTAACTTAAACAATTAATAATCCGTGTTTCTACCGCGAACACTAACAACACAAGAACATCGGTTTGGCATACTCAAAATGAGTTCATCCAAATCACGCTGTGGAATGGCCGCCCATGTTCGTTGCAACAACAAAAAAAGGTCTTCTTGCGACTGGATACCCTCCATATTCGGCAGAGCTCTTCTCTGTAGCATATCCCATGCATGCTCAATCGGGTTCAAGTCTGGCGACTGAGCAGGCCAGGGCAGGACATTGATGTTAGCTGCGGCGAGAGTCTGTCTTACAACTCTTGCGGTGTGCGGTCGTGCATTATCATGCATTAACTGAAATAAGGGACCGATTTGCACTTGTAGAGGAACGATGACGTCTGATACAATCGTCTCAGCATAAATTTGAGCGTTGAGGTTGCCTCTGATCCAAATCAACTCAGTTCTTCCGCCGATCCAAATACCCGCCCATACCATGATGGTTCCACCACTATAAGGATGGACTTCCTGGCAGGATTTTAATCGCTGTTGGCGTCCAGGGGTTCTCCAGTGTCGTATACGTCTTGTATCCGGTCTCATACCAAAACGAGACTCATCAGAAAAGCACACGAAACGCCATTGTTCTTCTGCCCAATTTCTGTGTTCAAGAGCCCATTGATATCGAATCCTACGATTGTGCATTGCTATAGGTGGTACCCGTAGCGGTCTTCGGGAATGAAGGTTCACTTCATGCAAGCGGTTTCTGACTGTTTGGTCGCTAATTAAGTTCCCTGAAGAGTGATGAAGCCGCACGGCTAACATCATGGCGGTTATTGTTGGAGCTCTTCGAGTTAAGATTTGAATGTATCGGTCTTGTCTCCGTGTGGTGCAGCGATACCGTCCTCCATGGCGCTCAGCCACGGTACCAGTGCTTCGGTAACGTGTCCAAAGTCGACTGATAACACTCTGACTTGTATTCAGAGCTAAAGCCACAGTACGTTGCCGGGAACCAGCTTCTATCATTCCCACGGCTCTGAGCATTTCTTCCCTGCTTAAATGACGTCGCCGCTCCATAATAACGTTGGTTTTAATCAGTAGTAGGGAAACAGTAGCACTAATAATGTCTTCAATGCGTTGTATGTTTTTATAGGGAAAATATTGACAGCTGATTTTCATCTTTTACTCGAATTTGATTCACAGTTCCTGATTCAAATTATGAAATGCACCAAAAAGGATCCATATAAATTTATAAAATCATAAATTTATTACAAAGCCACATCTCAATCTCAAGAAATCCGCATAAAAATGCTTGATCCCTAGACACTTTTGATGTGTGTATATTGTTTTTAATAACTAGTTATTCTTTGACATTTTGTATATATCAATAAAAATAAATAAATTACAATTTGGATATCAAATTTGAAAATAAATTAAAGACGAAATACGTAACGTTTGAATCAAGTAAGTATCATGTTTACTGCTAGACCGGCAACATTGGATAACTAGACAGAAATAATTACTTTTTTTAAACACCTGGGTTCGATTCCCGTACTGAGTAAGAGTAGAGTAATCGTTTTTTTTTTTTCAATCTTGTAGAAAATGGAACGCAATCTTAGTTCAAGTAATATCCGCCACCTTCGTGTGGCGCGTGTGTGCTTACTTCCTTTTCTGTTATGTCAAGTGTAGTTTCGGTTCATTCTCTTTTTGATTAAACCTTTATACAAATTACATAATTTATTATTTGCTACAAACCCACAAAACCCCTACATGGTAGCAGAGCGTGGTTGGGTTCCGTATTAGCAAATATTAAATCCGGGGTAATTCCGAAGTATTAAGGAGTACGAAAAAGTGAGGTTAAGTAGCCGGCGTGCACGTGTACAGAGTTTGTGAAAAATCTGTTAAGATGAGCTCAAGTATGTTCAATATCGAGAAATTGAATGGACGGGAAAATTTCTCGACATGGAGATTCTGTATTAAAACATACCTGGAGCATGAAGACTTGTGGGACTGCATAGAATATAGTGCCGGAAAAAGGGTCGATCCAGTGAAGGACGTCAAGGCCAAGTCCAAACTTATTTTATTGTTAAACACTCAAATATATGTTCATATTCAGGAGTGCAATACTGCCAAAGAGGTGTGGGACAGCCTTCACAGGGCCTTTGACGACAATGGGCTAACCAGAAGAGTGGGCTTGTTGAAGGAATTGATCAATACTTCACTAGAATCAAGCGGCGGTATAGAGGATTATGTTAACAGGATCATGAGTGCTGCTCACAAACTAAGAAACATAGGTTTCGAGGTGAATGACGAATGGCTTGGCACTTTAATGCTGGCGGGTTTATCAGATGAGTATAAACCGATGATTATGGGATTAGAAAACTCGGGTGCTAAAATTTGTGCTGATTTCATTAAAACCAAATTGCTTCAAGAAGTGAGAAGTGAAGATTCGAGCAGTGCATTCTATTCCAATCATAAGAAAAATTATTATAAAAATAGTCAGCAGAAGCCAAAGTCATCCGATAAATACAAGGGTCCCCGATGTTACAATTGCAATGGCTATGGACACATAGGGAAGTTCTGCAAACATGCAAAGAAAACAGTGACCAAAGATAACAATAAACAAGAAAGTTTTGTTGCTGCTTTTTCAGCTTTTTCAGGTAAACCAAGTGACAAATGGTATATTGACAGCGGGTGCTCTGCGCACATGGTTGGCAACGAAGATTTGATGTACAATATAAGAGAACCGTCTATTAAAACTATCACTGTTGCCAACAAGGAGCCGTTGTCTGTGAAATGTATCGGAGACATTAATATTAAAATTTCTGAACAAAATAAAATTCAACTGAAAAATGTTCTCTATGTACCTGGATTAGCAGCTAATTTATTGTCAGTGAGCACAATCACCAAAAATGGTTATAATGTGTCATTCAATGAGAATGGATGTAATATACTTAATGCAGATGGAAAATCTTTGTGCTCAGCTACCTTAATGAATAAATTATATGTTTTAGACACCTATGTAAACGATGATGAAAGTGCACATTTGGTGTCAAATAACATCATTAATCCAAACGATATTAATTTATGGCATCTTCGGATGGCACATCTAAATGTTTCAGCTCTTCAGAAATTGCCTGAGTGTGCTGATGGGGTTATGTTATCGCCGAAAGAAAATATAAAATGTTCCACCTGCTGCGAGGGTAAACAAACGAGGCTGCCTTTTAAACATAGTGGAACCAGAGCAAGTAAGCCGTTAGAAATGATACATTCTGATTTATGCGGTCCGATGGAATGCAAATCCTATGGAGGTATGAAATATTTCATTTCCTTTATTGACGATTATTCAAGAATGGTTCATATTTATTTCCTTAAAGATAAACAAAATATATTAGAAATTTTCAAGGACTATAAGAGTAAAGTAGAGAACCAATTAAATCTTACAATTAAAGGGATAAGGACTGATAACGGCAAAGAATATTGCAACTCCAATTTTGATTCATATTTGGCTAAATGTGGCATTATACATCAGACTTCTACACCATATACCCCACAGCAAAATGGCCTCGCAGAGCGAATGAATCGGACATTAGTAGAAAAGGCAAGGTGCATGATATTTTATGCAAATTTACAAAAACCAGTTTGGGCTGAAGCTGTAGCCACAGCCGCTTATATTGTCAACAGATCACCAACTAAGGTTCTGGGAAATACTACTCCATATAAGATGTGGACGGGAAAGCAACCCAGACTGAATCATATTAAGATATTTGGCTCAAAGGTAATGGTTCATATACCAAAAGAAAAACGTTTAAAATGGGATAAAAAATCAAAGGAGATGATATTTGTGGGCTATTGTGACACTACCAAAGGGTACCGCATTCTAGATCCTATAACACATCAAGTCATGAAGAGCAGGGATGTTATTTTCTTTGAAAATGTTTACCAAACCAATGAATGTTCAATTTCAGCCCGACCAATTGAAGATGAGTCAGATAAATTAAAAGACCGTGCTATTTCAGAACAAAATAAGCAGGAAGAATCTGTCATCAATCCTCAGTCAAGTGGATCAATTACTGATTCTGTTTTGAAAGGATCTGAAGATGAAAATTCTAGTGAGTACGAAACTGACTCAGCTGACTTTGACGATAGTTATCAGCATCCAAAACCATTATCACTACAAAACCAACATGGAAGTAAAATGATGTTGAGGCCACGCAATCAGACTAAAAAGGACGAGATAGGATTGCTTTGTCTCCATACAAATACACTAGATCCACAAAGTGTGGAGGAGGCCCTGTCATCATCACATGCTGGTGAGTGGAAGAAAGCAATGGATGAGGAATATAACTCTCTCATAGAAAATAAAACTTGGCAGCTTGTTGATCTTCCCAGCAACAAAAAGGTACTACCATGTAAATGGGTATTTAAAACGAAAACTGACCAACAGGGAAATATAATTCGATACAAGGCAAGGCTAGTCATAAAAGGATACGCACAAAGGAAAGGGATTGATTTCCAAGAAGTCTACTCTCCAGTGGTAAGATACACCTCTATTCGCTACTTGTTTGCTCTGGCAGCACAGAACAATTACCACATTGAACAAATGGATGCCGTGTCAGCATTTCTTCAAGGAAAAATAGACACAGACATATACATGGTACAGCCAGAGATGTACAAGATCGGAGGCCAAGTATGCCACTTACTTAAGTCCATATATGGGTTGAAGCAGGCAAGCAGATTGTGGAACGCTAAGCTAAGCAATGTCTTGAAACAAATGGGAATCCAGCAGTCAAAAACTGATCCCTGTATTTATTACGATGTCAGCAAAGGAATTTATATTGCAGTTTGGGTCGATGATATCATGATTTTCAGCCCTCAATTACATACAATTGATGAACTAAAGAAAATCTTAAGTTTAAAATTAAAAATGAAAAATCTTGGTCAAGCAAAACAATGTGTGGGTTTAAACATAAACAGAGAAAAGGATAAAATTTCTTTAGACCAGGAAAAGTATATAAATGAAATACTGATGAGATTCAACATGGAAAATTGTAAACCGGCAAAAACACCCATAGAAGTTGGTTTGAAATTTGAAAACAGCAATGAAGTTCCATATGATTGCCCTTATCAGCATGCCATAGGCTGTTTGCTATATGTAGCTCAAGGAACAAGACCAGACATCTCATATGCAGTGAATGCCCTCAGTCGGTACAGTAAAGAACCTACATGTGAGCACTGGGCTGCCGTGAAAAGGGTAATGAGATATTTACAAGGGACTAAACATTATAAACTTACTTATACCAAAGATGGTCAAGATAATATCACAGGGTATTGTGATGCAGACTGGGCGAGTGACCCCCGTGACCGTAAATCGTGCACGGGATATATTTTTATTTTACAGGGTGGTGCAGTGTCATGGGGCTCCAGGAAACAACAGACCGTGGCCCTGTCCACCGCAGAGGCGGAGTACATGGCCATGTCGGCGGCGGCGCAGGAGGCGCTGTGGCTGCAGCAGCTGCAGTGGGAGCTTGGCGGCCAGCGCGACCGCACTCTAGTCATATACAGCGATAACCAAAGTGCCATCAAACTCACTGCTAATGATTGTTACTTACCGCGGTCCAAACATATAGATATAAGATATCATTTTTTAAAGGAATATGTAAATAATCTAAGACTAAAGTTTAGTTATGTGAAAGGTAAAGATAATGTTTCAGATGTGTTAACTAAAGGGGTAACTATAGATAAACATAAATTTTGTGTATTCAACATGGGATTGCGTTCAGGGGTGGATGTAGAAAATGGAACGCAATCTTAGTTCAAGTAATATCCGCCACCTTCGTGTGGCGCGTGTGTGCTTACTTCCTTTTCTGTTATGTCAAGTGTAGTTTCGGTTCATTCTCTTTTTGATTAAACCTTTATACAAATTACATAATTTATTATTTGCTACAAACCCACAAAACCCCTACAAATCTATTAATGCAGTTTTTTTTACTGAAATCAATGACATGATTCCTCAGAACAGATCTTTGAATGTCTTATAGTTTCAGACTTCCCCATACCGACTGATCTATATGGGCCGCAATGTATCCTACTAATATTATAAATGCGAAAGTTTGTATGTTTGGATGTTTGTGAGTTTGGATGTTTGTTCCACTTTCATGCAAAAACTACTGCATCGATTTTGATTAAATTTGGTACAGATGTTCCTTATAACTAGGAATAACACATAGGATACTTTTTATCTTAAAATTCCCATGGGATTGTGTGTAAGTAATCGTATGTTTTATTGTAATTTTTTGTAGTCACAAATCCTACCAAAGATGGCGCTGTTACTTAATTTTTTAACACACGATGGTGAATTGTGCCGAGATTGTATGATACTACGAGCTACGCATGCTCACGGGAGCGGGTACTACGCGGTTAAAACCGCGGGGCGCTGCAAGTGTATTATAAAGCCGAATGTTTGTGAGTGTGGATGTATGGATGTTTGTTCCTCTTTCACGCAAAAAATACTTAATGGATTTTAATGAAACTTTACAATAATTTAGCTTATACATCAGAATAACCCGAATACTTTTTAATCCGAAATTCCCACGGGAACGGAAACTACGCGGGTGAAACTGAAGGGCGCTGCTAGTTGTATATAATCCGTTGGCAACCCTAGTACTACGAGTAATATTTATAACCATTGAGAATATTTACGTAACTTACAACAACTTAAACCTGTTAACAAAACCTATTTGTCACGACAAAGTAAATAATCAATATAAACTTGTTTGATAAGAGATATCAAATATCGGAATACCTATTGCAATTTGTAGTTTCGTCACAACCCGCCGACCTTATGAAGGAACAGGAACAAGGGAATGCTGTTATTTGCATAGTTATCAGATTACTTACTTATTTATTCAATGCTATAATAAATATTTAGTGAAAGTAAATACATAACATTGTTTGGAACCTCTTTTTTTATTTTTCTGGCTTATAATTACATACAAATCGGTGTACTTACTAAATTTTGATATAGGATTCTATTTTTAAGTTACAAATAGAATTCGATAGAAATTTAATTTCTATCTGTGCTAATAATTTGTTTATAAATAAGGAAAAATTTGTTTGTAACGAATAGGCTCCGAAACCACTAAACCGATTTAAAAAATTCTTTAACCATTAGAAAGCTACATTCACCCTAAGTAACAAAGGCTATATTTTAAACTCCGTATTCCCACGGGAACAGGAACAACACGGGTGAAACCGCTAAACGCCGCTACTTGTTACTTGTTGACAGGCTCTTCTCCGCAATTGGACGACTCAGTTGCGTCCATTTTGCGAAAAAAGACACCGCTAGTATAAGATAACTTTAACATTCTTTTGACAACCGAGAGAAATGGCCCAGTTGAAGGAGGCCTAAACCCATGCTGCCTAGTCTGGTTTAACAAAACCTGGTAAGCATTTGACACCTTGTCAGTCAAATCTGTCACTTTGACAGTACTCAAAATTGATTGTAAAACCTGGTTTAGTGCTAAACCAGACTAAAATTGCAACGCAAATGAGGCAGATAGGGTTGAGATGGGCTAAAGAAGAATAAGAAAAAGAAGAGCATCAAATTGAGTTAGGATATAAATTATTTTATAAAACAACGCGATCACAAACACCCGCCTATTATAATTCACCCTGATGAGGCTATATTTTATCCCCGTATTCCCACGGGAACCAGAACCACGCGGGTGAAACCGCGAGAAATGCCATAGTTTGAAGGAGGCCTACTTGAGATGGGTTAAAGAAGAATAAGTAAAAGAAGAGCATCAAATTGAAATAGGATATGAGCTATTTTATAAAACAACGCGATCAAAAAACCCGCGTTTTCACGTATTGTATACAGACAGCCATTGTATCTAAATGTAACTAGTTTAAACATCAGACAAAAGCAACTAAAATCTATTTCCAATGTCTCAATTTGCAGAAAATTTACAGACGGGGAGACGGCAGGTTTAGAATAGCTGACCTGACTTAGTTTTCTACTAAGTTTATTTCGAACGGTTGTAGCTTTGTAGTAAAAGTATTGAACGTTATATAACTTTTGAACGGTTACATAATAGAATTTGAAATAAAGGAAAGTTAAAATTAGCTTTTGAAACAATTATCTATCTGGTTATTAATTGCTTTCCTAGTTTTTGTTTATAGAGATAAAATTACAGGTATGAGATTGAGATCACCATCATACAGTCAAACGATAGTGATTTCGTCTATTCCGCCTTAGGTACAGTACAAAAATCACTAATGGGAGAAGACTAGGAGAGAAAAACAGAGTAAATTGTATAGAAGATTACAATCTTAAGTATTAAATTTCACAAAGAGTTAGTAAATGTTCAATATAAAAATCCACTTGTTAATTTGTTCGTTATTCTTTAACCAACACACACTGGTCTCTCTGTAATGTAAACCAATATCTAAACAAACAATAAAAGGTCTAATCACCTATTCACAGCCGATAATGAACCGACAACAGGCTCAACTTGGTCTATTATCCGACTATTTAACAAGAACAATTAGTGTACACCGACTGGCGAGTGTTTGCAGTGCAACCGCACTTGGTCGGGTAATCTCATTTGTACCTCGGCCTCGGCCTCGGTGCTAAGTTGCTCATTACGCTTCGGATTTTGAGCTGTAATACCATATAAACGCATTTAAAGGAATTTATTTCATGAAGCGCGACCCGTTTCAAATGTGAAAGGGGTTAGTTTAAAAGGGATTTGCAGAAAAATCTTAATCCTTTTAAAGATTTTATTTTGGTTATCATGTTCAGAATAGTTGCAAAATACTATGAAATAAGTTCATCAATTTATGAATTGACAGCAGTAATAACACCAATATAGCTTAGAAGTAAAAATTAAGTGCCGATATTTTGCAAATCACTTGCGAACAGCTGTACTACATATTTTAAAACTATTGTTTCATACTTTCGCAGTTTAACGTTAACACTAAACACAGTGCCAAAAACGACTGTTGAAAGGAACATTAGTAGTTCCGATACAAAGTTAATATGGATAAACATTTTGGAAAATGTACGGGTATATTTTCCCATATGAAGCCAGGATTGGTTACAAATAGAATATAAGAACAAGGCAGAAATCTCAGACTTCCTTTGAATCTTCACGCCAAGTTTCTTATACGCAGGTTGCATATATTAAAGCAGGATAGGTTGCTAATATATCTAAAAACAAAGCTTAAACCTAAAATAGACTTCTTTTGATATTCCAAACAAATAAAATGTTAATAAAACGTATTCCTCCTACGTTATGAAACATAAAGGGAACCAATTCACGAATTCCTAAATTAGAATATTTTCTGTCTTTTGTCTAATCAAAACTACAATACCTTGTCTATTAAAGAACTTGAGTGTGACAACTAAGGTGTATAAAATGTACATTATATAACCGTCAAACATTATTTGATATTCTGTTACAAAAACCGTTTCATTTAAAGGACACCTACGCAATATCACTATAAGTGTAAGTTTTTTTTCACAATCACGGCTCATAAGTAACAATGACACAGAACTCTGTTTATTTTTTTAACCCCCGACGCAATAAGAGGGGTGTTATAAATTTGACGTGTATGTGTGTGTATCAGTCTGTCTGTGGCATCATAGCTCCCGAACGGATGAACCGATTTCAATTTAGTTTTTTTTTGCACTAAAGGGGATTTACGTGCGAGTGTTCTTAGTCATGTTTGATGAAAATTGGTTGAGCCGTTTAAAATTTATGGGGGTTTGAAAGTAACTGTGTTTAATTATTTAATTGTTATGTATAAAATAGTCCTACGAGTATATACTACTCAATTCACCGCTTGAAGGTTGCCTAATTCAAATACAAATCATATTGTGAGAGTAACTCTGCCTTTCCATGATTCCTCAATAAAAAGGTAAAGTATGTTTGAACGCGTATGTCAGAAACTTACTGATAGTGCGTTTGATGATGTCTATCGGATAATCCTTTGAAACCGGAGTGGATCTCCATTATTAATAGATAGGGTTCAACTAAACGCAATAGCCCGTATTTGATATCACCAGTGCATGAGATATCATTACCCTGTATTGACTCTCATATTTTAATCTCACTATACAGCTCACTTAATTGAACAAGCAATATTATTTTTCCTTTTTATTGTTTGGAGTTGACACGCTAACAAGAAGAAGAACTTAATCCCTACTAATATTATAAATGCGAAAGTAACTCTGTCTGTCTGTTACCTTTTCACGGCTAAACTACTGAACCGATTGACTTGAAATTTGGTACAGGGGTAGCTTATGGTCCGGGAAAGAACACAGGATACTTTTTATCCCGAAATTCCTACGGGAACGGGAATTACGCGGGTGATACCGCGGGGCGCTGCTAGTGTCAAATAAAAACCTCTACAAATAGAACACTTTTTAAAGCAGGCATTATAGCGAGTACAGTATGAATAAAATATATCTGTAGTCGCAAAGTAGATGTACCGCAAACAGTTGGGTTGTCGCCTCGTTTAACATCTTAGTGCAAACAACGTTCAATCAGTATTTCTGTTTCACTACACAATCTTAGCAACGGTAGTTGAACATGGAGGAATTTATATGATTTTATTAGAAATATAGTATACGTGTACTTACTGGACTTTCGCCGCGTGAATATTGGGAAAAGGGACAATCTTTTTTAATAAAATGTCTAGTTCTGTATCTGTTTTGTTCAGACTTTAGTATTCTTTATTTTGGGACTGTATTATCAATATTTTTGGAGAAAATAGGTTTATTCATAAATAAGTATTGTTAAAAAGAAATTTATAGTTTTTTTATGAAAAAAGTATAGTTCACACATGAATGCTAAAGCCTCGTTTTGTTGGTTTGTCAGATGAAAATCCATACCTGAGTTATTGAGCCACAATATTTTCTGTGCCGGTGACAGCGTCGCTGTAATCGCATCTTTTGGTTGTCAGTTTATTAAAAATGTATCCAAATGACATTACAATCAAAATGATAATAGTAGCTTCTTATTTTAGCCGCCGCCAGAAAAGATTGTGACTCGATACACTCGAATGTGCATATCTCAATCCTCTTTATAATAATAGTATTAGAAGAAGTAGAAACTGGCTGGCTTTCATAATACAAATCTAAATTTAATTAACATTCAAGTACTTACATGTTTTATAACAACTAAACAATAAAACACAAAAGTATTTATGAACATGATAAATTAACAACATAACAATCATGAAGTTGTTATAATGTCATTGGAATTTTATAATTGAGTAATTGACTATTTATGTTTATTGGATTTATTTTATTTAACATTTAACTAAACAAAGTAATATTCATTATTTTTATGTTATAACTCTACAAAAACTTATTGATTTTATCATTTTCTGTCTTACTTCAAGTTGCATATTTTGACCTTTTTAGTAGATTTTAGTGCATAGTTTAGCAATTTTTGAAGTGAAAACTTCTTTAGCGGCGCTGAGCACTTTTTTTTGTATGGGTAAAAACTTTCAAACTCGCGTCAGGGTCACGTGATGCTGATCGAAAAAGCGTAAGATCACAACGTTAATATTGAAGTTTTCACTTCTGCCGGCACTCCCGGAGTGCTACCTTTTTTATTGTATATTTTCATGCATATTTTGGGTAGGACTTTTCCAAAAGAAAATACAGAATAACATAGTCCAAAAAATATAATAAAAGTAATATATTTAAGTAAAGTAGATAGACAAAACCGCGAACAAACTCATTCATCATTGTTGGCAAACAAGTATTAATTAATACAATAAACGTTTACATTATTCGTTAAACTTTGTAAGAGAATACACACATCAAACTTCACCGCGGTATTGGTGAATTTGCCGTAATAACATAAAGTTTTTATTATTATTTTTTTTTCTTATTTTTACAAATGGATTTTTGATTGTGATTTTTATTAATTGTCTCCGCGGCGCTTCAGAGACATGTGTATTTAGATAAATACACATTAAATATTATTATTTAACAAATTTATTGAAACCAAAAATAAATATAAATATTATGAATAAATTTTATAAACTTAATACCAGGGTTATACATACACATGTCTCTGAAGAGGAAGCTTCCGGGTGAGGCAATTCTGGTTCAAATAATGCATGTTTTTCTAAAAGTTCCTCGTTTTAAAGGTTTCTAAAATTTACAAAAAAAAAGTTTTAAGCATTCCAATAAAATGAAACCGCAAAACAGTCACAAAAATAGGTTTATTTATTAGTAACTTAATCATATCAAGTCGGTAGAAAAATACTTCATAAATCATAATTTTATAGCAGCCTCGGTGGACCAATTTACCAAAACCCTCATTTTATTTGCAAGAATCCCTTCATTTGTGTAGGAAAACTGAGAGATTTTGATTTATAAACCGGAAAAAAGTGGTTCCTGATTTATTACCACTCTTTTACTCATATGAAAAATTTTGTGAAGGCACTTTTCGATCACGAATGGGTACAAAAAAGTGCATGAAATATTTTGTCTATTTGAGTAGGTTATATTTTATTCTACCATTTTTTTGGTGTGATTGTTGTTGGTTATATTCATTCAAAACTACATATTTCTAGTGTTAATAGTCTGTGTGTTAAAACCGTCTTAAAAACGTATGGACAAAACTATATAGAAGAGGAGTACTAAGCACGAAAACAAAAAATGCGGTTCAATTTAGGAACCATCCTTTTGAAAGTCCAAAAATTTTCTTTGTCTCTACCTACAATTTAACTTAAAAAAAATATATCTTGTAAACCTAAATTAGAGAAATCTAATAGCAGAAAATTTTCCAATTACGAGCCTACATACATACATACTTTATATCACAAAATATGATTTAATTTCATCTTCCAAAACATTGTATAAATTACCCAATTAACGTGACGGACACAACCCTTAACTTTACACATCACAACATTAATTGCTTACAAATACGATATGAATATTCATTATTATTGTTACTGAGACAAATTACTAATTAGTAATTATATATACAAGTAATTGTAACGTTACATAAACGGTGTAAACAATACATGATACCTAAGTAAATTATAATCCATAATGTTACTGGCTGAACCATCAATCATAATCATTTATAATTAATTAACCTCCCTTTCAGTTATAGAATAATGAATATAGGTTGGTATTTACAAAATCTAAATTTATTTTGTAAAGACGTTATTTTTAGATAGGTATTATTAAAATGTTTTTCGAAGTCAAGAGCATTAAGTTTTGATTGTTGATTCTGATGTTTCAGGATCTTTAGAGGTAGATTAATATTTACTTGATTTTGTTTAGTTATTCTCAACATTCTGAGTTAAAAAGATTGCAAATATTTTATAATTATTAAATAAATGATACACCAGCCTCCGCCCATTCGCTTCTTCTTTACTGTCCATCCAAAGGTTGTCTGGAAGAGATTGCTCTAAGCAATAAGACCGCCCTTTGTATACCTCATAAGTATTTTATCATGTATCCATTCATTTTAATTTATAAGGCATTCTGGTATTCAATAAAGAATTTCGTATCGTATCGTATTTTTTATAATTTCCAATTTAAAAAAGATGTTGGATTGTAAAATACATTTTAAATTATTAGTGTCTCTTTAAAAGTTTTTTTAGAATAATTATATTCTAAGTAAAACCAGGCGACCGGCGACCCTTATATTTACAAAAAAATATAACCTCAATCCCGTATACGAAGCTTAAAATTGTCACAAATATAAAAAGCAAGTGTAATGCGACAGCGGGACATTTATCCCGGGGGACTAATGCTCTGATTCAATATTTTCGGTTCACTTCTTTTGGGAATATTTCTCTACGTAAGTAAATGTCACCTTAACGTCACTTTCCACCCCGCCATTCACGGGGTTTAGTTGGAAAATAGAAATCCCTGTAACGGTTAATCTATCTAAACAGAAAACTCAGGGTAAGTTTACCAAAGACATGAACTATTGTAGAAAATAAATTAATAAAATAGGTGTGTATTGCCATATAAAAACAGAAAATTAGCATTTTTACATCTTGATTTAAAACTACATATTAATATGGCAACTCAGCTGATGCGACGTCTGGTAGCACAAATTTTTTATTAGGTACCCCTGGCTTACACAGATTTTGAGCGGCTGCAAGCTAGAAGAACTGGCTATTACTTTTGTTACTTAATAAATTATTCTTAATATAAAAAAAGAATCACAAAAAATCACAACTCTTCATTCGCCGTAATCGGATAACGTCGGAAAATTCAATTCCAACATCATATCTAATTTTGAGGGCAGTTTAAAAATTAAACTACCAAATTCAAAAAATTGAAAGAAATGACATAATAATATCTTTGTGGCCGTTGAAACTTTTTACGACTTTTTATTATGTGCAGTATATTCGTATTACGTCATATCGTAACCCCGTGTCATACAAAGGATTCCATCAACGTACGAACTGCCATCGGAATACCGTATAACCGTACCCATTGGATATAGCGGCTATTTGTTAGCTTTATACCCCCCGAGGGAGCTATAGGTGCACACGCACTTTTTCAAAATTTATTGTCGCATATTTTTAGTTGTAACAAAATTTTGGTACTATTTTGGAATATTATAATATGTACAAGCGTCGACCCGCGGTTCAACCCGCGTTATCTCCTCTCGTATTGATCTCAGAGTGATGCTATATAGCCTTCCTCAATAAATGGGCTATTCAACACTGAAAGATTTTTTCAAAACAGAGCAGTAATTCCTGAGATTAGCGCGTTCAACCAAACAAACTCTTCAGCTTTATAATAATAGTATAGTTTACTATTCATTTAAAAATACTAGCTAACTTTTGCAAGTTGTACCTAATAAAAGTTTTTGTTTTTAAGTCTTTTTTAACCTCTATCACCGTCTTAATAGTGAGGATCGCAGTTATCAAAGCGGCTTTTAATTTTTTATTTGTTTTCGTGATTCGGGCTGTCGGTCCCGGTTTTCGTACCCAACAGTCGTTAGAGCCCTCAAAGATTTACTAAAAATATCGTAGCATGCATAGGACCCAAATGAGAAAGGCCTAGTGGCTGTAAACTCACATATAAATTGTTTGTTAATAAGTTTTATAATACGGTTAAATCTCTAAATAAATTAAACACCTATAAATTAAGTTTCGCTTTTGTTCTCCCCTTTACGAAGCTGATCTTCATAAAGCTCCTTTATTGTAGTTTCATTAATTTGATAACCCTAAACACTTATAAAATAAGGTGAAATAATTACCAAATTTTAATTTGAGATAAGATCTGGGAAGGTGCTAATATATCGCCTCGGGGAAACTTTATAAGTATTTACAGAGAGTGTAACAACAGGATACTTAGTTAGAATGGTCTTTGTTGCTTAAACTGAGACGTTTATACCAAACATAACCATTGGTGAGTTGAATTGAATTGTCTTACAACTTACCGCCTTCCAACTACACTAACAAACTTACAACTGATAAAATCTAAACTAAGTTTGAACAATTAATTAATATTACATTTAAAACACTTGTTAGATAATATTAACAAATGTTCTACATCTGTTAGGAAACGGAACAGATGAAATAGAATAGCTCCAGTCAATATAGTGAATAACTACTAGGATATCACCTTATAGAATAAGTTATTATTACAAACGGAACTTTAGTTTCCAAGATTTCTATAGGTACTTATAGGGAGAGAGATAGTTATGTCGTTCGTGGGTATGAAGTTAGTTATTACGTCAAAGAACATATTTACTAAGGATTGACCTATGACACAGCGAAACGTGACCAAGTGAGTAACGTTAGAATAAAATTCCTATTTTTATCCTATCGAGTTAAAGCCCACACTTAGAAATACAGACTCTCAAAAATCTCTATAATATCATACAGTATGAATTCAACAATAGATAGACCAAATAAAAAAGTTATTTGTTCTTTGACCTATTCTAAAATTAAATGGATTCTATTCGGATTACAAAGAACAATAGCCGAGTTATTTCACCCCTGTTTTTCGATTTAGCTAAGCAAATCGTCGGCCCCTATAAACCTAAATCTCTAAGAACATCTTGCTGACACGAGTGGCAAATCTTCTTGGTCACGTTTTTGCCTAGTCATCAAGCACAGCAACTCTACAAATTGTGCATACAACCACTGGCAGAGTGCCAGCAGTTTATAAATGTAGTGTTTCGGGACTAACGAGCAAATTATTCGAAGCGACCCTTTTATTTTCAAGAACAGTTGCATCGTTTTTTTTTTAATTTGAAAGCGATGTTGATTGTTATGCAAAAGTTGATTTGGGTAGGCTTTAGTTAGTACGTAAATGTAAATTCTCGTTTATTAAAATAAAGTTGATAAAACAATTGTGAATAAACAATTAAAAATATTGGGTGTATGAATGAATGAGTGTGTACATATTTGATACAGAACATTATGCTAGTCAGGGATCAGTTGATCAGTTGCTATGTAAAGACGATAGAGAGTTTTTAGCAGTAGAGTAATTGCGTTGTTACCAACCTTTTCTATAAGTACTGTTTATTCGCTAATATATCGGCAGGAATGTAAAATATGCTAGATGCAAATGCATAACAATTAAATGAAATAAAACTCTTTTTGAAAACCTGTATCAATTAATCTATTTTTATTGCAACAATAAAAGCAACTCGTTAAGTACAAGGCAATCAGGCAGGTGCAAATTACCTTCCAATTATTGCACAAAATAGGGTTTAAATAATACAGTGCTGTTGAATTAATAAAGAAATATTCAATTTACTTGTGTTTACATTATTAATTGTTTTAATAAATCAGCACCAACGCGGTTACTTGTCTTGAATTGACTTAACATAGTAACCGCGGCTAAGAACTGGGTTTAGCTATAGACATTTAAATGATTTATATTTAGGTAGGCATCCGCTAAAAAATAAAAATATTGCAAGTGAAATTGCTTCATATATAATTGGAGCAAATATAATAAAAAAATCGAGTATTATTTTTCTACCCGCCAGCAATATTTTTCAAAAACTTATTGTCTGTTCCTTTTTACGGGAGGTACGTTTTGTATTTTCAAATTATTTTTGGAACAACAATTGGACTCTGTGGTGTAAATACTCGTGTTTTATTCTAGGCATAACAATGAAAAGTAAAAAATATCGCGAGGCAAAAGCTTGAAAACATTTCTATATTCTGAACATTCTTTAGTGTGATCTGTACCCGTGACACGTAGTAGGGTGCGATGCAGCGTTCAACATACACTTTTTATTTCCGGACACATCTCGTGACAAACAAACTTTATTACCTATTTTTTTGCAAATATTTCTCATTTGCATAATTGTTACACTATTCACAAAATATTTATTTAGTACTACACAAATATGACGACGAAAATTTACAACTATTTGATATGGGACTGGTTTTATGTCGCGAATAGTTTATTTAGCTAATTTATTTTCGTTTAGGCTGTGTTTAGTTATGTTTAATAACTTAAAATTAGCTAGTTGTGTAAATATTTATTTTGTGTATATTAGTGAAGTCAGCACTAAAATCTCAATTCATAATTTTTCACATTGTTAATATTCCGAGTTCCCTTTTATACAAAATTCTAATTTTCATAATTACTAAATTGTTGAATTCCTATTTTTCCGAATTACTATTTTTCTTAAGTGGTTAATGTACGGATTCTAGGATTTTCCAAATATGTATAGTTCGATACAGAAAGCATTTATTATAGACATCGAGGTCAAAATTTGAGTGCCACTTTTATTCCTAGACTGGAAGTAATATTGGTAACCAGCACGAAGTAACTTTTTCTTACAAGTTTCTTACCTTTCCTTCCAATTTTTACAAAGTCTAATTCGACGTTCCCGGCACTTGAAGTAGCCATAATATATGTTTATATATATTAATCTACTTCAAGTGCCGGGAACTTAGATAATCTAAGAGAGAATCCTGGTCGTGATCCTTATTCTATGGCCGGGAACGTCGAATTTGACAATATTTATTTGACTTTGACTTGACATGAGAGTTTTAATCATCTATTTTGTTGCACAAGGAGTATATAAGCATTACAGAAATTTATGCATTTTGTGTTCTTCAAAGCGGTAGATAAACAAGATGAGTGTGATTGTACTTACGTAAGGAAAATAGTAGAATGTGGATTAAAATAGAATTCGGAAAAAAGTGATTATATAATTATAATATTAAGGAAAAAGATGAATGTGTAAAAATAAAAATTCGGAAAAAAAGGAAATTGGAAGATTAGACATTTAGGACAATTTTAACTTCGGACTGTATCGCCGACTTCATATTAGTAACGGATATAATGATTCAGATCATTTATAGTTGTAATTTTATTAAGAGCATGCTTATTAGGTGTAATTTTATTAAGAGGCTTGTAGGTTAATGTGCGATTCCGTGCTTGAGAAGACACACGTACGATATTCGAGAGATTGATTTAATGTTACATCTAAAACTATCATGTTTGAAGTTTTGAAAATATTTGAAGAAAAAAATATTATGTTTCTAAAATTACAACAATTTTGTTAAATCATTTATATAATGTACGGTTGTAAAATAACTTTAGATTTAGATAAGTATTAATACAGTTAGCACCTATTCGCACCATTTACAGCAGGGAGAAGCCACCCTGTCGCTTAAATTAACTGAAATAAACCTTTGCATGTATTTGACGGGGAGCTTATTCTATCTTTTTGTTTTATCTCCTTGTCTCATCATTGCATCTTAAAAGTTTATTATTAAACTTCAAGTTTACTGCAACCATCAAAAGACTAACATAATATTTTAATTAAAAAGTTCTTCACGTCAAATCTCAGGGTGTTTGAATTATATTTTAAAACCAAAGAGGTCAAATTAAAACATTCTTAGCATGCAAACTGTTAAAATTAATATAAAGTGAGCAACTGATTTTAATTTTATTCATATCTTAATAACTTAATGAATAACTACAAAAAAACTTTTAAGAAAGAAAATTCGTAGAAAATTATGGAAGAGAAAAAAATTGGCCGCGTAATATTTTTGCGAGGCTTTTCAAAATGTTGACGAATTTTGATGAGATGAGATGAGAAAGATTTTTTAAATGATACTTCAACTCAATGATATTAATATAATGAATTTTAAAATATGAATGAGCACACTATTTTTCGGCAAAATATTGGTTGAAAAAAAAATCGAGTAAATGAATTAAAACGTAGCAATCACAAAATACTTAAAACCAGAGAAAGGTTTAAATTACGAAATAGTACAAAAAATACGTCTCAGAAAAAGTCTAACATAAGTCAAATATAAGTAATAAAAGTCTAATATAAGTCGACACGCAGAGATGGCAGAGTGGTCACCATGCCGGACTGCCATCCATAAGGTTGCGGGTTCGATTCCCGCGCGGGTTGAATATTTGTGTGAACCACAAATGTTTGCCTCGGTCTGGGTGTGTGCGTAGTTTCTGATACCCTAGATACAAGATCGAACTTAGTTAGGGGTCAGTTACAAAAAAAAGTAGGCGACGAAATAAAATATTTGTCATAGACCCGCAGAGTAAAGGAGCAAAGTAAAGCTACTATTACGAGTAAACAGTAGTCATAAGGTACTGTATAAAATGACATACCGCGGAAACTTGTCCTGCTTGCAACACAATGAGACGACGTGTAACAGCTTGTAGACAGGACAATGACGTCACATCTTCGTTACTACTCTATTGTTTTAACATATTCTATGGACACACTGGGATCCTGTCGTGAACAATGTGTGGTGTACTATGATTTTAAGGTTTGTTACTATTTTTTTTTATGATATAGTAGTACTTAACAAATAATTAGGCTATACGCAGAAAATAGTCGAAGATATTGAAATATGTAATATATATAATATACATGAAATAAAATGGGTGACGTTGAATTATAACAAAATGCAGTGACCCACATTTTATCACAAGCTTTGGAATAAAAAATAATGTTTAAGATTTTTCTGATGTAAGTATAAAGAACACCTGTAGTTAATTTTACTTAAATAGATTCCTTCTGTTGTGTTTACTTGAAAGAACAACAAACATCCATAGATCCATATAACATAGAAATTTTCACATTTATATTGTTACTTTAGATCAATATTTTCAATAAATCCATAAAAAAGCTTGCAGAACTAAATAACATTCAATTCCTTTGCGCAGTGCACTAAAAAAGAAAGCGATAGAACAAAAATAAAAGGCTAGGATAGGATACATCCAATCCATTGTCTGGCTCGATCTCAGTTAAAAGCATGCGTTAAAATACTAAACAATTCATGATACATTCAATCTCAAAATCGATTTTTTATTCTCATTCATTTCCATAGTAAATCGATTAATATTTAAATTAGATTTTTATAGTCCTCTTTGCCCTACAGAATCATGAATTTTGTAATAAATCTCTAACCTCTAACACTGATTGAATTCAAAATCCATCTCGATATTGATGAGGGATGTTTTTATCTTTGATATTTTAATCTAGTATGTATGAAACTCTGGACTTCAGATTTTCGTTTCTTTGCGTAATTTTATAAGTTTGTATGTAATTGGTAACCTTTGACGAAATCAAGTGCTTTTGCTTCTACTGCACTATTATTTTATTCTTTAATATAAGTAAGTTTTATTTACTTACTTAATTGTACACTATCATTAAGATGTTCCCAAATGCCATAAATAAAAACTGAGGTAAGTCAGTAAAAAAATGAGGGTAAAACGTATCCTATGTATTTCTGGTTAAAACAAAGCTACAAACAAACTATTTAAAAGAATTTACCACCAACGGAATTCCCTGAGGAATTACCGAGGAAATATCTAATAATATTCTTAAAGGAAAATAAGTGAGGCAGCATAATCTGTGTGCAATGCCCTGAGCTGCCCGTCTATTTTCGCGTCCAATATCTAGATTACTAGCAAAGCGGCTATAAGGGTAAACTGTTCGAGAAAAATATAGAACTAGATAGAACATCTTATCTTTATACATATTATTGTACAGTCACGTTAAGTTATTTTAGATAGCACCTTGGAAGTTGTATTAGATGCGGTACTTAGTTTTCTTGGGTAAACATTAATAGGTAGGATTGTATCGTTGTAGTTTTGTTAGATATGTTGTTGGTAACGATTATTTTTAAATATAAATATTGGAGCTTTAGCTAAAATAGCCGGTAGATATTCAATCAATCTTAGAAGAGACGGCTTTTAGTGTTAAGGCATCTCATTATTGTACTTACTTAGTTTCAGAATAAATTAATTTATGTATAATTAAATTATTATTCTTGGGTGTTTCTTGCAGGTGGTTTTTGTATTTACTATAATATAAATGTACAGACCTCTTATAATTATACATTCTTACGTAATTATATTACATTTTCTAAGCTTTTATTTATTTTGTACTACTCTTTACATTACAAACTCTACATTTCTTTCAGTTGCATAAACCAAGGTGCAGAATTTGTCCTACAGGATCAAAGTGGCCCGTCCACCGCCGCTTAATAGAATTTTATATTGAATTCCGTTCAACTTATAAAACATTTTCTTAGAAACATCAATTTATTTATATTTCTAATCTCATCTTTCAACTTTTTAATAAATAGCAAAATAAACGATTCAAGTTAAATATTTTTCAGTTTATGTCACAAGCTCTTTAGAAAAACTTTACTTAAGTACATACAAATTATAACATAAGTATATCCTAACTAATCCTAACTATAATATTATAAATGCGAAAGTAACTCTGTAACTTAAGTAATTCTTAACTTCTTCAATAACTCTGTCTGTCTGTTACCTTTTCACGGCTAAACTACTGAACCGATTGACTTTAAATTTTGTACAGGGGTACCTTATGGTCCGGGAAAGAACATAGGCTTTATCCCGAAATTACCACGGGATCGGGAACTACGCGGGCGAAACCGCGGGGCACAGCTAGTAAGAAATATTTTAAGACTACCTGTTCAGCCCTGGTTTCTGATTATTTTCGGCCGATGTAATTTCCGAATCGGTGGTAGCTTCACATTTTGACCTTTTGCTTCTTAAAGGCCCTTAAGAATAAATGATTTTAGTCTTTTTTATTTTTGAATAATAACAAGATTTCTAAGAATATAGTATATAATAGTCTTAGAAATCAGTAAATACAGATTTTTAAATCACAATGGGTACTTACTGCAGTCATAGAAATTACAAGAATTACTTATAAATTATAACTTTAATAAATATAGGAAATTGTAATCACTGATAAAACTTTTAATTGCTTCTTCATATAGATCGTACCTTGCAATAGAATGTTCCTGATAAGATTAATTATATTTATTAACGGAACGTAGTTCAGTAAGATTTGATTTAATACAGTTTTGTTCTTGAACGGAATCATCTAAGTTATTATTTACGAGACAACTTATAGGACCAAACCTTGTTTGATTTAGGTATAGCCAACAATAAATGAATTATATTTACTGCTTCGAACTCATGTTGTTTTAGTATTACGGCTGGATAAGATCATTGAACTTTAATACTTCAAAACTTTCTGTCTATGGACAAAATATATTCAACGTCATAGACAGCAGTGGTGAGGGGTGAAATTTAATGACCTACCTTTTTATTTTCTGATGAGATAATGATAACAAACTGGGTACGGAGACTCATTGCTTCACTCACGAGCACCTGGAAATTAAAATAAAAACGTATAACCCCCTTTTGCTTTTAAAATAAAACTAATATAAATATTAATAGTTAAAAACTTGCGATCCTAAACACATACAAAAAAACTAATAATAGGAAAGCAATCGAAACCGCAACCATTACTATTCATAGTCAATTCATGCCCATCTGTACCGTCGTTATCTTTATTTCTATACGGTACCGAAACCAATTTAAATGTTCCCGTATATTTATACTGCAAGAAGCTATTTTATTTTAAAAGGTAGCGGGAATAACAGCGCACTTTGGTACGTTCAGAGTGAGAACTAGTACCAGTTTATCTCATAACTTCACGACGGTTGCTTGGAATTTTAAACAGTCTCAAAATGTTATTTTGGGTATAAATCAGTAACGAAATGCGGTGTTGGTTTACTTCTACAAAATATACGTGTTAAGACAAAGTTTACTTTGATAATAGAACAGAATTTATACTTGTAGTTTTGAGTACCTGAGCAGTTTCGAAATTAGACCGATCCAGTTTGGCTTTGTAGAACTTGTAGAATTTTCAGGGCTTCTACTGCTCGTACTTGTAAATACTTTCGATGGTGGTTGCGTATGTGAAGGTCATGGTGGGCGTAGTATTATGCTCTTTGAAACACGAAAATGCTCATGAAATAAAATAAAAAAAAGA
Source organism: Timandra comae (assembly GCA_958496195.1). Lineage (NCBI taxonomy): Eukaryota > Metazoa > Arthropoda > Insecta > Lepidoptera > Geometridae > Timandra > Timandra comae. The sequence continues at coordinate 4,606,841 of OY292360.1, forward strand.
TATTTTGGTGATCTCCCCGTAAAAATCTCAAGCAATCCACAGTTGACCTTCAATGGGCGAGTGATTTAGCCTAACTTATTTTTTAAACCACATCTGTTAGTCCTGATATATATTGCAACAAAGTCGTTTTCAATTTCTAGCGAGAGTAAAGTTCAACAATTGTTTCATGCAGGTTTATTAAGACTATAAACGGTTGTTATCAAAATGCGGGTACGTACGAGTAACAAGATTCGCATGCATTTACTTTTCCATTTCCGTTCTCCCTTTATCAGATCGCGAGTCCATCATGTGACTGCAAAACAAGGAGACTGAAAAATCATTGTCAGACAATTTTGTATTCACCCTGGATAGATACCGATACGGTTCGATTTCCGTGTGTTTGACACGTGGAAATTGCAACTCCATCGAATGTCGAAATGTCCACAGCAAGGCTTTTTGCGTCGAGATTTGTTTTACATTCGACCGTGATGTTCATTTCCAATGTTTATTAGTTCGGTGGTCCGTTAAATGCGGATGTTGACTCGTTTCAACTGCGCTCAAACAAACTGTTTCAATCACCGGATTATACATACATACTTTTAAAGTTAGATAGAAATTTACTAACTTGTTTGTTTTTGCATGCCTGCACAAGTGCACATCTATTAAATTTTCTAACTTGTACAAATGTTTTATTGCTTTTGATAAAATTTGCAACTAGATAGATTGTGTTCTGCTACTTTAAACCTTCAATTTTAGTAATAAGGTAAATTGTAAAATAAAAATTAAACAAAACTATGTAAGCATTTCTTTATTATTTTCCTTTTATAATAGAAATTATGATTTTCTGTGTAATGTTTAAAATTTTAAAAGTAAATAGAAAAATATGATTTCTCTACATGACTAGTTATGACTGAAATACCAGATTTTTTTTTTTAAACGTCAGTTATATAAATTAAAAACCCAACGTATTGGAATTGAACACGTAACTGTCTGCGATATTTCAAGAAATTTCATTTCTGCTCGAATGTAGTCTTGAAATCATATTAATGACAGGATTCAAGTGGAGCGTGAGATTTCCATTTCTCGATCATAGTGATTTCTCACAATGTCTGCACTCTAGCTGATATTCGCCGTTTAATATTCATGTCTGCCGCTTTGCTTCCTTAGCCAGAAATTAGATATTCGTTTTCGAGTGTAAACTTCGATAACTTTGAACATCGAATTTTGATTAATGTTACACATGAAAATCATTGTTATTCTTTGTTTATTATCATTGAGTGATTATCATAATTCATCACTTAAACTAATAAAAAGTAATAGAATTACTTTAGAAAGTTAGGTTTTTTGTTAAAATTTTTACTATTCTAATTTATTTTAATGCAGCATTGAAAAAGTAGGCATAACATTTAGTTTCTTAGCCCGGGCAGCAAACGTATTTTCAACGACTTTTAAAACTTATTACTCATACATGGAAAAGTTTCTTGGAAACCTTTATTAAGGTTTCAGAACTTTTAAGAACGTTGAGGAACTACACACATCAAAAGTGTCTAGGGATCAACATATATTTTTGCAATAACTTTTCTCCTGATTGATATTAATTAAAATTTTCTTTAAGGATTCATCAAATAAAGTGTTTTCGTTTGTCACAGTAACGATAAACCAAGTCACCTTTGCATTAATAAAGAAATTTGCCATTTTCCTAATAAAGGGATTTTTGACATTTGAACCACTAACATTAAAGTTCGAAAAAAAGACTGAAATAACAGTTTTCTTTAAAATTTTATTGGGTAACTTAAACAATTAATAATCCGTGTTTCTACCGCGAACACTAACAACACAAGAACATCGGTTTGGCATACTCAAAATGAGTTCATCCAAATCACGCTGTGGAATGGCCGCCCATGTTCGTTGCAACAACAAAAAAAGGTCTTCTTGCGACTGGATACCCTCCATATTCGGCAGAGCTCTTCTCTGTAGCATATCCCATGCATGCTCAATCGGGTTCAAGTCTGGCGACTGAGCAGGCCAGGGCAGGACATTGATGTTAGCTGCGGCGAGAGTCTGTCTTACAACTCTTGCGGTGTGCGGTCGTGCATTATCATGCATTAACTGAAATAAGGGACCGATTTGCACTTGTAGAGGAACGATGACGTCTGATACAATCGTCTCAGCATAAATTTGAGCGTTGAGGTTGCCTCTGATCCAAATCAACTCAGTTCTTCCGCCGATCCAAATACCCGCCCATACCATGATGGTTCCACCACTATAAGGATGGACTTCCTGGCAGGATTTTAATCGCTGTTGGCGTGCAGGGGTTCTCCAGTGTCGTATACGTCTTGTATCCGGTCTCATACCAAAACGAGACTCATCAGAAAAGCACACGAAACGCCATTGTTCTTCTGCCCAATTTCTGTGTTCAAGAGCCCATTGATATCGAATCCTACGATTGTGCATTGCTATAGGTGGTACCCGTAGCGGTCTTCGGGAATGAAGGTTCACTTCATGCAAGCGGTTTCTGACTGTTTGGTCGCTAATTAAGTTCCCTGAAGAGTGATGAAGCCGCACGGCTAACATCATGGCGGTTATTGTTGGAGCTCTTCGAGTTAAGATTTGAATGTATCGGTCTTGTCTCCGTGTGGTGCAGCGATACCGTCCTCCATGGCGCTCAGCCACGGTACCAGTGCTTCGGTAACGTGTCCAAAGTCGACTGATAACACTCTGACTTGTATTCAGAGCTAAAGCCACAGTACGTTGCCGGGAACCAGCTTCTATCATTCCCACGGCTCTGAGCATTTCTTCCCTGCTTAAATGACGTCGCCGCTCCATAATAACGTTGGTTTTAATCAGTAGTAGGGAAACAGTAGCACTAATAATGTCTTCAATGCGTTGTATGTTTTTATAGGGAAAATATTGACAGCTGATTTTCATCTTTTACTCGAATTTGATTCACAGTTCCTGATTCAAATTATGAAATGCACCAAAAAGGATCCATATAAATTTATAAAATCATAAATTTATTACAAAGCCACATCTCAATCTCAAGAAATCCGCATAAAAATGCTTGATCCCTAGACACTTTTGATGTGTGTATTCAATGAATCTCTTTTACATTAAGTTTACATTACTATTTAAACATATAAACTTAAAACCTACTTCTCCTTCCGAAACTTCATTCCATGTCTAATTGGAGTCAGGCTCAGTTTAACAAGACATGGCGGAATGACAGTATTTTACGTGGAGCGGCTGCCAACAGACCTTCACAACCCAGAAGGCGATACGGCATGTCTTTCAAAAGAGAAGAGAAGTTTGGCCCTCAAAGAAATACAAAAGTAAACGACAAATTGCTCTTAAAAGTACCTTCCACCTACCAACCTGCAGCATGAATATACGAGGTTCGAAACTCAGTCATGTTTGTGGAAGCATTAAACTACAATGTTGATAGAAAATAATAATCTCTGGATTATTCAAAATCAACGTTGCAAACGCCGAGTGGTCGATAATATGCTAATATTTCTTTCTTCTCGAATGATCGAGAGAGCAGCGTACACGGCATTTTGCTTGTCATATTAAAAATCATGTTTTATGATATTCCGAATGAATACTTAGTTCGAGTCAAATTAGTAGACAAAACGTTTTGTCATCTTGATCTAAAACGTTGCGAGACGTACAATAAGTAATTCTATAAATAAATGAACAAAACATCTTAGAATAAATGATAAATTTCATGTTAATCAAAATGATAACAAAGCCACTTAACTAAACAAATTATTAATTATGCCAGAGCCTCCCAGGGCTCACCCGTTCAAGTTGAAATTCTGCCCTAAATATCAAAGGTACAAATAGCTATAAATATTAAAATTATGAAGATTTACTACGTCAAAGGAGGCGTCAAAACAAACCTCGTCCATAAACCTATTACAGATTTATCTCCAAATAACTTTGAAGTAATCGTGGAGCCACAAAAAGTTAAATTGCTCAAGTTTAAATTCGCGGAACTCTGTAACTCCTGTTCTCGGTTTTGTTGTAAGATTCATAAAAACTAAAACCTCATACTTGTGTTTAATTTCAAGTTTTCTGTGGTCAAACTCTGAAATGAAACTTGGACAGTTGTACTCTTATTTCAAAGCGAATGTTACCAAGAAAAACGTGGAATGGAAGCTTTTTACCGTAATAAACAGTATGATTTCAACATCGGTGGACAAGTTGTTATTAGTTCGTCCTGTTTGGGAATAAGAGTCAAGAGAATTTTGTATTCAACATTTCGTAAATTTTTATTCAGGAATATTATTAAAAATACATAGATGCTAAATGGTGTTAGAATGCGGACCAAGACGGAAAAAGGAATGTAGAAAGACCAACAGCCAAATGGTCCGATGACATAAGAGCTCATGCATAACATGGTCCCGAAAGACCACTCATAAAAAGGTATAGCAAGAAATTGAAGAAGCGTATGAGAGCGTATGGTTGAAGTAGGCTAACACATGCATCTAAGGCAACCCATCCGTTGCGAGTAAGAAGCATTCATTAATTCGCCCGCTTTGCTCGTAGTAGAAGACTGGCATAATATCTCCGCTATCACACTCCCCAAACAACGTGAACAAGAACTAATAAATAAAGATTAGCTAAATAATTGACGTGCTATAGTTTATTGGAGTCATGATCACAAAAGATTACGGTGTGATGATGTGACAGTGAATAGATCCTTATAAATGATGTAACGATGAACTAGCAAAAACTGGGGAAATTGTTCACATTTGGAAGTTATTAGCGACGGTAATCAATCATTTCAAATGTTTGGGTACCTTTATAAGTACTGACTATTGTGAGAAAAATGTTGATTGTGGTTCGAGTAATAACTCTTTTTCAAGTGAACTGAATACATAGTTAATTAAAATATGTACCTACGAAGATGTTGTTGAAGTCTCTAAATAAAAAAAGTCTAAAAAACACAAAGTAATATTGCCTTGTGTTTTTTCAATTCGTTATTGCCGTTAATTATTATTTTAAATATAGCAGGATACGAAAGTTAATTAACATAACATAACATAATCATTCACTACATCATCTTATTATAGTAACTGACTCCTAACTAGCTTGTATCTATCTAGATGATTGAATGATGATTATCTAATCATCATTCAATCATTTTTTTTTTTTTGTAAACTATGTGAATGAATATGCATTTGGTATTTTTACGACATTCAAATTTAACCTTTAAATAAATAAAAATTTGTAGCGTTCACGTCAATCAAAGAAATTATTATAAAACATAAGTTCCAGTATCAGTTAATCGCATTTGATAGCCAATTAAAGTTGAATACAAAAATGGTTTTGCTACTACCATTAGATACTTTGAATGCATTTCATTCGCTCTACGAAGGCTCTACGTCTAGTCGAGGCTGGACGTCGGCTATTTCGACCTCCAGCTTAAGTATAAAACCTTTCAAATATGTAATATTCCGCCTAAGGATTTAGAGAGACCCTTTCAAGTTATATTTAGCTTAAGGATAGATTTTCTTTACATTAAAAATTTTATTTTATAAAAGAGATGTTTTGAAACGGTTTTTTAAGTTTACTTGTAGCAAATTTTGTTTATTTAAGAAATGGTTTGCGGGGTATTTTTAATATAATGGATAGGAAAAATAATCAGTAAGAAAAAATATATTATTTTGGATGGTAGATATAATTTATTTGAAACGGTAGATGATGTTGTTTCACATTTTAACAGCTGCTTTATAACAGCTTATTTCGGCATTAGAAGAATGCCAATTGTCATTTTTTTAAATTTAATTGTTCGTTAAGTAAAATGTGTTAAAAAATGCAAACATAATTATAAATATTATCTAAAACTACGTACCTACTCGAACATACATACACACAGTTCAAACAGACAGACAAATAGACGACTAGCTATATAATATGAATATATAATGTCATGTTTTCAGTTGAAACGTATAACAGACGCCTCGGTAACACTCCGCACTGCAGTCCATTTTCATTCATGAATTTTATGTTATGCGGTTGCAGGTGCAAGCTGCAATCATCCGCAGTTTTGATTCCGAAGCTTCCTTTTGTATAATTATACGAAATTAATCGCAATAATATCAAAGGGAATTGTTATTGGTTGAATATTCTTAATACTCTTTACTATATTATGTAGTATAAACCAAACTCGCTGTTTGTCTGTCTCTATGTATGTTAAGATCTATAAAACTACGCATCGATTTTGATGCGGTTTTTTTATAGATACTCGTAGAGTGATTCAAGAGGAAGGTTTTTAATATAATTGTATTCCCACATTCTCACAGGAGCGGGAACTACTCGGCTAAAACCGCGGGGCGCTGCTAGTTATTGTAAACAGAACCGAAGTGGATTTTATTTTAATGAGGGTTACGTTCTTTGGAAAGCAAAATACGTCGATCCCGGTTGTCGTAAAATAACATCGACGAGTAGTTTATAACCCTCAATAGTCTACCCAAAATATAACAATATTATGAAAGAAATATTCTGAACAAATTGGAATATTTTTTTCAAGATGGCTGCGTAAACAGTGATGTCTCTACGTGAAAAACTCGGTTTATTAATAAGGGCACCTTACTACTACTAGTAAAGCTAATTCCAATTTCGGTTTTGGTGATAAAAAGTCAGTTTCTATTTGTCAATAAAAAGTCTTTTTAGTCTAAAATGACTAGCCCATAAAGTTTTTATTCAGATTATAAAGCAGTACTGAATTAGAAGCGGTTCAAGATGTTAGAATGTATTATTTAATGTGAAGTTGAACTGTTGGGGTTGTGTAAAGCGAAACTGTGACATACACGCCGACGTAAACCATTGTGTGCGATGTCTGCCTTCAATTACACTGCTGGACAAGCGAGTTGGTTGTGTCTTAATTTATTTTGTGATTATTTTATTAAAATAATCTAATATATAAAATTCTCGTGTCACAGTTTTCGTTACCATACTCCTCCGAAACGGCTTGACCGATTCTCATGAAATTTTGTGAGCATATTCAGTAGGTCTGAGAATCGGCCAACATCAATTTTTCATCCCGAAATTCCCACGGAAACGGGAACGGAAACTACGCGTGTGAAACCGCGGGGAACAGCTAGTATTTTAAAAAATTCATTAAAAATATGTTACATGTTGAACAGTTTAATCAGCTTTTTTTGTTAAAAAGATTTTCAATTTAGATATTTTAAGTAAAGGGTTGGTCCTGAATAACTATTGAATTAATGACTTTCATATGTTTACTTATTTGGTAATGAAAGGTAAGATTCAAAGTCATATAAATTTTTAGTTTTCAAAATATGCAACAAATTCGTTTTGTAATAATAAGTAATAAAGAGAGGAATGTCACTTATTTCAAACCTTGCATACTTGACTACATCAATATTCGTACAATGCATTGATAAGGTACCTACTTATATAATATTCTAGTTTCTTCCATGGTAATTACACGTAAACCTCTTTACTGTAGTGAGTATACATTTCACTTTAAATAATTCATGAGAATAAATTTTTCTTAGAGTAAAACATGTATCGTAATAAAACTACATAGTATAATTATTGCACAAACAATGTGACATCTTTTGGAGTGCCCATCATGTCCCAATAGCTGTACTCTGGATGACCTTATGTCATGCCAACCTAACGGCATCGAGGTGGCCGCTCATTGGTGTTCTAATATATAACATGATTGTTAAAAAGTCTTGTCACGACACGAAGAAGAAGAAGAAGTATAATTACTGTCCCGGAGTGTAGCACGTCCGCTAGTGACGGTAACAAACACAAACGCGGGTTGCTCTCGCCAACTCGAATAATGAATACGAATTCTCCTGTTCTATTGTAAAGCCACTGTGACACTTTTATCTAAATTACCTACATTACACAAAAAACCATCAAATTAAACCGGCCAAGAACTGAAATACCAAGTCCCATTTACAGCCGCACAAAATGAAGACCTCCATAATTTTTTATTCCCTTTACAGTGTCAGATCAGAAAATGTCGGATACACATCATTAAACAAGAAAAGAAAATAAAAAAATTGTTACCGCTCAAGTTTCCAACCAAGATTTTCTTGCATGAACATTGTGATGCTCCTTTAACTGAACCAGTGTCTCTAGACCTGCTGTCAACGTCTAAATTACCCTTTTGTCTATGTATTGTGGGCTACTCCCATAAAGTTGACAGTCCAATAAAATTGGTTCCTTCATCATAAAACGAAGAGCCTTGTTATCACTAGGATATACTGCTTCCATTGCTGAGTTTATATGCCGTAAAGAGTCATTTGTTAGCCAATGAACAAAATAACTCGTGGCACGAGGAGATTATTTAATTTTGTGACTCTTGTGGTAATTTAGGGAACTGATTTTTATGCCCAACCTATGTCTGCTATAACTTTTTGTGGCGGAATTTATTTTATGTTGATCGTAATAAAATTGTAATTGGTTTACTTTGGGTTCGTTTAAAACAGCACATTACACTTGTTTATCCTTTTTTAATGGTTAGATTTATTACCAAATATCAGAGAGAGCTTTTACTTGCAATGGGATAATACAGATCAATACTCTATTTTTAAATAAGTAATTTTAAAAAGCATTTTAATGTAAAGCATTCATTCAATTTTAAAGATAATAAACATTAAAAGAACAGAAAAGTAATCTTTTCTTGGGGCAAAGAAAATGTATTTTATAACTTACGTAAAAAATAGATTAGCTTTTAATATAAAATGACTTTACAACATGGAAAAGAATACGTGATGAAAGAAACTGTTTCATGCAAAAGGCTACAAAGTCAAATATGAAAAGGCTACAAAGTCAAATATGAAATTTTTATCTAATGTGTACGAAAAAAAAGGTAAAACATAAAAGAATTATTCATAAACCTTGTGCAGAACACAGGCGTTGGAAAAGTACTCGTTTGGGTACGAGATTATTAACCAAAGGAAGATTTTCATCAATTTCGTTAGATATATTTAATTCTTTTTGTAGCTTACTATTATTATAATAAACTTATAGATTATTTTATATCACATTAGCTGTGCGCCACGGTTTTAGCCGCGTAGTTCCCGACCCCGTGATAATTTAGGGATAAAACATAGCCTATGTTCTTTCCCGGACCATAAGCTACCCCTGTACCAAATTTCAAGTCAATTGGTTCAGTAGTTTAACCGTGAAAAGGTAACAGACAGACAGACAGAAAGACAGACAGAGTTACTTTCGCATTTATAATATTAGTTAGGATTTTATATCATATTATATTTCAATCCCTGTGCCAGCTCATTAATTACGACAACAGACTACTAAGTTTATTGATTTTATCTAGGGATTTTGTATCTAACAGAAACTACTCACAATTTTGCTGAATAGTACACGATTTTATTTCAATTCTAACTGTCCTAAACTGTTTTTCTTGTAACATAAATAATATTCATAATACCGAGTGTTTCTGTCTCTAGATAGCTAGAAAGTTTCTCACTTAGCTTGGCTTGAACTACGAGTATAATGGGAACAACGGTGCCTAGCGAAGCTTGAAATGTAACTAACACTTAACTATCAAAGTCGTGTCAGACGTAACTCAAAGGTAAACAGCTTAAACAAGGACTAGACTAATGCAAAAGACTGTTTGCTAGCTGTTCTATTTTGAGAGACAATGATGAGAGTGATTTAGAGCTATTAGCTGTAACTAACTATTAAGCTGACAAATAATCCTATCTAGCTTCTGCTAGTATATGCTTAGCAGAAGTATGTGTTTTGACCTAAATAAGTCCAATAGTTTCAGCAGAGCCGAGCCGACCTCACACAGCGCCTGTGTGCGAAACCTATGAAAGCGCCTCTTTTTTCACGAATCTTCACGGTCACGGCCCGGGGGGGGGTCTGGGGCCTGGGTATAGGCTATATTTTATACCGGTATGCCCACGGGAACGAGAACTACGCGGGTGAAACTGCGATTCGCTGCTAGCCCTCGTGTATGTCTATTTGGTCTAATATGGCATCCTCTATGGATATGTAGTTGTGGTGTAACAAATATAATTTCGATGGCGGCCGCGGCGCCCCTGTTGTCTTGGCGCCTGTGTGCACCGCACACTTCGCACATATGGGCGCCTCGGCCCTGAGTTTCAGGGTCTGTTCAATATAAGCATAAAACAAATATTTCCTCATTATGAGAAACATCAGAGTAGATTTTGTACTCGCGTTAATCTCGATCCCATGAAAATCTAGGAAAAAAGTTATCCTTTGTGGTAATCCGGGCAATAAAGTGTTGTAATAACTGGAACTACATTTTGAACTTAGTACCTTTTAAACTTTTACTCGATACAAATTGCCATTTTAAACACAGCTCTTTGTTTTGAAGCGACACAGTATTAATCTCTGCTACATTTAATTTACCAACGGAAACTAATTTCCTTTCTACTAAAATGTTCGAACACAAGCAGTGAATAAATTCTCATCACGTCGATGTATTGACTGAATTCCAACAAATAAAACCGTTCGCCTTTTATAAAAGGTTCAAATAAATTAAGAATAAATAATGAAATAATACAACAATGTTTTACGTTTCGTTTTGTTACGAATTTTTTATAAGTTTGTCGCGCAGTAGGTATGGCTTGTATTTTTACCCGACTACGCCGAATATAAAGGAGGGTTATCTATATAATTATATAAAAGGCTTTGTCCTGAATGACTGATGGATCAACGCACAGCCTAAACCGCTAATCGTAGAGACCTGAAACTTGGAGGGTGTGTTATTTGTATTACGTAGGCGTCCGATAAGAAGGGATTTTTGAAAATTCCTCCTCTAAAGGGGTGAAAAGGGGTTGCAAAGTTTGTATGGGACAACGTGATTCCGTGGTCTGATTAAGTTCAAACTTGGCATAAATGTTCTTCAAAAAGATTAATTAAATATGTGATACTCATTTTTCTTAAAATCATCACCTAACATGATTAAAAAGGGGTAAAAAAATATTTTGGGGTTGATTTGCGTCGAAATTGATATCAATACTCCTTTGACATGTGTTTCAATTTTTAATTTGACAGCTGAATGACAAAATGGCGGACTAAAATAAATTGACGGAAAATGAGGCAGTGAGGCAGCGTATCAAAACTATAAGTACTTAAATAAAAAAAATACCGTATTTCTACTTATTAATAGATATTTATCAATATTCTTCACCCCGCATTATAAATCTAGACATTAATTTAAATAACTACTTATTTCAAATATCAAATCTGTAGGTGAAGTAGTTTTTTCATAAAATGTACCAAATTGTTGCGTTACAAGGGCTTCGGTTTGCTCGCCCTAATTTTACTCATAATTTGATTTCTGCTTATCATATCTTCAGACATTTTTGATCTAAAATATTACTATACGAAAATTATTATTCATGTGCGATTTATCGATTTTAGCTTTATGATATGAAATTAGTTAAGTCGAGCAGGGTTTTTTATAACTAAATCACCCACTTATTATAGATACATAGATTCGCTTAATGACAATCCAGAATCTTTCCAGAATTTTTCGCAGAATCTAAAACACTTTCCACACACACGTAGTAACTATTTGGTAATCTGTGTCTTAACAAATGTTTCACAATGGGTAAGACTATAGATCTCCGGTACCTGAATTTAATGATGCTGTTTATTTGGGGGTGTTTTAGGGGCTCATTTTAACCCATATAAACTGTTTTTATAGTAAGAAACGCATTATAAATTAATTACGAAAAAAATAAAATCGTATGGAAATACGTGAAAATCAAGCAATTTTTACAGATATTGCCATAGATCACAGATTATGTCGTCAAATCATAGAGACCACAAAATATAGAGCCTTTCGATTTACACCGTTCAGTCACTCAATTCGTTCGCATATACAGTAATTTTCTTTAAATTTCTAATATAACTCCGTAAATATAATTTTTAGCGCTTCGCCGGCCGCTGCCGCGGCACGCTCGCTTCGCTCGCTCGGCTCGCGCGTTGTGTGGTCGCAGTTCTAACATAACCTAACCAAAATGTTGACCTATTTGTATAAAACTTAATCAATTTTTAGAAACTTTTGTCTATGTATGATTTGACAATCTGCCAAAAAAAAGTTTGTACCGAAGATCTATTACGCACCCTTATTTTAGATGTAAGATTGTAGAAATAATGTTAGATTGTTATTTAAGTGATAATTTGTGATAAAACTAAATAAAATCTATTGTGTGTGGCTTTCTAAGTAAGACAAATGTAAGTAACATTATCAACGAAGTTTATCATGTAAGTTCATTTATTCTTATGTTTGTTTCTTATGTTGTGTTATGGAAGAGCGGTGTTTCCTGGCACAGGCATAACAATACCTAAAAGGAGACTCCCGCCACTAATATGTTACAACCTATTTGTTTGAGAAATAAACTATTATTATTATTTCCAATATAAAACGCCGATTAACCGACTCGCCAATTATCCGAATCGGTCCTAAGTTAGTATCTAATGTACCTCTATTAATTGTTGTGATTTATTATATTTTGTACTAGCTGTACCCCGCGGTTTCACCCGCGTAGTTCCCGATCCCGTGGGAATTTTGGGATAAAACGTAGCCTATGTTCTTTCCCGGACCATAATCTACCCCTGTACCAAATTTGAAGTCAATTATTTCAGTAGTTTAGCCGTGAAAAGGTAACAGACAGACAAACAGACAGAGTTACTTTCGCATTTATTATATTAGGAGGGATTTTCGTTAAGGCCCGCTGGGATTGCAACTTAAATATAAATAAATAAAATAACTTACTCTGGATCGAGATGTTTAAGTGAGCCATAGATATTGTAGAACTGTGTTTGTTAAACTTATTATAGTTTATTCTACGTGTGACATCGTTTTTAGAGTTCCGTTCCCAAAGGGTAAAAACGGAACCATATTACTGAGACTTCGCTGTCCGACCGTCCCTCTGTCACCTGACAATCTCAAGAACCATGGACATTGGACGTATGATATGAGAGAATGATGCATATTCAAGGTCAAGAACGGTGAAAGCTAAAGCTACACTTGAAATTTTCACAGATGATGTATTTCTATTCTATTGCCGCTATAGGAAAAAATACATAAAATAAAATAAATATTTAAGCGGGGCTTCACAATACAACAAACGTGTTTTTTTGTCATTTTTGGTGGAACCCTTCGTGCAGACTATGTGCGATAATCCGAATTTTCGATTATCCGAATGGACCCCGGTCCCAATTAATTCAGATAATCGGCGTTCTACTGAATACGTATTGTGTAATAAAACGCCGACTCTTCCGAAGAAAAGATGAAAAAATGGGATGGAAGTGGTAGTGGGGTAGAAGGGGTAGTGGCGTGGAAGTGGAGTGGAGTGGTGTGTATGAGGGATAGGCGTTGAAGTGGTAGAGATGTGGAAATGGGATTAGTGTGGATGTAGGACGGTGTAATACATTACACCGTCCTACATCCACAGCGTCGGTGGCGTAGGGGTTTAAGGCCTTTGACTTTCGATCGGAAGGTGCCTGGTTGGAACCCCACCACGTACCAATTTGTTTTTAATCATCATAACCAGTTCATTGATCTCCCTACCGAGGGTACAAGGGCTAGCTAGGCTAGGGCCTGTCCTGAATGATATCTAATAGAGGTATTTTAATTATGTAGTGCACATAAAATATGAAAGTTTACCTAATTTATATGTAGTGATAAAGAATAATATAGGCTGTTTATTGTTTAATTTTAATCTCGACTGCCAGACCCACATATTGATTAAAGTTATTTTATTACATCGATATTTAGCGTTAGCCCAAAATAACTATTCTTCGCGTACGAAGTCGCGGGGCAGAAGCTAGTAAGTTTATAATTACATGAAAAAAACTGTAATTTTTATACCATTTGGAAGGCATGGAAAATAAAAATTTTACTTTTGAGATTTTTGCATACTAGAATACAATCAATCGGAATAACCTACCACGCTATGAGGTTTGCCCTCGTGTATCTAATAGGCGCATAATATACACTTACAACCTATACTTAATATTATAAAGAAGTTTGTGTGTTTGTTAAATTGTAAGGGGTAATCTCGGGATCTACTGAAACGATTTCAAAAATTCTTTCACTCATAGAAAGTTAATTTATCAGTGCGTGACATAGGCTATATTTTATCCCTGTATTCACATGGCAACGGGAACTAGGCGGGTGAAACCGCGGAGCGCTACTAGTCATATACATACGAGTAAGGTTCACATAAAAGAAGATATAATAAATTATGTTAGTAATAATTAAAATGTAATCGTAAAATTATATTTGAGTATTTGTTAAACATCGCTATTAAAATACTTCTTAATTTTAAAAGATTTACATAAAACATTACATTAATTAATTACTAAGAATTAGAACACGTTTCATGTTTTCAAAGACATTTGAATCCATTCCAAGTACTTATATTTTAATTGTAAATTTAGTTTGGTACCGTGACCTTAATAAATCTGATATTTTAATTTCAAACAAATTTATTTGATCTTAACTACTAATATAATATTTGTAGTGGGAGAGTAGCAAATCATAGTGTTATCGTAGTCCGAAGATGGACTGGATCAGCCAAGGAAGTACCATCATTAAAATAGAATACATACCTTTTTTTCATTTTCTTCCCTTACTCCTTGAATTTTTGATGAATTAAATCTGGTGAAGCGTTTTATGTGAAGTTGGCTAACCCGCACTTGGCCGGTGTGGTTGACTAAGGTCTATTCGCCCTTAATTCAGGGTAGGCCAACCTCTCTGTGGGGATATACAGGGTGTCCGGGCATCGATGACGGATATTTTTTAGAATTTTCTCTAGCCACCTCCATTACAAAATGGCTGCCATTTTGTAATGGAGGTAGCTAGAGAAAATTGCAATCGTGATTTGTCGATAAAAAATACCATATTTTACTCCCCTAAAGTATCCGACATTGATGCCCGGACACCCTGTTATATTTATGAGTGCTAACGATGATGATAATTATGGAATCTGGTAACAAATAATTTTTTATAAACTTTATTACAAAACACGCAGACAAAACTAGTTTTGTAATAAACCATTGTTCTAGACAAATTCATTAATTTAAAGCGATAAAAGTAAATTTTCGTGATTCAAAAACCTAAGTTATAACACTTATAACTGTTGATTTAAAGTAACAGCCTTTCAAAATACCTGTCGAATACCTGAGTTGATTAAATAATGTTTACTAGACATAAATATTGTATTAAAATACGGAGATTGCACGATAAACACGTCTTTTGGCTATATTGATTGAATTTTACCATAATTCTGGTTGAAGAAACTGAATTTTTACACGGCCTTTTCACATAAAATTTACAGAATTTTTAGTCTGTTTTCTTGTTCTACGAAACTGAGGACTCGGGTTCGGTACTTGAGTTGATTTGATGTATATTTTCTAAACCTGACCTGGATTTCATATCACCGAAACGCATAAAAAGGGAATTTGTCACATCAAGAAAAACAAAGTTGAAATTAAACTTACATATACTTTGTCACAAGAAAAACAAACCTACATAATACTCTAAAATGACCATGTTTCTTACCCTGAGTATGTAGTTTAAAATGTAACAGTACTTCTATCATCATAACTATGCTAAGTAAGTTATGCTAATAAGTTGTTCACATCTTAAGCCTAGAGTTTTGCTAAAATTAATATTAAATCTGAAATCTCCTCAAAGCTTTGCCAGCAAATTAATTTCGTCTGCCGCTCTCTTCATGGTTCTTAATAAATTATGCTTTGAATATAATCTATTAAAACAAACTTGCTTTGTAGTAAACGATTAGTAAATAGTTAATTATCGTTACTACTTTACTATAATTATTAGCTGTGCCCCGCGGTTTCACCCGCGTAGTTCCCGATCCCGTGAGAATTTCGGGATAAAACATGTTCTTTCCCGGACCATATGCTGCCCCTGTACCAAATTTCGAGTCAATCGGTTCAGAGTTTGGCCGTAAAAAGGTAACAGACCGACAGACAGAGTTACAATCGCATTTATATTAGTAAGGATTTTAGAACTGAACATCCTTTGAACAAACTGCTTCACCAGTAACGTACTTAATAATATCAGTTTTTTTAAATGTACTTTGTCTTTTAGTAGTTTCATAAACTATAAAAGAACCCTTACTCTCTTTTAAATAAACAATAATATTTATCCCTTATGCTAGATATCCTTTGGACCCTCATGTGATGTCAGATAGCAAAAAGCCACCGTATGTAGCTGAAACTAGTAAATGAATTCGACTTAAATCAGTATCTACACACAACCCGTATAAAAAAAACGTGTGGCACTCGGGGACTGCCGCGGTAAAGCTATTGCATAGGCCCTCGATAGAAGCTATGCAATAGCTTAACAATTAAAATATCTTCATCGTACGTTTCGTTTAATAATAAAAAAGATTAAAATGTCGTCAGTGGGTTACTTAATCCACCTTCCAACAATAACTAACTAGGTCCGGTGAAGCGGATTGCGTATGACTAGATTTTTTCCGGACGTTGACAGCAAATTGAAGCCAACCAGTTTTCCTTCCTGTTATTATTTATTTTCTTTAACTTCTTTCTCTTTTTGTCTTATTTCTATTGTATTTTTCTGTTATTGTTTTCCTTTATTGGGAAATAATTTGTCTTTTATTATATTTAGCTAACTTTTTAAAATGTTCTTTTAACCCTACTAATATTATAAATCCGAATGTTTGTGAGTGTCGATGTGTGGATGTTTGTTCCTCTTTTACGCAAAAACTACTGAATGGATTTTAATAAAACTTTACAATAATTTAGCTTATACATCAGAATAATACATAGAATACTTTTAATCCCGAAATTCCCATGGAAATGGGAACTACGCGGGTGAAACCGCGGGGCACTGCTAGTTACCTATATAACTGGCTTCCGTTATGAGGACTTTATTAACTGGCTTTTTAAAGACCATCTATATCTATCCTGCACTAGTTTGCAAACATATAATTATCTGAAGGTATCTTTCCTTAGATAAACTCGTAGTCGACTCCGGTTTGTAGATACATTTGCCTATAAGGTAGCGGTATTTTGCAAACGTGGTTCACTCTTATATTCTTTTTTTACCATAAATCTGAATATTTTCTTGGATCATTTATGAGTAAGTAGTAATGCTGTAATGGTAATAAAACCTTACCAAGTCTAGTCAGTTTATCAAAAAATATCGCAGCTTGCGGAATAAACCCGAACTAGGGAGGTCTAATTGCAGACAACCTAATACTTTCATATTGTCTGTTTCAATATTCTGTTGTTGTGTAACACATGTTTTACCGGTTAACCGGTTATTATATACAATGTAATCATGATTTAATTCTGCATGAGGGTTCACAATATTGGTCGAACCTTATTGACTCGCAAAACAAGTGTTGATAGTCCCAATCCTATTTTCCCCTCACGTACAAAGTTTACTTTTTCTATCTTCTTTGTTGAATTCAATTACGAGTTACAGACGTTGGTGAAGTAAACGCTTTTGTGTGAGCGGATGACTTAGTTTGCGTTCAGTATTTGAATGACTTTGGATTAGCTTAACTGGGGTGATTGGAGACGGTTATAAGGATATACAATTTTTAATAATTACATACAAAGTATATATAAAAATATATACATATTTTATAAATATTCTAAGTAAGTACGTATTTCTATCTTTCAAGAGAGAGAGATTTAGGAGCGGTGGTTCTTGTCAGTGTGACAAGATGAACTCCCTCCACTTGTTCCTAACCAACGCAGCAACTTTCACTTCCCAAGAAGACTTCCCAAGTATAAGATGCAATATCGGACTCTTCCTTCTACTATACCCTCTATAATGTTAAATAGAAAACCTAAAAAGAACCGGTTTAAAAAGAGCAATATGTCAGAATCAATTACCTAAAATTTAATTTGGTTTTTAACCGAGTTACATTTTAAACGATACTGTATTAACACTTCATTCCAAAGGAAATCATGTTTACAAAAGTAAATTATCGAAGGTAAATCCTAAGATCGTCACCTCTGGAGCTACTATTGTTCAAACTACATAGTTAATTACAATAATGGAAACTTCTATCCCGGTAACTTAGTTGACTAGTTTTGTTGATTGCTTCAATTAAAGTTTCCAGTTGAAATATACTTCTTGAAATGAACTTAGTCAACGTTAACTGTGATGAAACTGCTTTTTCAGTTAATTAGGATATTTTGGAGGTAATCTAAATAATCAACTCATTCAATAAATTAGGGTTAGGTGGATTTTGAACCAAAGATACCAAATCTGTATTACCGAAGTCGAGGTTGAAAAACTTGAATGTTGGATGTTCTTTGTGGCGGTCATTACTTAGTGACATCCTTTCTTGGATTCGAATTCCAGCTAATGTGAAAATTTTGAAAATGTGAATTAATAAATGAAATCAAGTCCAATTTAATCAATGTAATATACCGCAAAATGCAGTTCAGTGGGTTTGATCAAAAACATCACACAACAAACAAACGACCCAAATTAGAGATTAAAAATACCCGCGTAGATAAATCCAAATAAACACATACTTATAGGGTATGTAAGTGTGTATATTTTACGTCACGGTTCAAATAAAGGTTACCTAATTAAAGGGTGATATTATAAAAAACGTTAATGCTTATTCAATCCCGAATCATTTCGTGTACCACCCACATCAAATGAGAGGGTCTAAAAATGTTTCGGTATCTAACGAACTGCAAAATGAATTACACAGCAAACGTTTTGTTCCATGTAATTTATGCCACATAGACGTATAATCCGCACCGTAAAATCACACAGGTTCGAATATTTTACGATTCTCTCTCACCAATTGGGGATCTTTACGACTTTTGTTAACCATTAAAATAAGTGTGTATTTTACTGTTCTTTTTGTTTTCATGATTATAAAGCTTGCGATTTGTGAAGGAATAAAATTCTAATAAATTGTTTGGTAGCCTTTTGGTAGGTATCGTAACTTACAGAAATGTTCAAAGTCAAATTGTTCTGTTACCTACTGACGTCGTCACCTAGATCTTCTATGACTATAGTCTACATTATAATTAATAAAGAGGAGAGATTTGATTTTATGTCTCTTTGTATTAACTAGGCTCCGACTCTACTATGACACGGTTAAAATATTTGGTACAGAAAATAATTTTAGGATAAAAAGACATACTTACTTATAAATATAATTATGTATTTCAGTTCTAATAACCAGGACTGAAATAGCACTTTTTATCACGAAATCCCGACCAAATTGAAATCATCTAGTTTTAGGTAGCAAACACCTCTTTTCCTATTAATATTTAATCAAAACATGATTTGAAAGTACCACATACATTATAATAAAAAATAAAACATACATAATAATAAAAATACAGAATACTTTATAAAAGTGTTAAAAATCCGCTTGCACCAGCACTATTTTACAAAATTACCGTTGCACATTAATCCCAAAGGGAGTCTGTTATTGGATGGTATAAATCAAAAGAAGAATTAAGCCATAAAACGTTCCCATGAAGAACACACGGCGAAGGGTTTGAAATATAGGGCAATAACTTACCTCAGGCCACGTGTTATGTATAAAACAGACAATATTTACTACATTTTATTTAAACAACGTTTTAAAAATGACAATAAGCACTATTTAACAAAAATCTATTTAAACAATAGCCCTACTATTATTTGGCGTCGTTAATAAGGTTAACATTAATCATTCGATAAAATAATTATTAATGTTTTAAATATACATTTATATAGAAAACGAAGTTAGATCTTTTAGAAGAGACAGAGAGGTCATCGCGCTGAACTGCCAAATAGAGGTTTCGATTCCTGTTCGAGGTAAATATCTAAGCTTTCCTGAAGCTAGATCTAACAGTTCACCTATTGGAATATTCAAATTATTAAGATTAACGGGATATTTACCATGTATATTATTTATTTTATCTATTTGCAACAGCATCGGAATATCGGAAACTTGAAATAAATAATATATGTAGGTACATGGTAAATATAACGTTAATCATAATTATTTGAGTTCTAATAACCAAGATAACTATAAAAACTATATATTGGAATATTACTACGGAAGAAAGAACTGTATCTTCGATATAATCATTTACAAAAAAAAAACAAAAATGGCTGACAATTGTTATGATTGCCAAAACAAAACAAACGTTAAGTCAGCGATAAGCAATAAATATTTGTTGGTAATTAGGTACTACGGTTCTGGTTAATTTTGTTTGTCTTCTTTCCAATTATGTTCTCAGATATCAGTTCTAAGAAATATCTGTCGTTGTGTTTTATTTTTATTATTTAATGATTAAGGAACTCTCGACTATAGTGACACTCTATTACTCGTAGTGAAATATAAACAACAACATCAGCTAGGCTAGCATGACTTCAAAAACGCGATAGATACAGCGATTTAGCGATTTATTGACATACAACTGTCAAAATATAATAAATATAGCCGCCATATTTAATTTTTCATATTTTACCATACATTCATTTGGTCATGCTCACGAAATCGATATTATTTCAAGGTGACTGTATATTTTATCACGCACAGTCATGCTAGGGGGGCTGAGCTCAGAGAAACCATCCTTAAAAATTTACACGAGTCAAACAAACAGTTATTTTTATTTGTGTAGACTAGCTGTACCCCGCGGTTTTGTCCGCGGAAATTCCAGCCCCATGAGAATGTTATTTAAGTTTCTGGTTATAAGGAACATCTGTACCAAAAGTCATTTACCAATATTGGTTCTGTAGTTTTAACCTAAAATAGTAACAAACATGCATACATCCTCACAAAAATTCGCATTTAGCACAACTAGCTGTGCCCCGCGTTTTCACCCGCGTAGTTCCCGATCCCGTGGGAATTTCGGGATAGAACATAGCCTATGTTCTTTCCCGGACCATAAGCTACTTTCAAGTCGGTTCAGTAGTTTAGCCATGAAAAGGTAACAGACAGACAGATAGACAGAGTTACTTTCGCATTTATAATATTAGTAGTAAAGTAGTAATATTAGGATAAATCATTAGCTATCATTAGCAATCAAAGCTAGTTTCAAATAAGTTCCCTGAATACAACTACAACAATTAAGAACTTTAAATCTCTATGAGAAATTTAAATTAATTAATTTGCGAAAAAGTTAAACAGGGCTTGCACTGGCACCGTAAACTTCTCTTTTATAAGTTGAACTCGTTTTTATTAGACATGAATTCGTTGCGGCTTGAATAATAACAACGTGACTTGAATACGAGTCCTTAATTAACAACTTTTATTAATGAACGGATCAAGTGGAACTTTGTCATTTGTATGAGGAAACAGTGTTTTGATTTTTATATGAAAATTATTGAATTTAAAATAAGGATATGCCTTTTTCTCAAAGATTGCAATCACTGTATGTACTTAGTTTTGTAGATAAAATAGAACACGGCTAAATAACAAATAACTAATTTGAATATTACATCCCTATTATCCCTACTAATATTATAAATGCGAAAGTAACTCTGTCTGTCTGTTACCTTTTCACGGCTAAACTACTGAACCGATTGACTTGAAATTTGGTACAGGGGTAGCTTATGGTACGGGGAAGAACATAGATAGTTTTATCCCGAAATTCCTACAGGAACGGGAACTACGTGGGTGAATCCGCGGGACACAGCTAGTAAGATATATTGCAGAATATTACAGAAAATTACATATTAATTTAGTTATTTGTTACTAGCATTTTTCTAAGAATCAAGGGGATTTTCTTCTCCCTACAAATTAACACCTAAACCACATACGTAAAGATCATTAATCACCATCAATAATAGTAATAATATTATGTATATATTACGTAGGTAATAACTTGCAATACTAGTTAACTAAACCGTACTATCATAACAGCAGGCTTATAAGTATTATTTTTATCCTTTTTTTGCTTTGAAGTTTTCACCTTACAAAATCATACATACATACACTCTTTCTCACGTGCAGTCGGGTAAATAATTATTTAACAAAACGGGATGTTAGTACGTACTTATTTAAGTCGAAATCCTCGACTAGTTTCAGCCACGTCCGGTGGCCTTCATCAGGAGGAGTGCGATACGCCCGCGCACTAGTCGAGGATTTCGACTTAAATAAATACGTAATAACATCCTGTTTTGTTAAATAATTATATATGATAACGTAAGTTTCGTTTAATAATAAAGTCGGGTAAATAATTATCAGTTGGAGTTATAAATCATAATTCAGCGGTTTAATAATAACTAGAGGTGCCTCGTGGTTAACCCGTAAATTGTATTATAATAAACAGTCCTATTTAACTATTGCAAAATGCATATTGTATCTATTGATGAAAACCACAGGTATATAATAAAGGTAGTTTTGTCTATTCGGCAGGTCTGTACTATTATTATATAGACAAATTGCACGTTATTAGTTTCAACCATACAATAATGACATAATTAACAATCCATGGTTGCATAATTTACAGGTCTTAATCGCGTAAAACATAATTATTATTTACCTCGTTTCGACCGGGTTACACTGATCGTGGTCACGAGAAGACCAGTAAATTATGCAACGATGAATTCCGATCGCGAAAGTTTTAAGTGTAATTAACAAGCATTTTAAAATAAATAAAAGATACATTGTTGGAGCAGTCCTAGAGAGTTGATATTTTTTTGTCTCTATCATACCAACCGAACTGGCTTACGCCACAGGAGTACTAACGCACTTACACTGTCTGTCGGATGGCAGATCCTTCCCATTTAGGAAAAACAGATTATAATTAACTAATTATAAACATACTAGCAGCGCCCCGCGGATTCACCCGCGTAGCTCTCAATTTACCCCCCTTTTCTCCCCCTATGGGGATTTCCAAAAATCCTCTCTTAGTGGTAGCCTACTCCCCCCAACAAACACAAGTGCTACAAACAAACATACTTACTAATATAGATAGATAACATAAATTGACACACTCTATACAAATCCATACTCTATAATAAATAAAATATTTAGCATAAATGACATCTTCCATGAATTTTGTTTATAAATTCAAATTATGTTACTGAGTCACCAAAACAAATAACAAAAGTAGTTGGAACCACAATACTGATAAACGTACTATTTTATCATTAATTAATTTAGTTTTAATTGCATTTACAAAAACATAACTCGTTTTATTTATAACTTTAATTTACCGCAAATCGTAAAACGCAGTATTATTTTAGGGTTCCGTATCTCAAAAAGGAAATTAAAAACCCCGTTTTACTATAATTATCTTGATAAATAAAACTAGATCTAAAACCTGCTTAAGGATATTTCATTTTCAATTGGAAAAAATAGAAATTAATTATCTTTTTATACAAGAAAGAATGAAGTTGTGTGTGAAGTCGACCAAACCGCACTTGGCCAGCGTGGTTGACTAAGGCCTAATCACCCTAATTCAGAGTAGGCTCGAGCCCCTCGGTGGGGACATTATATGAGCTGATGATGATGATGACGTAAAGAAAGAAAGAATGAAAAGATCTGAAAATAGTTCCATTACTAAACACAAATGGTCACGATTTTCGAGAATCTTGAGATGAACTCCAATTCAACTGATAAGTTAAACTGACTCGTCAATGGCCACCTTTAGTTAGACAAAGTACGGAACCTTCAGAGCACAAGTCTCACTCGCACTTGGATTTTTCTCTATCGGTCAACACAGTGGCCAGTTCTCAGTAATATTGTAGTCATAACAGATAATACGCGAATGGTCATAACCTCTACTTAATATAAAGTAAATAAATTGAGAAATGGTAAGTAGGGAGATCAGTTCTGTTTTAACTTTGTTGGAATACAGTTTGAAATGTAAGTACAATTAATCTTATATATAAAATTCTCGTGTCACAATGTTCGTTCCCGTACTCCTCCGAAACGGCTTGACCGATTCTCATGAAATTTTGTGAGCATATTCAGTAGGTCTGAGAATCGGCCAACATCTATTTTTCATCCCAAAATTCCCACGGGAACGGGAACTACGCGTGTGAAGCCTCGGGGCACAGCTAGTTGTTTATATTTAAAATTTTGTGTATTTACCTCATATACGATAAGCTTTTAAAGTGTGTACTAATATCTCGATCTCTTTCAATTTAGTGGTTAAAAATGTGTTATATTTATATTTTAACTAACTGGACCCCGCGTATATCCCAATCCCGAGGGAATTTTAGGATGAAAAAGATCATATGTATGATTCCTAGTTATAAGAAACATCTGTAACAAAGTTAATCTAAATCGGTTCAGTAGTTTTGTGTGAAAGGGTAACTAACGTCCATCCTTCCATTCAAACTTTCGTGAGTATAATCACTATCACTACATAGTATAAAACAAAGTCACTTTCTCTGTCCCTATGTCCCTATGTATGCTTAGATCTTTAAAACTACGCAACGGATTTTGATGCGGTTTGTTTTAATAGATAGAGTGATTCAGTGGGAAGGTTTTTAGCATAATTTTATCCCAATATTCTTACGGGAACGGGAACTACGCGGTTGAAACCGCGGGGCGTCGCTAGTAATACATATAAGTACTTATAGGATAATTTGCTTTTAAATATATTGTTTTAAACATGGCATCATTTAGGAACGTCTGCAACTATTTGGCCAATTCTTTATTTATTGAATTCGTAATAATAAGGGCCTATTCACGATGTTCAAGTAAAATTCCGAGTACCTACTCACAAGTTTTGTCTTTGTCACTTGACATAAAGTAAGAAAGAGACAAGACTCACTTTACTTGGTGAGTAACTTTTCTTGAAAATTGTGATATAGGCCCTTATTCTATTACGAATTCAACAAGTGGAGAAAGCAAATTCTGGAAAAATCACGATTGAATTCAAAATTCCATATAATTTGTAACTGTGTGAAGTCAGGGTCAATTAATTTAATAGTGAAAACTAATGATAGAGATATTCATTTATTTAAAAGTTTTAATCTTTAAAATAATCAGTGGTATTCGAAAACAATCTTTTTGTTTAAGATAGTCAGATTCTTGAGAAATTATATAAGTACCTATTCATAATATTTAGTTCCATCACACAGTTATAAAGAAATATCTATTAGATATTTTTATACAATATTTTGCTTTAATAAATCTACTTATCTTTGTTATTGACATTGGCAAAGTTCAATGATTATTCGTTATCATAAACAAAACATATATTTATATAGAATGCCATGTTTATATAAATATATCAGTTAAGATTGTTTAGGGAAAAAACAAAACAGTAAAAAATATTAATTACCTATCGGTTTATTTTTCTAGTAGAGATACTTATGTATCATGAAGTAACGATTCTTGTAGTATTCCTAAAATTTAAAATCTATAATAAAAATGAAACTCGTTTCCCGTTGTCACGCCATAACTTAAGAACGGCTAAACCGATTTGGCTCATTCTTTTTTTGCTGTGTTTGTTATTGTCAGGAGAAGGTTCTTATGTAAAAAAATCTGGAAAAGCAAACGGGAAACTTGGACCCGTGCAAAGCCGGGGCGGGCCACTAGTAATATATATTTCTCTTTTTTTTCAGATGAAATTCTTTATACTAGCCCTGTTTGCTGCTCTAGCGCATGCAAAATATATAGATAACCCAAAATGCAATGGCGTTATTGTAAACGGAATAAATCATGAAAAAGAAATACTCAAACAAGACTTGGACAAACCATATCAATTATCAATTGATTATGATACAAGTGTACTGTACTTCAGTTACACGGGAACAGATGATACCTACACTGTCTTCGAAGCTGGTTTCGTAAGCCTAAAACTACATGCATTTAGAAAAATAGACGGTGTTCAAGGAGCGTTCGCTACCGGAGTTGACCCAAAAACACACAAAGTATACATCGGTGGCTCAGACGGAATCTATCTTCTAAACAAAGAAACAGACATCGCTGAGAAATTACACATTACAAATGAAAACGTATGGCAAATATTTATCAGAGACGATATCTATTTCACAACATACCCAACTGAAGAAGCATTTGTTTACAAAGATGGTGTTACAAAGAAAGTACCTGAAATTGGCGACTCTAGAGCAATGGTGATGGCTTTAGATGACAAACATAATATTTATTATTATAATTCTACTGGTTTATTTGTTTATAAAAAGGAAACTGGAAAAACTTCATCATTGGGAGTCTACATCGTTAATGCATTTTCAACAGATGTGAATGGTAAACTTTACTTCTCCACACCAACTGGTATATACAGAATTAATGATGATTCATCCATCAAAAAGATAGTTGGTATTACTAATATCTACGGAATGGCAATTGACAGTGATGGAAGCTTTATTTATGCCAAAGATGATAGTATAATAAAACTAAAATCTACTTCTGATGAATGTATAACAGAACTTAATATTGTTAATGTTAATTAAAACATTTACACTTACAAAATATGAAATATCATTAAGCATTTTCATTGTTTAAACTTTCCCAATGATAAAAATAATAAATTATTGACTATGTGATTTGTGTTTTACTTCTTCTAATAAGGTAGGTAAGAATTATTAGAAATTATTAATAATACTAGCGGATTTTTAGGGAATGGCTTGGCCCTGATTTGCCACAACGCTCAATCTATACTGCTGATAGTAATTTAGAGTGTTTTTGAGTTTTCATAATTTGATGTAGGCATTCGATCCGATCATTTTTAAATATTCTGCCTCTAAAGGGGTTATTTACTAAATTTCTTAGACACGATGTTCATCACACTAAATCAACTTCAAACCCTGCATTAATGTTCGTCTACATAATTATAGGAACATTTGTGTTTCGTATTTTTTTATAATATCGTATTGTCGATTACATGATTATATTCCAAAAATACAACTAAAATAGTTTCTGCAATTTTATGTATAAGTTTAGCACCTCAAATACATACTCTTTACGTTTTTATCATTTATTAATTAAAGTTTTATTGAAACTTAACACGTTGTATTTATATCTTTAATTAGCTACATATCGTAAAACACAGTTATATTTTTGGGGTACCGTTAAAATAAATACTACTGAAATTCGAATAGTAAGAAAGAGATGTTAATCTCACATCCGAGAGGTAAATTTAAATACCTTCAAAGTAGTTTTATTTTATAAAAAATCTGCCTCCTTAACAGATACCCTAGATACAAGTTTCAAACTTAGTTAGGGGGCAGTTACTATAATGAGATGATGTAGTGAATGATTATGTTATGTTATCTATGTAGAAGTGAAACTTCTTTTCTGCCATCATCAGAGCTAACAGTGTAGAAAAGCCTTGTAGTTGTTGGTGCTTTGGTTTTTATTTTGTTGATGATGGGATTCCAAGCAAGTATTAGCATCGAACCATCTTCTCTATTGAAATTACGATATTTTTAACATAGACTGATTTTCGTATCTTTCCTTATTAGACTATGGGTTTTGAAAGTGACTTAAATATTTTGATATGCTTGTTCGAAACCCTTGCACCGTCATTGGTATTACTTGCGCTTGGACATTTTCTATCGTTTATCACAAAAATAATTATTTACGTAATTAAATTAAGAAAACTGTATTCTTGTTTTACATTTTTGCCCTGATAGTAGAAATGGTAAGTAGAAACTCTAGTTTTGTTATTACTTTAATTTTGTAATAAACTATGCTATCTATAAGTCCAATTTTATCCAAATTTATTCAGGTACCCTATTTCTAGTAGTAGGATGAAGTGGTATCGAGTCTATTTTACGGTAGCAATACACTACTGTGGCTCTAATGCAATCTCTGTATAGTAATGAATGTTTGGTCAAATTTTTGCGGATGTACATTTTAATTAGAAACATAATTGTTTTTTTTTACTTTATTTTAATTTTTATTGCAGATGATCCTTATAACGGCTGCTCTATTTGCAATACCAGCCCTAGCATCAGCTGTGCAAAAACCTAACTGCAACGGAACTATTGTGAACGGAATAAACCATGAAATGGAAGTACTTATAGATGGCTTGGAAAAACCATATCAACTAGCAATTGATCATGATACAAGTGTATTGTACTTCAGTTACACGGGTTCAGATGATATCTACACCGTTTTCGAATCAGGTTATATAAACTTGAAAACAAAGGAATTTAATAAAATGAAAGGTATCTGGGGAGCATTCGCTAATGCAGTTGACCCAAAAACGCACAATGTTTACATCGGTGGTTCAGACGGCATCTATATTTTCAACAATGAAACAGACACGGCTGTTAAATTAAAAATTTCAAATGCAAGCATATGGCAAATATTTGTTAAAGATAATATTTATTTTACGACATACCCGGAAGAAGAAGCTTTCGTTTACAGACTCGGTGTGACGGAGAGAGTGGCTGAAATCGGTAATTATACAGCAATGTTAATAGCTTTAGATGACAAATATAATATGTATTACTGTAATGCAACTGGTCTGTTCGTTTATAAAAATAATACTGGAAAAACGTTAGGATTGGGAGACTACGTTGTTAATGCATTTGCAAAAGATGTGAATGGTAAACTTTACTTCTCTACTCCAGGGGGGGTATACAAAATTTATGAGGATGGATTGGTCAGAAAGATAGCTGATATTAGTAATGTCTACGGATTGGTAATTGATAGTGATGGAAGTATAATCTATGCAGACGTAGATAGTATAATAAAATTGAAATCCACTTCTGACGAGTGTCTATCAGAAATAAAATCTCTTGATAATCAAAATAATACAATTTGAAATATGTTCATTGATTAAACATTTTAATAAACTATTAATGATGATATGTTGTTTGTATTTTATTTTGTACATAATAATAAGTAATTATAGGTGGCTTTTGTGTTGTTAAAAGCAGTTAAAGTCTTATAAAAAAATTCGTATCTCTTTCTGAGTTATGGAAGGTTGATGGCAGTCACTCAAAGCACAGATACTGTCATTCTGCCAAATGTGGTTAATGTAAACATCGACTTGAATTAGATATTGGACAGAGGTTTGGTACAAAAAGAAGAGTAATAAACATGATAAACTTTTACGTGTAGCTATATTATAATATGATTTTATTGCTCCAAATCTTAAAAGGAAATGTATGATGCCAAGAACCGAACGGCAAAAGAGAACGAGAACTATTACAGGTGATTCAACTAATATATTCTCGATATAAAGTTGTTACATATGATCGGCCTCGGCGCACCAAAGTTTGAAATATGAGGTAATAAATCAGAACATTATCGGACCAAGGCGATTCCGTTTCACCTTCTCAATCGGTTCATTACGAAGCTTCACAAACCCTATGGTTTGAACTAAGTTTATTATTGAAACATTTATTTTATAAGTCTTCGTTTGTAAGTTATTTGATACGTGTTGCTTAGGGCTTAAAAATTAGTTATTTTTAAATTAAGATACAGTTCGAAATATTTATTTGCATCTTTTGGGTTTAACATTAGATTTTCTATTTAATTTTATCCACGAGTAAGTATAAGTATGCGAAACCCGTTCCTTTTTAAAGTTGCATACCCCAGATAACGAAGTGAGAAAAAACAATGGTAAGCAAGCAGTTTGATCAGGTTTAACTTCTTCTTTTCGGAACCTTTGTCTATTTTTTTTCCCATGTCTATTTTTGGGGTCAGTTTTTTCAGTTTAACCAGATTTGGTGGAATGTCAGTATTTTACGTGAAGCGACTGCCATCGGACCTTCACAACCCAGAGGGCTATACGATATTTTTTGGTTAAACCAAATGTTAGACTTTTAAGGACTCTAACTGACTCTAACGACTGTCGATGATGTTAGTACGACAACCGGGACCGACGGCTTTACGTGCCCTCCGAAGCACGGTTGATCAGGTTTAACTACAAAATTAATAACAAAACAGTAATTATACTTAAAAATGAATGATTACCTCATAATGCAGTTCTAAGGAAAGCCGATGACTATTCCGTTAACGTCCCCAATTATACGGCTTACATTTTAATGAGTGTCGTTTGATTACCAAATAAGACTTCGCTGAAATTGCTTTTATTGCCAGCAAGATTAGGGCGGAATAAAGTGGTTTTTCGAAAATCTGTAAGTATAGAATAATTTAATCGTTAAAAGATTAATGATTAGATAAGTTGGTACTCGTGATTTCATATTCTCGGAATAATTAAATACTTAAATAGTATATTTAAATAACACTACTGTAATAAAATAATGGACTTTCGTCACTAATTTAATTATGTTTAACATTACTGAGGTGGTCACTGAAGACGTTTTACTTTAGCATAAAATTTAAAATCTATTTAAATATAAATCATAAAAACTTTTTCTTTTTTTGAATATTAGTAAAACTTATAATCAAGTACTTAATAAAGATTTATTTGATTTTACCTAGAATTTTCTTTACTGAACTTCATTGCATTATAAATTCTGGTTCCCGGAAGCCTTACATTCAATAATTCAACCATTAACAAGTTGTTCGTATAAATCACTCAATCGCGACGATCTAAAGCGTTCTTAAATGATAATTTATTTTCCAATACAAATTTTGGACAAACAATTCACAGTATGAATACTACTTTACCCAATTCGGTGTCTGTGTGATTTATTGGTGGCCCTTGTCAATTTTCAAAGCTATGTGCGACCTAGAAATATCACACTCGGCTCCTTCCTTCAAATAAAATTCAATTATATTGCCAAAAATAAAATATTATTTTTATCGTTATCATATTTTTTTGGTATTATACCATTATTTGAAAGGTATTTTTATGCCGGTATCCGTATTAGTTTAAATATTTCATTTAGGAATAATGTTTTTTACATAGACGTTTGGAAGATTTTGTGATGTTTGTGCTTATACTTAGAGATTATAAATTGATAGTTCGTTTTTGATATAAATTTTCTACTGACGCATATGCACTAGAGTTAAAATAGCTATAATAGAAAGAGGAATTTCTCAAAAGAGTGGCCATAAATGTTCATTTCTCAATAAATACTTCAATTTTAACATCACTGAGAGAAAGGGAGCTTGCAAAGTGATCTTCTTACATACAAATTATTATGATTAACGGGATATTTACCATGTATATTATTTGTTTCGAGTTTCCGATATTTCGACGCTGTTGCAAGCGCCATGATCACGGATGAACTGTTGGACTGTACTGCGGGTAGATTTCATAAAATGTTAAGAGCTGACAAATCTGTCTACCCTCTTTCTTGTTCGTTTACTACGCACAACACCCCTACCACTGTTGTCACTCACATCACAAACTCGATCACGAGTATCACGACACACAACACTTACACAATCTACTCGCGGCACCTTACATAAACTACTACTACAAAGATAAGATTAAATTAAAAATTAAAAAAACCCCAACACAATTACTTTCAAACCCCCATAACTTTTAAACGGGTCAACCGATTTTCATCAAACATGTCTAAGAACACTTGGACGTAAGTCCCCTTTAATAAAAAAAAAACTAAATTGAAATCGGTTCATCCGTTCGGGAGCTATGATGCCACAGACAGATACACACACCCATACACAAAAAAAAACACTCTTAGAGCCTATTTATTATTATTGTTAGAAAGCACAAGGGTTAAATCGAAAAATTTAAGAACGCGGTTACCAAGATTAAAAAACTATTAAAATAAGTGCAACAAAAAAAAAAGGAATATGAAACACTAATATACATATAACAAAATATAATATAACTTGCAGACAGATACACACACACACACACACACACACACGCACACACACACACACACACACACACACACACACACACACACTACACACACACAACAACACACACACAACAACACACACACAAACACACACACACACACACACACACACACAAACACACACACACACACACACACACACACACACACACACACACACACACACACACACACACACACAAACAGACACGTCAAACTTATAACACCCCTCTTTTTGCGTCGGGGGTTAAAAACAGTACAATAAACTCTTTATAAAATACAATAAATTCCTCATACATATAACATTACGATAGATATGAAATGAGACGAAAACACCAGTTGAATTAGAAAATTGCTTGAAACCTTCTAGAATAAATTGAATAACTATGTACGAAGCGTACAAGTACCTAGACGAACTAAACAAAGAATAGTAGCTCGCTTCTAAGTAAACAGTTGGATGTAAATTGAATTCTTAAAATCTTCCATTATTTTGTTAGTAAGTATATATTTTTCAATGTACAGTATTCTACATGTTCACCCTAATTCAGGGTAGGCTCGTGCCCCTCGGTGGGGACATTATATGAGCTGATGATGATGAGTATTCTACATAGTACGTTTTTATTTATCTTGGAAATTTCTGGATAAAAGAAAAAGTTATCACTGGCACTAAAGTCTAAAATACTGACTGACTGGAAGCCACAGCAGAAGACACCATGAAGGCCTAGAAAGAGATGGAATGACTGCATCGACGACGATCTCAATGCTCTTAAACGATTTAGTTTAGCAACTGGAGAAAGGCAGCCAGGGATCGTCACACATGACAGGACAATGCAGAAGAGGCCAAGACCTAAAAAGGGTTGTAGCACCGAAGAAAAAAAAGTACTATATAAGTTTTCTAATAAAATTATTCAAGTAAATAATACAGTATACATTTTTTTTAAAAATTGGAATATAAAGTGCCTATAGATTCTAAACCCATAAAATGCCTGCGAACGAATTGCATGTCACATTCTATTAACGCTATTGTTAATAGAAACGTTTTTTGTGTGACAGTTAACATAAATGCCGATTGATAACATTGGTACAAATGTGTTAACTGTTTTCAAATATTTTATATTTATTTCACAATATTTTTTTAATAGTTAATAATTTGTTGCACGCCAGTTATTTAATAGTACCTAAACAATAATATGTAGAACAAGACAATCAAAGCAGCATAGAGCTTTCAACTCTAACAAAAAAAAAACGCAGTATCGCATTCCTTTACAAGACAAAGATTTCCTTCTTTCCCTTTTTCCAAAAACCTCTACTAAAAAATACGGCGCACCTACATTTTGACATCAAAAACCATGTTTTATGAACTCAAACTGAGATACGAACCGAATATACAGTGTTTTAAATTTTCAAATAGCGTTGGTGTAATACTTGCAGGCGCTACAATAAAATATGCATTGTAAGCGAATGTGAACATCTCAAGAAAATAACTTTGAGTGTAGGACAAAAGCTTTTAGAGAACTAGGGTGTGACTCGCGGCATATATTATATGGCGACTTAAATATAATATGGGACATGGAATATTTTACAATGCTAATAAACAAAGTGTGTTTACAACGAACGTAATACTTTTGTATTTATTATTAGAGCTGAAAGATTTTGGATTGGAGACAACGTATTGGCTAGCCCGGGGTGGAAACCTAAGTGGGCAGATGACGTAACAAGGGTATCGAGGAGTCATTGGATTCAGAACGCGTGTGATTGGTCACTATGGAAGTCGATGGCGAATGCATAATGTTCAGCAGTGGACGTCTTGCAGGAGATGATGATAATGATTTTGGTATTCTTATTTCGGTTTTGTTTTTTAACTACCCAATAGCAAGCCGAGGTTAAATATTTCCGTCCTTTTCAATACTACAAGAGATTGCTTAAGTAAAAATATATTAGTAAGTTGGTCTGACGCATTTCTTTGTAATGTACCACGCTGTGCTGTGAGCGATTTTCATTATAACCTAATAGCGCATACCGGCGAAAACAAGAAGAAGCCTTAGTTTTAGTGGTATAAATAAGTAGCGTGAGAATGGGATGTCTAATAAAAAGGTCGTGCGGAGAATTTCAAAATATAAAATGACATAGGTGGAATAATTTTGTCTATACTAATTTTATATAAGTAAGTAATTACAAGAAACATTTGATTTTGTTTGTTTGTTTTTTGAATAGGCTTCATAAACACTAGACTTCCTTACAGATGTTCCTTATAACCATGAATAACACATATGATTATAGATATAGCTTTTTATCCGGAATCCCAACGACATTGAGATTCACAAGAATAACCGCGAGGCACAGCTAAAATGTTTGTAAAGAAGTATTTACGTTTTTATTTATTTTCGTGTTCAAAAGGTTAGACGATTTCCAAAGACTCGCGATTCAAGATGTCATTGAAGCTTTTGACACGTATTTAATGGCAAAATCGTCTTTTTGATGTGAGCATTATTCTACCTACATTTTAAAAAACGTATCTACATTTCTTTGTAAGACTTTTATGGATTTCAGATTTATCGTATTTATGAATGGAGTAGGGCAAGCGTGATTTCGTTTTATCACCTTCACTGCACTAATATGATGAGTAATATCTTTGCCTCACAATGGACATATTTCTTTTAATATTATTTACTAGCTGTGACCTGCGTAGTTTTCAATGTACCCCCTGGGGGGAATTTCCAAAAATCCTTTCTTAGTGGTAGCCTAATCCCCCCAACAAACACACGTGCCAAACAGCTCTTAACGACCAATAGTTTCGGCTGTGCGTTGTCTGACAGTCAGTACATCACTCAGTAACGGAAGAGTTTTATATAATATAGAAGATAGAAGATTAATAGACACATTTTAATACGAAATCTAAATACTAAATAATTATACTCGTAAAACTGACTGACTAGCATAGTGACTTATCAACGCAAAGCCCAAACCACTGGACGGATTGGGCTGTTTGGTATGCAGGTAGATGTTATAACGTAGGCATCAGGATTTTGATTAAATATACCTCCAAGGGGATACAATTGGGGATTAAAGTTTGTATGATGGAAGTCATTATTCCACGCGGACGAAAGCTAGTAGAAAATAAAAATCACCGCGCAACATCCATAGTACTAGACCATAATGCAACATTCACTGTATTCAGTGACAACACGGTACTCCACCGAGTCCTTAGTAGCTCTCCAATTGAAGCCTGTGTTCCTTTGAACTGGGTTGTAAAGAACTGAGTTTTCTTTTTGTAAAAGCAAAGTACCTACTTAGATTGTGTGAAATGAAGACAATTTCCCAGTCTGGACCGCTGTTACTGTTTTTACTTACATTCAACGCCCGTCTGTTACAAACGGCAGTACATTTTATTGTTTACAGTTTCTCGAATATTCTACAGACAGGTTGAATTTGAGTGTAACAGAGCTGTCTAAATATATAAATATTTCTTGTTTAATAGTCTTGGTCTTCTTTACGTTCATTGTAGTTGTACGGAACGCTATTTTAATTTATTTTTTTCTTGATGAAATAACTTGTTAGATACTTCTTTTTGCGAAATTTCCAGTTCATAGTTTCTGTCTTCTTTTACGTGAATAAAACCAAAGTACTTAATGTTATTTATAAGTATGCATTCGCATTAAATTCTCATTGTAAAGAAAACATTATCGATCATCTCGTTAGAAAATAATTTTGACAAAACCCTGAAGTGTTCAATGTTTATTAGAAAATATATCGACTCGGTTGTACATTTAGTTAGGTACCTAGTCGAACAAGCAATAAAGACACCCGGCAAATTCCGACCGCCTGTAAACTAAATGAAACTGTGTGAACATACATGTAGGGATTGTACCAATAAATTCAGATAGCAGGCGCAGAATTCCAATATCGTCAGTCTATTACTCTCGTACAAATGCATCAAGCGGATATGAAAGTGAAAAGCAAGAAAAATACTACATTAAATTCCAATTCACAGTTTTGAGCTTCAATGCATTTGGGAACATTAAAGGGGACAGAAGATTTAAATCACAAATTGAATAAATACACACTTATATACTTAAATTACGAAGTGCTTATACCCTAGTACGAACCACGAATTACTTATGATCTGTTGAGGTAAACAACATCTAGCTCCATCATAATTGTAGTGGGTCACCATAACTTAAGTGAGTTTTATATTCGAGAGCGTTTCCTGGTGTTAAAAGACACGGTGAGCCGTCGCGACAAACAACATCGACAATCGTTACAAGTAATAGAGCCTTCAAAAGTCTAAAAAGTCAAGTAAAGTACTTGCAATTCTTTTTTAGCAAGAAGACCAAAATAGTTGAAGTAACTTCTTTCTGTAATCAATCAACGACATTTCTATCATTTAAATATATAACTAAATCTACCATTCAAGTCTGAGTAAATTTAAAGTAATTTTCATAATAAATTGGTTCCCTGCTTATGTTCAAGTATGAAGTATAAGTGGAAAGGAGATAAATCTAGTGCAAACGCAATCAAGTCGTCCTCGGTTGGGAAAAGCAATTCGTCCCACGTGTGCATTTAAGTTTAATTTATTACTTTATTTAACAAATAACAGGGCAATCTTCATTAACATTAAAATTATGTTTTAAATTATTTTATAGGCTTTTTGAGACCCACAGCGCTATTGGCATGAACACTTATTATTGTAAGCTTTGTATTGTAGTATTTCAACGTGATTTAATTAAGTAACTAGTATATTGGTTGATAATGTTCATTACATAAATTCAAAAATCTATCACTTTGAACAAAACTCGAACCTAATTACCTAATGATCATATGTTTTTATGCACAGTTTTTTTACTTTTTCACAAAAAAAACCCTGAAATTTAACATTTAATATAAATATATTTATAGAAGTAAACAGATCTCGAATTATTTCGCTTCCTTATAAAAAGAAGCTGGTTTTTAAATTACAAAATAATCAGTTGGACGTTTCACTTCAGTGCGGCTTATTTCATTTCAAAGCTACGATTCCTCAGTTAATTATTACCGTCCGGCTAGATGGTTTATAGCGTAATAAATTACAGTGAGAGCACTCGCACTATAGTATTTACTTAATAAATTATATCAACAGTATAACATTGAACACTTTCATAGATTTATAAAGTTTTGAAAGCAGAATTTTGTAAGCATATCAATGACATCATAGTATAATTATACTAGCTGCGCCCCACGGTTTTACCCGCGTGAATCCGTAGCTTGTAGTATCATCAATCTCGGTACAAATTACCATCATGTGTTAAAAAAATAAGTAACAACTCAATGTCAATAAATTAAATAAATAAAATTAACTCCATCTATTGGTACGATTTGCGACTACAAAAAATTAACAAAAAAATACGATTACTTATAGTCTTTTACACAATCATGGGAATTTCGAGATAAAAAATATTCTATGCGTTATTCCTAGTTTTAAGTAACATCTGTACCAAATTTAATCTAAATCGATACAATAGCTTTTGCGTGAAAGTGTAACAAACATCCAAACTCACAAACATACAAACTTTCGCATTTATAATATTAGTAGGACTCGTGTAATTTCCTTTTTTCTCTTTTGGGAGAAAGCCTTATCAGGAACAGTTGTTCCTGATAATTTCTCATGAAGATTGCATCAAGCATATATGGGCTTATTTATATGCTTGATGCAATCTTCATACAAGCTATCCATGCCACGATACATGAGAATTCCGTATAGACATTTGAGTGTTAAGTGTTTCTTTTTCATATGTAATAACAACATTACAATCCTTGTATGATTTCCACAATATTGAACAATTTTATACGCTTAGATCTTTTAAAACTACGAAACAGATTCTGATGCAGTTTTAAGCAATATATAGAGTGATTCAAGAAGAACTTTTTATTTAACTTGGCATTGCAAGCCATGCGAGGTACAACTAGGTATTAATAAATGTCCATTCCTCCTACCATTTGTTTTACACTATGTACACTCAGATCCACTTTAGTCCAGTGATGAAGATGTTCCACCAGAGTTAATGGGGCGTCGCGTTTGCAACCTCTACTAGGCTGTAACTCAACCAAATTTATATTTGCACCAACATCAAGGGTACGAGCCAAATTAGATACAATTTCATTTAGCAGTATTACCATTATTAGTAAAAGTTATTAAGTCAATGAGATACCTAGTTAGTGGGTTCGGAATCGCGGAAATAAACCATTATTAGAAAAAATATAAAGAAAATTATTGCCCTATAAGATCCCACTATGGGGTAAAACTTCACTCTCACTGATGGTATTAGTGCAGTGAGGAGGGATATGCGTAATTGCCACACTTGCAAAATGAGTGTTGGTGATCCCAAACGCTAGCTTTAGTATTGAAAAAATATATTATTAGAAATGATTAAATCATTTGTTTTTTTCAATAACGGCCAAATTACATAATATTTTAGATGAAACTTAGAATGTGTGGTACAAAAGTGATATTATAATAGAAAAGATTTGTTTGTTTGTAACGAATAGGCTCCAAAACTTCAAAAATTCTTTCACCATTACAAATCTACATTCATCCTGAGTAACATAGACTATATTTTATCCCCGTATTCTCACGGGAACGGGAACCACGTGGGTAAACCGCGAGATGCCGATAGTATGTTATAAATTTTAAATATGTTTTAACCTATTCCAAGGGGTAACTATGGGTTACATTTAATCACATAATAACAATTTATATTATACCTAATCGCTCTATCACTAGCCAAACAATATAATGTACGCGAAATTTATATAAAACAAGATAAATTATTTACGTACTTACATATTTTACTTTAACGATAGCCTCTGTTGTTTACACTGATTATATTAGTGATTACACTCCAGCTAGGTCAAGAAATTGACCTGTGATATGGAACTATTGGTAGTAACATTTCATATTTAGCATGTTTTTAAACATAAGCACGAATATCTCCATGTATTCTACGAGAAGACCGTGTATTCTAACAGATTCTTATTTGTAATAGACTAGTACGAAAGTAAATAACACAATTTTAAGGTATAAGGCAAAACAAAATTAATCACTCATATATCAACAACTGGTCACAGAAAAACAACAGGCAAAGCAGGGCGAATCGCTAGTTATAAATAAATAAAACAAATTAAATAAATGCTTTATTTTCATAACAAATGAAAACTTAAACAAAGGTACATATTCTCTTTACTTATCTTCTAAAACATTCGGCTCAGTTTTCATAGTCATTTTGATTTGTCCAATTAAAAGATCGAGTGATGACGTCAATCTGAAGTTAGCCCTGTACTTGTCACAGTGAGCTAAGAAAACGTCGTACAGGTATGGTAAAACCGCGTGGTCTAATGTTGGAAATAAATGATGCAAGGCGTGATCACCAAAGAAAGTCATCACCTTGAAAAGGTTCCCGTTAATGTCAGTGCGGTCCATAACTGCTTCGAGCTCATGCATGCCCCAATCGGGGTGGACGTCCCTGCGAAATAATAATAAATAAATCATTTATTCACTCTCCACATCAGTAGTACTTATAGTAAAACTTGTATAGGCTATAGGCTAGGTATTATTAATAACAAGAAGTAACTTATGTTCTACTCAGATCAGTGGAGAGACATGTTAAGTAATAACACAATATTGCCACGGTCCCTACACTAGGCTTAATAAGGGAACATAACTTATGTTCCCTTATAGATGATTATAATCATTCTACATCATCTCATTATAGTAACTCCAAATGAAGTTTGTAGCTTGTATCTTAGGGTATCAGAAACTAGGCACACACCCTTTCACAGACACAGACCGAGACAAACATTTGCCGATTACACAAATATTTACACCGCACGGGAATCGAACACGCAATGTATGGCAGTCTGGCATAATGACTACTCTGCCATCCAAATGGTCGAATGACAAATAGTTCCATACATCATAATGTGGAAAGAAAATACCCCTATCTCCAGTGCAGCATCAATAGTAAACTCGAAACGGTTTTACGGCTAAGCCATAAAGATTCCACGAATATTCTGTACTCTTTGCGTGATCAAGTGATTTACTACGCTTGATACGGAAAGGACATTTTTGTTTGGTAAACATTTTCAAGCCAGTTAGACAAAAATATACCTTAAGTGGTCTATAAATAGATGTGCTTATAGCTTATCTGGATTCTGTTTTGATGTCTCTTAACTGTAACTCCATTTAGGTGGTTATCTAAATTTAGAATAAGATATTTATAAAACCTTACCTAACTTCGTCGCCGTCTTTAAATATCTTTGGGTGGTGGTGGGCGGCATTTGATCCGATGGAGTAAAATATGTAACTGGCTGTGCAGACGATCCATAGCCACATGACAACAGCGTTATACAAGGAGCTACCGCTGACCATACTCATCCATACAGGTAGTAAAAGACCGAGCCCGTCATGCCATTTGTAATGTTGAGCGAAAAATCCTTCTTGAATAAAGTTGAGAGTAAATCTGAAATTAAATACAAGGTAGAGAAATTAAGACTGATCTCCACACACTTGTCTAGGTTAATTTCAAAATAAGGCTTACTTACCTCCTAATAAACGCCAAAAGGAATCCAAATGGGAATATAAATTGTTCAATTAAAAATGCACATTTTGACAAAATGCCCTTCTCCCTTGGATTCCAAAAAACGATCGGTTCAAAACCACTTATTTCTAAATCCATTAACGTATTTGGGTAAAGATGGTGAGACAGAGCGTGGGATACTCGGAAGTCTCTGAAAAATAAAAGAAAATTCGTTTTTTTGTAATTTAAATATCTTCTAAATATTGCCCACGGTTTTCTTCACATTGACTCCGAAACAATGTTGATTTTCGTTATACAGTTAAAAATAAAAAGTGTCTTATACGGAAAATATATAAAAAAATAGCAAAAAATGAAATATTTTTAGTTTGGATATTAAGTAAACCTATGGGATATGGGACATTCCCATAAGCCACCACTCTTAAATATATAATTAATAAGAAGGATACGAGAGTATAGTAGGTATATAATTTTAGTTCACACAGTTCAGAACAAGCAATATTATTAGGTTGTAAAAAAGCCCAATAACAAATAGGTATAAGACCTGAATAAACTTTTCAAATTACTTTTCCGAATAAACAAGTAATATCTACCAAGATCAGAGTAAGTAATTTAAGTTCTCCGACTGACTTTAATAAAGTTTGTATTGATATTTAAGTGGTGAATATATTTTGTAAAATAAATGCTAAGCTAAATATAAAACTGAGGAGTACTTAATTATTAGAATTTTAGGCAAGTACATGTCAATTATTTGATAATAGCAGTATAGTGCAGATACAAGGTTTTTTTCTATTCCTCTATGATGAAGGCAAC
The DNA here is from genome assembly GCA_958496195.1 of Timandra comae. Taxonomy (NCBI): domain Eukaryota; kingdom Metazoa; phylum Arthropoda; class Insecta; order Lepidoptera; family Geometridae; genus Timandra; species Timandra comae. The sequence continues at coordinate 4,647,890 of OY292360.1, forward strand.
CTAATGTGACCGAAAGTAGTTCAACTTAAATCAATACGTACGCATAACCCGTGCAAAATAATTAACCACCAACCATAACTTTCATTTTAAAATACTAGTATGAAATCATGATTCTTACCTATAAGACCACAAACTCATATTAAACAGATACATCCTCCAGTTACTTCTCCTATGTATATAATTATGAGAAGCCACTGTCAACCACGCCAGCGACAGAGAAGCGATCAAGTAGAATGCCATTACAATCCAGTAGTTAGTGAACACACAGGCCAATGCTGAAGAAACCAGGAGAGTACCGAAAAGACCGTCTATAATCATATCAGATTTCTTTGCCTCGGATTTGGGAATCTTCTTTAATTCATCGTAAACAGCCCGTTTCAATGATTCGTAGAATCCATCCTCTTTGAATGTGAAAGGCGAGTTTCTTGGTGTCTTTGCGTCTCTGACGTAGTATTTTTCTAGCATTTTTGGTACAGATGGGCTTAGGTGATGAGTTAGGAATGCTTCTGTTATATCTGTACCCTGAGATAATGTTATGAAAAATTTATATTAGTTTAAGTTTTTCTTACTTATCAAGTTAGTTATAGTTTTTCTTTATCATTAATAGTCTCGCAGTTTCACCCGCGTAGTTCCCGTTCCCGTGAGAATAAGGGAACGGGAATATAATAATACCCTATGATACTCAGGGCGAATGTCATTATGATGATGATGTATTCCATGCCGATTTCAGCTACGGTGACCGTCTCCCGTAGCTTTCTAATGGTGAAAGATTTTTTGAAATCGGTTCAGTAGGTTCAGAGCCTATCCGGTACAAACAAATAAATCTTTCCTCCTTATAATATTAGTGTTGACTTACTATGCCTCGCGGCTTCTAACATATATTATATACTCGTACGTCTATTACATATGAACCTTCCTGTTGTATTACTCTATCTATTGGCTGAAAACTGCATTAAAATAAATTCAATACTTTAAAAAGATACTCGTATAATCATATAAACAATGGGATTCAATTCGATATTCACGTAATTTATTTATTAAAAAACTTAATCCGTTTAAAGTAGTTTTCATTCAACGAATTCAAATCAAGTTACTATAATAATTTAAGACATAAAAACTTTTTTAAATTAAAATCGCTTACAGACAGCATCGAAAGAAGATTTAAACATTCAAATATTCAGCCATTTCTCTTACTTTCTGAAGCAATATTTTATTAAGGAATCGTAATTTTAATAAAGATACGTGATTCTTATTCATAGTTCTTCTGATTAATAAATTAATACTTTAAACAAAACTGACATAAGAATTCTCTACATCATTATATCTCATTATAGTAACTGACCCCTAACTAAGCTCGGTGCTTGTATCAGAAACTACGCACACACTCATTCACACACACCCAGACCGAGATAAACATTTGTGGTTCACACAAATATTCACCCCGCACGGGAATCGCACCTGCAACCTTACGGATGGCAGTCCGGCATGGTGACCACTCTGCAACGAGGTCGTCAAATTACCTACGTCATTTACAATATTGATAGTCATTACTAGTAGTCAGATCTTTCAAAAGTCTAACATCTGAATATATTAAACATCTATAATCAACTTTCGATGCTAACTGTACAACATTTAAACTTTCTTTGAATGCATAATATTGTAAAAGAATATTAAATTACCTTCGAAAGTTCCAACCATTCCGCTCCACCAGGATGCTTCTGTATAAAATCACTCAGATCGTAAATGCCGTCGTGAACACGCCACAGGCCTTCGGCGCCATCATCCATGGCTTTCCCCTGCAGCCATTGAACTGGGTGCTTCAAACCTTCATCACGCAAAGACGGATACTTCAACTGAGGGAAACTAACGTGCGTTTTCTTCTCAGCAGCTCTTTGGTGAGCCAACTCAATATAATCGCCTTTATTCGGAGGCATTTCTTACAACCGTTTTGGTCGACAATGTATTGATAACTGAACAAATTTAAATATACAGAAGCGCCAATATAATTAGTGATTTATCAGAATTATGTCTTTGTTTACTATCAAAGTCTCATTTTATCTTCACTTTACATGTGACACAATGTTATCGCTAATATTTGTAAATATAAAATGGTTTTTAAAGCTGATAATGCAATAATAGACCATTTCAATTTTTGGATAATGTTTAAATTTCATTTCGTTTTTAGCTATTAAACAGATATTCAAATGTTCTAACTAGCTGGTTCCACAAAACAGATACATTTTATAAATGGTTGTGCAAATCCAAAATTTATATTATCAATAATCATCTTGGTTTTGGGTATGTTAGGTACAAGTGAACCTAATTTCAAGAGGTTAATATTGCTATGATAGTATTTTAATAATTTTATTTTACCTATGTTAAGTTGATTTCTTACCCCATGCCTGAAAGCTGAGCTTAACCATAAATAGCTTACATTTTAATATTTAGCTTAAATGTGCAGGAGATACAAACGTACATAACCTTTTTTTAGAGAAGAAATCCTTTTGACGGATTCCCGCCGCTTGTAAAGGGAGCGAAGGGTTTGTCGGACTCGCCGTCACCAGGATGGAGCGGTGGGGCCCTACCGACTAAAACTCCTCTCGCTTTCTCGGCACCTTGGCGGCTGGGCCACGACAACGCGGTTGCAGACTACCGCGACCCGGCCAACATTTGTAAATAACCTAAGAAAATATTTGATATCTGTCGTTCGACGATATCAAATTATTTAAAACATAAATGTATAATCTGCATGCATAAACACCACTGTACATCGATTTATTCATTGCATAAATAATGCACAATCATTTGTTGAACACAGAGGTTAAATAAACAATTGACACTACTCTAGATCATGATATACTTTACTACAAATACATAATGTCTACCTATATACTATTATAGTTACCAGTATATACTCTTACTACGAGTATAAACCATCAACCGCCCATACATACGTACAAATGCAACTTCCTCGTGGATTTAACAAACATTATTACGGGTTAGTCCCATTTTACTCCACCAAAAAGTCCCAAGTTACTCCAAACAAAAATATTCTTTTTTAAAAATGTCAAAATAAGTTTCATTTTACTCCAAACTGTCAAACACTTTTGTTTATCAATATTTGGAACTGCCATACTTTCAGTTTCACTTTACTCCACGCGTAATGTCACTTATGGATGAGATACAGTCAGACGCAAAAATCAAAAAGAAAAATAATACAAAGTTATAGATTTCCCATAGGCCGTGTTATTATTAAATGTAAACATATATTTATCTAATATAGAAATATTAAATCAGAGGATATATTTTCTGTATTTATTTTAAAATCAAGATGACTATTCAAGATGTCATTTCTTTCCTTTTGAGTGACACTGTAACTCAATAACATGCTATGTTCAAGTTAAATAACACCTTGCGGTAGAATCATTGTTCATAAAACAGTACTATGTGGACAAAAGTACCAGGCAAACATGGGTTATTAGGAGTTTTACCTACAAATAGTCCTACTGCTGGTGAGGGTGGTACAGCCAAACAAAAAAGAAACGAAATTGCTCTGTTCAAATAAACATTATGTACAAGAAATTTTATAATAACCAATTTTAATTACCAGGAGAACAGAAATGTAGAAGAGGTCTTTACAATAAACTTTATTATATTGATTCACAAAAGTAAATATTGGAGAATTTATTATTAGAAGTACCAGGAGAGCATATTCGCGCAAATTCTTACGAAAACCAAACACTCCAAACAGGTAAACAGGTGTTTCATGGGCGGGACTGTACTTTAGAAGTAAGAAATTCTTATTAAATTATATCTGGGTGCCGAAATGGGAACTAATCGCACTTAAATTTCCCATTTCGACATCTTCCTGGAATTTGGAATAAACCGCATAAAATGTTTTGTTAACTTTTCTATCCGACTGTACTTCTCTTTTTGGAGTATCTTGGGACATAAAAATAAAATCAATAAAATTATTCAAGTATCGATTGGAGTAAAGTGGGATATGAAAAATAATATATTATTTTTAATATTATTCTCTGGAGCAAACTGGGACTGCATGTATGCATTTTTTCATTTTCGATTTCAAAGGAATGGAGTAAAATGGGACTAACCCATTATTACAAATAAACTTACTCCTAAGTAACAATGGAACGTGCTTCGATTCCCTTTCGTCAAATTATATGTAATAAGATGTGATATAACATATAACCGATGAACATACACACATGCCGGTCAAAATTATAATATATGTATAACCCTTCTTTTGACTCGCCGTAGTCGAGTAAAATAGCACTCTACTCAAGCAGAATTGATACAAATAACCACCGAATAAAAAAAGACGAGCGTTATTTTTCCACATTTAAAATATCCTTCTTTACGTTTATCTTTGTAATGGTTGAAGGGTACCTTATCCTATCCAAGACAACAGTGCTGAAGGGTTGTAGCGGTTCATGACAAATTGCACGACTTAACAAACTTCATGAAGTGACATCTCAGTGGTGAGGAATGGATGGAACTCACTAAAGTACTTAAATTGTTTAGTTTATTAACTTTCACGAACCGTACGCATTGGAATTAGAATTTAATCCATTGAAATAGTACCTATTATTGTAAATCTTTGTTAAATTACATTATCGAAAAATACCAAAATTATATTGAAAAATCATAAAATAACTGTAACAAAGGGTGTATGGGTTCGTTACCTGTGGCAAGAAAAATATGTGGCCATAAATGTTTATCTCACCCTATGTGAATGTATGTGTGTTTCTGATACCCCAGATACGGGTAATAAACCTAATCAGGGTTCAATTGCTATAATAAAATAATTATTGATTAATAATGTTATGTTAACTGGTTGACCTGCCGCTGTTAGTTCAAAAATAATTAAGTACATCATGTAAACGGGAGTTTTCCGCTACTAGAATGCTCCAAGTTGATTCTTTGCTCGTATAAGCCTTAAAATGAATATTTTTGGAATGTTTACTTTACAAATACCATCCCTATTAGGAAACACAGACAAGGAAACGTATCGATTGAAGATAAAACAAATTTCTTACCTAATAAGAAAACAATTTGTTCACATATTTTTATAGCTTCCATTGTTAATTACATTTCTTTGAAAAAGAACCAAATGTTCTAGCAATTTATTTAATATAATTTGATTGCTTATAGGTACATATACAACAGAATCCTTTGAATCACACCATTTGAACCCAAACACAAAGAAAAATGCTCGAAAAATTCTTTGTTGGAAACGCTAACACGCCAAGAAATTCTCCATTCGCATTCCACGGAGACGGGTTCTTAGACTCTGAAAAGGGGCATTAAAGTAAAGAAATTAAAAAAATACCCAAATTCAAACACCTAGAAACGTCGATGGACTGTTTATTTCGTTGATAAGCGACATGGCCAGTTGGTTTGAAACTTATTGGGTCACCACATTCTGATATCTTTACGCCTCTGTGAACTTAGCTTTACTCACTGCGACGTGTCATAATTTTATTCATGGAAAGACGGATTGGAGTACTTGTTTAATGTGTTTATGCGGTCAGCCATACAGCTAATGTTGGTATAACACATGTTTTGGTTCAGTTTATAACTAAATAATATACTAATGGCCCGCCCCGGGTTCGCACGGTTCCTATTTCCCCGATGATTTTCCAGATTTTTGAAGTGAAAACTTCTTTAGCGGCGCTGAGCACTTTTTTTGTATGGGTAAAAACTTTCAAACTCGCGTCAGAGTCACGTGATGCTGATCGAAAAAGCGTAAGATTGTCATATTTGTGTACGATAGCGCAATAAATAAACATTGTATTCTACCTCATAAATGATAGTACTTATACTTATAATTAAACACAACGTTAATATTGAAGTTTTCACTTCTGCCGGCACTCCCGGAGTGCTACCTTTTTTTTTTACGTAGGAACCTTTTCCTGACAATAACAAACACAACAAAAAAGAATTATCGGAATTGGTCCAGGCGTTTGTTAAGCTATGCGCTTACCAACACATTTTGCGATTCATTTTTATATTATAGATAAACGTAATATGTATTGTTACGTAGAAAAAACTAGAGAAAAATAACATGGTTTTCATCGTTGCACAATATACAGGTCTTAATCGCGTAAAACATAATTATTATTTACCTCGACGTTTCGATCGGGTTACACCGATCGTGTTCACGAGAACATGGTTTTCCTATCAAAACCTGGGTCTATTGAATTGTCATGTGACGAGAACATTTTAAGCACTTGCAAAAATAACAATAGTCAAAAATGAAACAATAAAATAATTTTAACAAGTAATTTTAAATACTTTGAAGATATCTCTTTATACAAGAGATATCTTCAAAGTATATACCACACTATTACTACACAAGGTTATAACTTTATTTGCAGGGATTCTCTGTTATATCGTATCATGTGATATCTCCCCACCGATAAACACCCTCAGACTGAAAGATCAGTACCCTTGAACCCAAATTATTCTACAATCCGAGCTGAGATAAGCCGTTGCATGCTAAATTGGGATTTATTACTGAACTTTTCTTCTCACCATTCGTATTTCCCCGAGTTTTATTAAGAGTTTTGTTATTTACTTTTGAAATTATTAAAGTTTTTTTTTGTTGTTATAATAAGCTTTTTGTAGTTTTGAATTGTTTAAATATTTTTAATAAGAAATAAACATATCGTACCAACATACACATCAACTCTATCATTTACACATTTTCCTAATTCCTTACTCTCAGTGGTGTCAGAAACTACGAACACATATCTAGTCCGACGCAAATATTTGTCCGTAAAACAAATACATTTCTTTGGTACGCAAATCGAATGTGCGACACCTTTATTTGGATATCCGATATGACGATCCAACCATTCGAGTCGACTAAAGTGTTGATATATACAGAAATATTGTTCCAATTCCAAATAAGTTTTAAGTGTGCGGAATCGATTAGGCATATCGAAAGACATTAGAATCCGTTAAATCAGCGCGAAAAAACGAAATTATAATTTTCGGCCAGATGGCCGCCTACTGGACCCAACTCGGCTCGAAATCCGCCCAAAAACTTTTTGTTCCAAATCCGGTTTTAAGTGTGCGCAATCGACTAGGCATATCAAAAGACAAAAGAATCCGTTAAAACAGCGCGAAATAACGAAATTATAATTTGCGCCCAAATACGGCCATATGGCCGCCTACTGGACTTGCCTCGGCTCGGAATCCGCCCAAAAACTTTTTGTTCCAAATCCGGTTCTAAGTGTGCGGAATCGATAAGGCATATCAAAACTATATAAAATCCGTTAAAACAGCGCGAAAATACGAAATTATAATTTTCGCCCAAATACGGTCATATAGCCCCAACTCGGCTCGAAATTCGCCCAAAAACTAAGTGTTCCTAATCCGGTTTTAAGTGTGCGGAATCGACTAGGCATATCAAAACTATATAAAATCCGTAAGAACAGCGCGAAAATACGAAATTATAATTTTCGACCAAATACGGCCATATGGCCGCCTACTGGTCACAACTCGGCTCGAAATCCTCCCAAAAACTTTTAGTTCCAAACCCGGTTTTAAGTGTGCGGAATCGATTAGACATATCAAAACTATACAAAATCCGTTAAAACAGCGCGAAAATACGAAATTATAATTTTCGCCCAAATACGGCCATATGGCCACCTACTGGACCCAACTCGGCTCGAAATCCTACCGAAAACCTTATTGTTCCAAATCCGGTTTTAAGTGTGCGGAATCGTTTAGGCATATCAAAAGACAATAAAATCCGTTAAAACAGCGCGAAAATACGAAATTATAATTTTCGCCCAAATACGGCCATTCGCCCAAAAACTTAGTGTTCTAAATCCGGATCAATCTTTGGATTAACATTGAGATCAAAATTTGGATCAAAATCCGGATCAACATTAAGATCAAAATTCGGATCAAAATTTGGATCAAATTCTGGATCAAAATCCGGATCAAAAACTGGATAAATAACGGGATCAAAATCCGGATCAAAATTTGGATCTTAATCCGGATCAAATTTGGATCTTAATCCGGATCAAAATTTGGATCAAATTCCGGATAAATATTTGGATCAAAATATGGATCAAAATCCGGATCAATATTTGGATCAAAATCCATTTATTTTGGGGGAATTTCCTAATTTTGGGCAAATTTCCCAATTTCGGCCAAAGTTCCCAATTTCGCCCAATTTCCCAATTTTGGCCAAATTTCTTAATTTTTGCCAAATTTCTCAATTTTGGCCAGATTTTCCAATTTTGACAAAATTTCTTAATTTTGACAAATTTCCCAATTTTGGCCAAATTTCCCAATTTTGGCCAAATTTCTTAATTTTGGCCAAATTCCTACTTTTGGCCTTGTTTCCTAATTTTGGCCAAATTTCTTAATTTTGGCCAAATTTTTTAATTTTGGCCAACTTTCCCAATTTTGGCCAAATTTCTTAATTTTGGGCAAAGTTTCCAATTTAACTCTTATTTTCCAAAAAAATCCCAATTTTGGCCAAATTTCTAAATTTTGGGCAAATTTCCTAATTTTGGCCAAATTTCCCAATTTCGGCCAAATTTCTTAATTTTAACCAACTTCTTTCTTAATTTTGACCAAATTTCTTAATTTTTGACAAATTTCCCAATTTTGGCCTAATTTCTTAATTTTTGACAAATTTCCCAATTCTGGCCAATGTCCCCAAGTTTTGTCAAAATTCCCAATTTTAGCCAAATTTCTTAATTTTGGGCAAATTTCTTAATTTTGGCCCAATTTCCCAATTTTGACCAAATTTCTTAATTTTGGCCAGATTTTCCAATTTTGGCCAAATTTCTTAATTTTGGCCAAAGTTCCCGATTTTGGCCAAATTTCTTAATTTTGGCCAAAGTTCCCGATTTTGGCCAAATTTCTCAATTTTAACCAAATTTCATAAATTTGGTCAAATTTCATAAATTTGGTCAAAATTGGGAAATTGGGCCAAAATTAAGAAATTTCCCAGTTTTGGCCAATGTCCCCAAGTTTTGTCAAAATTCCCAATTTTGGCCAAATTTCTTAATTTTGGGCAAATTTCTTAATTTTGGCCCAATTTCCCAATTTTGACCAAATTTCTTAATTTTGACCAAATTTCTTAATTTTGGCCAGATTTTCCAATTTTGGCCAAATTTCTTAATTTTTGCCAATGTCCCCAAGTTTTGTCAAAATTCCCAATTTTGGCCAATTTTGGCCAAATATCCCAATTTTGGCCAAATTTCTTAATTTCACAATTTTGGCCAAATTTCCCAATTTTTGCCAATGTCCCCAAGTTTTGTCAAAATTCCCAATTTTGGCCAAATTTCTTAATTTCACAATTTTGGCCAAATTCCTACTTTTGGCATAATTTCCTAATTTTGGCCAAATTTCCCAATTTTTGCCAATGTCCCCAAGTTTTGTCAAAATTCCCAATTTTGGCCAAATTTCTTAATTTTTGACAAATTTCCCAATTTTGGCCAAATTTCTTAATTTCACAATTTTGCCCAAATTCCTACTTTTGGCCTAATTTCCTAATTTTGGCCAAATTTCCCAATTTTTGCCAATGTCCCCAAGTTATGTCAAAATTCCCAATTTTGGCCAAATTTCCCAATTTTGGCCAAATTTCCCAATTTTGCCCAATTTTGGCCAAATTTCCCAATTTTGGCCAATTTTGGCCAAATTTCCCAATTTTGGCCAAATTTGTGCAAATTTCCCAATTTGGGCCAAATTTCACAATTTTAGCCAAATTCCTACTTTTGGCCAAATTTCCCAATTTTGGCCAATGTCCCCAAGTTTTGTCAAAATTCCCAATTTTGGCCAAATTTCTTAATTTTGGGCATATTTCTTAATTTTGGCCCAATTTCCCAATTTTGACCAAATTTCTTAATTTTGACCAAATTTCTTAATTTTGGCCAGATTTTCCAATTTTGGCCAAATTTCTTAATTTTCCCAATATTTGCCAATGACCCCAAGTTTTGTCAAAATTCCCAATTTTGGCCAAATTTCTTAATTTTGGCCAAATTTCCCAATTTTGGCCAAATTTCTTAATTTTGGCCAAATTCCTACTTTTGCCTAATTTCCTAATTTTGGCCAAATAAAATGAAACAGCACTTGTTGAGATCAAAAGAACGACTACTTTTTTTGACATAAGAATAGCCATGACAATTACATCCAACTAACATTCCATTCGGTAGATGGCAGCACACTATATTTTACAATATTTTGATACATTTCAACATCCCTACTTATCAAAATAAACAAATATTTTCATTTTAAAGTATAACATAGTATTTAAAGTGTACAATATTAAAAAGAATATTATTTAGTACTTCTGATGCCTAGGGCTTCTAAAAAATAATAATGTTTTACACAGGGTAAACTTTTGGTTAGCAAATCAGCAGGCATTTTTGCTGTCTCGAGGTACTGCAATTTAACAATTTTATTTTTAACACAATCTCGACAAACATGATATCTTACATCAACATGCTTTGTACGATTATGAAATAAATTATTTACAGACAACTTCAGAGCACCTTGATTATCATTAAAGACATTTATAGTATACAATTCTCCTGTTATTTCACAGATTAAGGATCTTAAATAAATGGTTTCCTTACATGCCTCTGTAATACTCATGTATTCTGCCTCAGTGCTTGACAGGGCAACTGTACATTGTTTCTTAGATGCCCATGAGATAGCACCACCAGATAAGATAAAGCACAATCCGGTATAAGACCGTCTATCTACAGTATTATTACCCCAGTCTGCATCAGCAAAACCTTCTAATTTTGTATTACCATCTTTTGTATAAATCAAGCCAAAATGCTTGGTCTGTTTTAAGTATCTTAAAACCCTTTTAGCATACAACCAATGTTTAGCTTCATGACTATTTTTTAACTGACTTAAATATACTACAGAAAACATTATATCAGGTCTAGTTAACACAGCTAAATACATCAAACAACCTATAAGCTGTTGATAGGGATAATTTACATTATTTTCTGTCTTACTCAGACATAACTTAGTCTCCATGGGAGTAGCAGCTGTTTTGCACTCTAACATATTGAATTTCTTCAACAGCTGATTTACATAGTGTTCCTGACTTAACATGACAACATTACTAACTTTATCTACATTTACATTCATTCCTAAGCACTGCTTCACTTGCCCTAAATCTTTAAGTTTGAATTGTGAAGCTAAGGACCTTTTTAAATGTTCTGTTTCTACAGGATCATTAGAAAAAACAAAAAAATCATCGACATACAATGTCACAATGGTTTTACAATTATTGCTATTCTTAGTATATAAACAAGGCTCAATTTCAGATCTCTTATAACCTAAAGTAATAAGATAATCATCTACTTTTCTGTACCAGGCCCTTGAAGATTGTTTTAAACCGTATATAGCCTTTTTCAGTTTCAAAACCTTGCTGTTATCATTATGGTTTGGAAAACAATCTGGTTTTTCCATGTATATAACCTCTTCAAGGTCCCCGTTCAGAAAAGCAGTAGTTACGTCTAAGTGTGTAACATATAGATTCAATTGAACTGTCAATGCAAACATAAGTCTGAGTGTGGTGTGACGCACCACTGGCGAGAATGTCTCCACATAGTCCACACCTTCTTTTTGCATGAACCCTTTAGCTACCAGTCTCGCACGAAATCGTTCATTGTTATCACTGTCATATTTTTTTTTTAGCACCCACTTACACTTCACTATATTACTATTAACTGGAGCATCGACCTTGGGAGCTCCCAAGCATTGTTATCGTGAAAACTCTGTATTTCTTCACTAACTGCATTGAGCCAATATTTCCTTTCAGATCCTTTTAGAGCATCTTCCAGAGTCAGGTCACTGGCGTCATCAATCATTCCTTCATCGATATGTGTAGCTGAAAAACCATACCTTTGAACTGGTTTCCTGTCCCGAACAGGCTTTGGAACAAACTTAACAGGTGTTTCTTGACTACTCTCTGAGTCACTGTCACATGGAACATATGTTTCATCAGATACTGATGAACTGCAGTTTCCTTCTTCTTCTGTATCAGTATGTTCTGACATTGAAGTATTCTGCTCTGGTTCTTCCACTACAACAACAGCTTCA